>CM022476.1:4838855-4849946 GCA_011952105.1 Coreoperca whiteheadi | reverse complement strand
TTTACTATTTTTTTTAATATTGGGGCTTTCTCTTATAAACAATCAGAAGTGTATAAGGAAAAGCAAACCCCCATCCCCCCCCCCCCCCCCCCAGAGAGCAGCTGTGTCTTGCTGTATTAAACCTAAAAAAAACGGGGTTGTGTTTTCCTCCAGAAATCTTAGCGAAACGGTCTCTTGTCAAGGAGGAGTGCGTAATTGCCGTCTTTTTACGTGCCCTTAATGCAGCATCGGTGTATGTCAGTTGGAGGAGCCTCTTCGCTCGCAGGAGGGCAGCAAAGCTTTCAGTTTTATTGTAATCACAGTTTGGCAGGTCATTTGTGCCTAACATTTGTTTTTCTCAATTGTAATTCAGTTGTTTGTTATATTTTGGGAAATATCATATCCACATATCATATCTTCGTCCTGGAAAAAGGATCCCTCCTCTGTTGCTCTTCCTGAAGTTTCATTCTTCCATTTTTTCCCAAGTTAAAAGGTTGTTCATTTGTTTTTTGGGGGGGTGGGTTCTTATCCAAATCCAGGGTCTAAGGACAGAGGGTGTTGTATGCCCCCTGAGGCAAATTGTGATTTGTAATATTTGGCTATAGAAATAAAATTAATTTGACATGACTCGACAGAGCAAATCTGTCACTATCCAAGCCCATTTCCTCACTTTTATAATTAATTAAAATGTTACAGCTGTACTGTATGTAACATTAATCAAACAGTTAAAAAAGAATAAATTACTGCCTTATAACATTTTAGATGATCACAAGACCAGAGTTGGACACTTGGCCATGTAAATAGTTCATTATGTTGCCATGTTTATATTGTTTTTCTGCACTTCTCTGGTCTTTTGACTGTTTAGGAATTGAGGTTAATCTTCGTTGTTGATGTATCGCATTGCTTCTCTGTAATGCAATCATAAAAAAAAGAAGCCATGTAGCATTTTAAGGTACGTCTAATGAATGCACGTGCTTCAAACAACTTTCGAACACCCAGCAAATCCAATCCTCATCTCCCCGAATCGAAGAATCACACAAACGTTTATCACATATCTATATTGCTTTGTTAGATCACTTTGATTTTCTATCCATAAGTTCATGAACATCATTTCTGCTCTGACAGTGATATGTAGATATGACTCTTCTTTTTTAAAAGGAACTAGATGGAAATGATGATATTACATGACAAACAACACTACAGGGAGTAAAGGAAAAATTAGACCAAAAGCAGGAAAGGAAACAAAATGAACACATTTTATATTGCATTTATATAAATCTCAGTAAAAAAAACAAAAACATTCAAAACTGTTAAAAAACTTTTTTGGATGAATACCTTTATAAAATTAGAAAGATATATACATAAATACAAATCATCTGACAATTGTGTCCATAAGATTCCTTTAAAGGAGGCATGTCTTCATAGCTTTTCTATTCATAAAGTCGTTCAACAGAAAACAGATTTACAGTATATATAGAAAATTCTGGCTTTGGGAATGTGTGATATTTGCCCCAATAGAGACACAATATTTGTTCAATTATTGATTTTAGCATTGTTAGACCATATATTTTCCAGGATCAGTTTAATGCAGAGGGCAATTGAAGGAATTTTGAAAGGTAACGTAAATTAACTTTAACCTGTAACTTCACTTTTTATCTTAAACTTGCGTTACAGCATCCAATTTTAAAATCTTACTCTTCAAAAGAAGACTGAATACTTATCCAAGTATTACGTCTTGAATAAAGAAAGAAGCTGTGACTTAGAGTTTTGAGCATTTGTGCTGAACAAACAAAATCAACAATTCAGAGTTCTCCGTTGCAGCATGATGCTGATCCCTGCCGTGAGGAGTACACCGAGATCACTTGCAGACCTGAGACCAGCTGCACAATCTGCACTGTTCTACATCTTTATGAGGATACACTGTACACTGTAGTGTGGCCTGAGTCCATTTCATTCCGTTCAAATTTTGTCCAAGTGTTCACAGTCAAAGAGAGGAAACATGTCACATGTTAAAAGATGACGAACAGGGACATGGTGTCTGTGATCATTTTTGTGCTTTTAGTGTATGTTGTAGAAATCATATTATTAAAAACAATTTCTCATGGTTTCAGGCAGCCTTTTGTTTTGTAAACTAAATGAAACCAGTAGCCAGATTTGTTGGTTTGAGGCCTACAAGCAGCCGCACACTGCGTCTGACACTGCTTTGCCAGACACAAAGTAAATGATGAACCATCTTTGCCTTACTGCAGCTCTAAACCTATAAAAAAATAAATAAACTAAACTCAGCAAATGAGTTTTTCCCATGTTGGCTGTTGTGGACACTCCTGGAAGCTATTTGATGCATTACTGGCTCTCACCTGCTCGAGGTAAAACATTTAAAATGAAAAAACATGCCTAAAGTACGCCACACAAGATGCAGTATGAGATTTATAACATCACATTTCAGTGGCTGCCTCGGAGAAAACTAAAAGCAAGTTGTAAATATGGCACATGTGAACCAGTTTTTCTTTCTTGGACCAACCATGCTGACAGTTTTGAGGGGAAAATAAAAATCATTACCATCCCCTGTGATCTCAGAGTGTGAGAATAGAAGATTCACTGCGAAACCATCCATCCATCCATTTATCTATCGGGCCCTTTTCTAAACCGCTTATCCCCATCCAGGGCTGCGGGGGGGCTCGAACCTATTCCAGCATGCATTGGGACAGAGGCAGGTTCCACCCTGGTCAATTTGCTGAGAAACAAACTTTACAAACTAGAGCAGGAGGCCCCTGCCGACCTTTCACTCTCCGAGACTCATTATGACTTTGATTTGCATTGTACATGCTCAGTCAAGGTGAAGTGTGCAACGGTGTAACCATCATATCTGATCTGGCCTGCTCCCCTTCAGATGGCACACTGTAAAGATATGAGTGCTGTGGTAGAGCCTAGAGCTGCAGCTAGAGTTATTATTTTGATCATTGATTAATCTGTCAGTTATGTGCGAGATTGTTTAGCCTATATAAAATGCCAGAAAATTGCAAGAAATGCTGAATCACAAGTTCTCAGAACCCAAGGTGACGACCAGTGTTGGAGAAAGTATTCAGATCTTTCACTCAAGTTAAAGCAGCAACATTCATTTATAATATAATATAAAAATACTCCATTACAAGACCCTGTGACTTTTACACTATAGCCATATCAAAATATTGGATTGCTACTGATGCATTTATGTGTAAGTAGGATTTTACTGTTTACTGTGAGCTGGTTGAGGTGGCGCTAATTTTAACTATTTTATATAATATTGGGTAGTTAAATCTATAAGAATCATTTTGTACAAGCTCATCATGTGTTTTGTTTGTAAAAACTGAATTTGCTTAATAAATTGGTCATGCAGGGGAGAAAAAAGTACAATATTTCCCTCTGAAATGTAATGGTTTAGAAGTATAAAGTAGCAAGAAAGTGAAATGCTTGAAAGTACAGGGCTTGAGTAAATGTACTTAGTCATATTCCTCCACTGGTGAAGACTGAGAGTCCAAAACCCCCCAAAAAACTTAGTTTACAATGATTTAAAAGTGGGAAAAGCACCAAATCCTCACATTTGAGAAGCTTTTGGCTTGTTTGATGACTTGACTGATTAATAACTGTTAAGATGCAGCACTACGGGGTGGAAAACCGTGCGATAGGCGAACGCTTCTTGCCTTGAAAGGACATAATAGTTATAATTCCAATATAAGTGTCAGTGTAGAGGAATAAACGCACGCAGCTCCGAAGGGGCTGTGATGGTGAGATCCACACAGATCTCTTAGAGTTGGAATAATTAGTCCATCCACTTTAGTAGAGCGGCTGAACCACATCATTTTGCACTTAGTAAAGAAAGCAGCAACACTGACACATAAAAGCTGAATAGGAGGCAAATGAACGGATTTCTGCCATCACAGATTTTGCTTACAACCAGTGGGATAGATCTGTAGCCACAGTAGCTGTCTGTCAGTCACATTTCAGCATTTGGTTCAGACTGAAATACCTCAAGAACTATCGGATGGATCGATATGAAATTTTGTACATGTGTTCATGGTCCCCAGAGGACGAATGCTACTGACTCTGGTGATCCCCTGGCTTTTTCTCTAGCGCCACCAGCAGGTCAAAGTTTCCCCTCATCCTGTGAAGTATCTCAGCTACGTTACTAGACGGACTGCCGTAACACGTGGTACACACGTCCATGTCCCCCTCAGGATGAACCGTAATCAGATCCCCTGACTGTTCATCTCACGCCATCATCAGGTCAAAATGTCACTGTGTCCAATACTTTGATTTATGAACAAGTACCTGCAAAAACTATTGACATTTAGTGCAAATTAACGAGTGCCAGCATGCTAACATGCGAAGCCAAACATTGTAAAGATTGTACCTGCCCAAAACCAGCATGTTAGCATGCTAATGTTAGCATTTAAGCTCAAAGCACTGCTGTGCCTAAGTACAGCCTCAGAGCTGCAAGCATGACTGTAAACTCTTGTTTTGTTTTTTTCTTCAGTCTCAGGATGACTGAGTCAACTTTGTCTTGTGTCCTCTTGTGAAAGCTTGCCCCGTCCCTCGGGACCACACCAAAATGAGACGATTACATAATCAACTACACAATAACAGTGGGCCGAGAGCTGCAGCCCCGAAATATTCACCACAATTTAGGGGTCTCATTAAAACTCTTGATGGGGTCAAGATAAAGACTACCTGTTGCGATGCTCTGATCTTTCTGTCAGTCGGCAGAGGGTCAGAAGCAGGGGAAAAACAGATACATCAAGTAATTCATTATAAATCTTTATGTAGATAACATTCATTTAATGAATTCATACAGAATTTCAGATCCAACATTTCCCGTTTATGTTCCGAGGTGTTCATTTCTCACCATTTTGGACTCAGAATTTCCATTCATTCAAATCCTTATGGTCAGACATGGGCACTTTTGGCCCTCAGATAGAGCGCACTCAGAGCTTTCTGTATATGATATATGATGCTTATTTCCAGCCACAGTATCATAAACTCCCTTTATGCGCCGCTGTCAGCATGATGATCAGTACAGTGCAGTCTTCCAAATCCCATTATACCCTTTCTGTGTGTGTGTGTGTGTGAGTATGAATGTGTATACATTAAAAATGTATGTAATGAATTCGAGGAGACCCCAGGAAGAATAGCAACTGGTATGTCAGGAGCTAATGGGGATCTTAATAAAATAAATAAATAAATATTCCCATACCGCACATATTACTGAGGGTGTATATAAATAATAAGTGGAACATGGTACTCGTAAATATACACAGTTGTTGCGTTCTGCAGCACAAAGAGATTCTTTCAGTATTACAAGGTAATTGGAAACATCATGCTGGTGTTGTGTGGTTGCTGTGGGTGTAAAGGGTTATTACACCATCTGCTGGTGATGAGCTGCACACACGTAAAACAGCATAATCTTTGTCTAATAAACAGCAGAGCAACATGGCTCTCCTGTTTAGAGATTATGGCTCACAAGTAAACTCATCATAAAATCATAGTTTCTAAATATTACATACGGTATTTCAGCTTCTGCCCTTTTTGTGCAGGGTAGGATCCTACCTCTACTTGCAAAATCTACTATTAAATAAGTAAAGTCTAAATTTATATTGCTTTTACATATCGTTTTACTTCTACTGATATACAGTAGAGTTTTATAATTCTGACTAATTTTTCTAATTATTCATTTCGCCTAGTAATATTGCTTCCTTTAGCATGATATTTTGCTCCTCTTTCCCACTCCATTAGAGATGAACACACTGATGGATTGTGAGAAAATGCCTGAAAGAGTGCTGAGATGTGCAGCTGCTTGTCATTTAACGTCCTTGTTTAGCAACATTTGGCAGGTTAACCATAGCTGCAAAGTGCTGCTGCTGAACTTTATTTCAGTTTCTTTATGCTGGAGATGAAGGGAAGGAATTTTTTTTCCAAAGCTTCCACGCTGACTCTTTCTTTACAGATATCATACAAAGTAACTAATGTAATGGGGCGGCTGTGGCTTGGTGGCAGTGCGGTCGCCTGCCGAAGGTTGACGGTTCGATCCCCCAGCCATGTGTCAAAGCATCCTTGAGCAAGATACTGAACCCCAAAATGCTCCCAAAGCTGCGCCTTCGGTTTATGAATGTTCTCATATGTAAGTCGCTTTGGATAAAAGCGTCTGCTAAATGACTAAATGTAAATGTAACTCTATATTATTATTGGTTATTGAGAACCATGAAAGAAAGAGCTATTGTGCTACAGTATCAAACATTTTTAGATTGCTTTGCTTTAAGTTTAGTGTAGGCTACTGTAGCCAAAGTAAGCCCAATAGAGCTTTGTAGGTAAAAAAAAAAGAAGTATTTATTTCATTTAGGAGCAAGAAAAATGATTTACTTTCGAGAAGAAATGCAAATAGAAGTCACTTAATAAAAAAGCTGTGGCTTGTAGGCCCGTTCATTAAGCCATCCACGGATGAACACATGCTCTGATTATGAACCGATATCAGTCCAACTGAGCATTTGTGGTGAAAAAAAAGTGTGGAGGTGCCAAATATTCCATATTTTCAAAGCATTTTTGAAACATAGATATTCTACCGGACCTCCATAAATCACCGAAATTGTTATAAAACACCTCAGTGGTGGAGCCGTCTGGAGTTTTGTCAAACCTAAGACACACAAACTACAAAGAAATGATGTGTTTTCTTGCTGACGGGTTTTGCATTCAGGCCTGGACAATAACAGAAAAACTCTGGATGCACAAAGAATTAGAAAATTGCACATCTTATCCTTCATGTAAAAAGGTACAGCTGCACGGATAAGACATGTTGATCTTTTTATTGCAGTAAAAAATGATAAAAAAAAAAAAAAAAGTTATCAGGAAGAGCAATGCTCAAAAACATTAGAATTTTGAGAAATAGTTATAAAAAATATCCATTATGTTACAGTCTCTCAGTCTTCAGGGCTAGAAATACAATTATAGTAATATATTTGATAAATATCAAAAGTTTTCATTATGGCCACAATTTATTTTAGACAGTACCACAGAAATACTGGGAAAAGACTTGGAATACATTAGTGGACTGCATAGTAGCCACTCTTACCGAAACTATTCTGCATTCATACTGCAGACAAAGCTCTGCTGAATGTGATTCAGGGGCTCATTTCACCGAGCTCATTATGACACATTTCACTAATCAAAACAAATGCCATACTTGTGACCCACATATGAGCATACAAGAGCCCTGTAGGACCTGGATGTTTAGCTGCTATTTGCTTTCACCATCTGTGATGTGTGCATAAGCAGTGCTCAAATTGGTTTTGTGCAATGGATCCCAGTACAATGAAATTTGGTAACATCTGACACAAAACAGGACAAAGTACCAGCCCATTCCTCAATTTAAAAGCTTGATATAAAATCTAAAAACCAGCCAACCAAAAAAAAACATTTGGGCAAAGATCCAGTGACAGCAACAGTTTTACAAACATGCAGTACATGTTTCTTTCTTTTGCATATGCAAACTTTGAAATATGTCCGCAAAGAACACGTCACGGTAAGTACAAACTGTGCTGTCAGTGGTACAAACCAGCTTCACCACACTGACCTCCAGCATTCTGTTTGAGGAGCAACAATTTTACTTTAGAGTAAACTAAGAGACACAAAACCTTAAAAAAATAAAATAAAATCTTTGGTTCAGCACCAGGGTTAGGCGTTAGTACATTCAATTCTGGGCAACGAGTGAATGAATCACACGGTGGAGACAGATGTTACAGATACAAACACTGCAGCTGCTTCAACAACATTATGACGTCAAGGCATCCATCAGCCGTCTTCATGGTTTAAAAATTCAAGCTGATGAGTGTATAAAACCAATAATTGCACGTCCATGGATACCATGAGACATGGAAAAAATACGGGCAACTATCAAATATGAAACATTATTATTGTAAAATTATGAAACCAATTCCATGTGGGCTATTCTTCAAACCTTCACACACCAAATTAAAAATTACAGAAGCAGCTGTCATCCTCAGCTTGCACTGACACAACGAACATGACATTTCAAAACCCACCTGACTGTATAAAATAATGTGCTTGCATAACTTATAAACATTACTAGTCCTTGACTGGGTTGCATAAAACTTGTGCTTATCTTCCATCGACTTATCATTATTGTTTCCGTGTTGCATAATACAAGATTTTTTATTTCCTTTTAATATTAAATATTTACGTTAGGTCATATGTTCAGCAAGCTGATACAACATTCGAAGAGAAAGATGTTGGAAACAAGCCAGATAACAGCTAAGATAAACACTGCATTTTTAATTTGCTGGTCAGAAATAGTGCTAACCACCAAGTTGATATACAGCTTGCTGCTAAAGCAAATACATGATTTTGAAATAGTTTAAGCATGATGCGATGCGGTATCTGATCAACTGATTTCAAAATGAGATATAATTCAGCGCAACTAAAAGCCCATGAGTCGTCTAAGAAGTTTTTTCGGCCCCATTCACACGTCGCCGGCTCTGACTGCAGGTGCGGATGCGCCAACAACTACACTGAAGACGATGAACTAGATATTCAAGGGCATGTGGACCCACGTGAACCCAAATGTGTACCCGAAAGGATTAAAGGGCCATTCAGTTAACTTTGTAGTGTGCGTACAGTGCGATAAACCTCCCAAACACAGGTGGATGTGGTAGATTTTCCTACCACAAACAACCCGTCTGTATTCAAGAGAAGTTCCTTCGCAGCCGTCGTGGTTCACTTCTCTTGCTGTTTGGTGAGGGGAAAATGCGCATTTTGCCTTTTTGTTAGTTTGCCAGCAGTCGCAGACAAACTCAAACATCAGTGGGGACGCTAAATCCGACCTCAAGTGATCACTCGAGGTGCATTTAGGACACATGCTGGGTCACATATTGAACTGCAGCCCCTCTGAACCGGATCTAGACATGATCTGGTGATAGCCACGTAATATACAGTAGGCTTGAACAGGGCTTTTGACCCGCAGTTGCTATAGTTGGAAAACAACTCAAAATGTTAACCTAAGACATTAAAACTGAGGCCCATTTCAGACATTTCATGCTCCTACAAAGCTGCACTGGAGAAGATTTGGTACCACTTTGTAATAAGGCATTCTTTATAAATTGTTCATCAGTTATAACTAATGACTTTATTACTATTTAATAAATAGCTTTGGGTTGTCAGGTTGTGAAAAATCCCTTCGGCTGGTTAGAGATAGTTATGTACATTTTCAAAAGGGAGCATTCACAGCCTGGCAGTCCTAACACTGTTCTTATTAATAACGGATATCTGTAAAGCTATAATATATTATTTTCTAACCAATAATAAACTATTACTTACAACTTATAAACCCTTAAAGTGTAAAGTATGTCTCGTTGCAGAGCGGTACTGATGATTGTAATTTAAATGTCCCTGTGTTCTGAGTGTAAATCACAAACAGGGTCTGCTACACAGAAGGGCGTCCTCCACTGCCCGGCAACGACCCTGGAGATTTAGTTTCCCAAATTCATTTATGTTGCTTGAAATTCTTTCAGCACACAGAGCGTGGTGAAACAAAAAACACACTGTAAGAAGAAAGACGTCCGACAAAAGCTGGATGGGCCAACAATGCTGAATCCTGCCGCAAAAACATGTTTTCTTGCCATATCCTCTGCTCCCCCCGAGCCACTGAGAAGACGAACGTTTGTTGAGAGCAGTTTCCGACACATTTATGATCTTTCAAACATTCAGTTATCTCCCGCTGCCACGTGACGCTGCCAAAGTGCCAAGCTGTTTGTGCAGCGGTCAAGATAGGAAAATAAAATGCTTTAATTAAAAACACTGGAAGTATAAAATTAAAATTTTTCTATGCAAAATGGCTTCGCTGGTCATATCCGCTGCGCAAAGCTCTGCCGTGCACCTGGACTCCAAGGGTTAGGAAAATCTGGGACGTCTGTAAACATCAGGACACTTTGTCCTCCTCATGACATGTTTCCCTTCTTTGGTAGCTCCCATCTGAAAATGAATCATCCCGTTACTGTTCCTAGTGTCCAAAAAAGATTCCATCGGTCAACCTGTCATCTACTGGCTCTGAATGAGGCATGTTTTACATGAACGCTCATGATCTATGGAAAGGGATCCATGCAATGCACCCATTAGAAGTGGCTACACATTTAGCTGTAATTCCCTTTGATAAACTATTACAAAATCAAATGCTTGGAGCCAAAGTTGTGTACTTTTCAAAACTTTCGAATCTTTGGAATGAAGTTCTCTGGAGAGCCTGAGCAAGTTCTTCATGGTAACAAAGATACAAATGGGAGCGTTAAACACGCCCGACTGCCAGCGGCACACAGACCGTCCAGTTGGCATTATTCCTTCTCCAAATACCCTCTTAAATCTAACCCGCTGTCTGTCAGAGGGCAGGATCTCTGATAGTCTTGTACATCTGCAGCGATGTCACCTCCACATCCACGACCTTGGCATTCTGGAGGCGTCCTGTCGGGCTGTATCCCGCCGATCGTCCCATGGGACTGAAGCTCGCGGTGGTCCGACCCACGTGGGCGAAACCGGAAGGTCGCGAGACAGCAGGACGCCGCAGGAACCGGCCCGATGTCACCAGGTCCCCGTAGCCCTGCGCGTGCGAGAAGGCGTAGCCTGAACGGCGTGAGCTGGTGCGGCGGATGCGGGCGCGCCGAGGCGGAGGGGCAGGTGTTGCTTTGGCCTGTCTCACCTTGAACATCACCTGAAGGTTTGGGCAGATAAGTGACAAAGTCAAAATGTTGCAAAGAGGCCCAATTATCCAAGCACTTGCTGACATTTTTTGGGATTCATTTGGTAAGCTGCTGGGTCGACTAGAGGCCAGACGTTTGATGTGTCTGTCTGGATAATAATTCTTCAACATGCAACATGAAAAAGTGAGTATTAATGGATTTTTGTCACTCATTAAACTTTGTCTCACTTCTATTTGGGAAATAATAATGCTCTAAGTTTCGGATGTACAGCTCTTATAATTAGGTTTTGTTTTTTTTTGGGGGGGGGGGGGGGGGGGGATGTAAACAAGGAATAAAAATTTTTTGGGGGGAAAATTTTTTTTTATGTGTTTTTTTTTTAAAG
>CM022476.1:4755390-4838830 GCA_011952105.1 Coreoperca whiteheadi | reverse complement strand
GGTTTTTGTGTTTGTTGTTTGTTGTGGTGTGTTTGTTGTCATTGTTAGGGAGGGTGGTTTGTTTTTGGTTTGAGTTGGTGGGGGGGGGAGTGGGGGAATGTAAACAGGAAGTATAATATTGCTGTGGAGTAAGTTATTTTGTAGCTGTTATTTGTTTGAGTAGGCCTATATTTGTTTACATTTTGGCAAATAGGCACCATTAAAAGTATGCTGAATTAGCTATTAACCGTTCCTGCTTGCAACCTTCCCCTGGATGTACAACTACCACTGGATTACTCTGATGCTGAAGAAAACTGTGTGAAAATGTGATTCCTCTTAGGCAAGTTCTGGAGTTAGGAGGAGCATATGTTTTTCGGTTAATTTCTAAGCAGAATTATGGATGCTTATTTGCAATGGACATCGGAGATAATGGTATCCTCTGAAAGTGAAGGCCACACTGACAGGTGGGGCACGCCCTCACAGTTTGAAAACCAGCTAGCCTCTAGGTGATTTCTTGAAAAATCTAAAAAGAGGCCTGAGTTTTCAAAGCAGTTCAAGAGGTGCAGCTGTATCTTTCCAAGCATGCAGTGTTAAGTGGTAAATGTAGAATAGTTCCATTGGTACCTTGTCATTGATGGTGGGGCAGAGCTGAATCCACAGGAAGCGGTAGGTAACCACAGGTAAGACACACAGGATGGAGGTGAGGAGGATCGTCAGCCAAACGTTCGGCTGGTTCAGAGAGTTTCGGGCTGTTCCTGGACAAACACACATATATAAAGGTGTGTATTCTTTGTATTCTTGTCTCTATTGACTCATTTATGGACAGTTCTAACTATCTAACCTAGTTTTCAAATGTGTCTTGACACAAATTAAGAGTGTAAATAAAAGTTTTAAATCAGGAAATAACTATTTCAAAAATCCGTAAACAAGAGTGTGACCAAGTATTTGAGGCCAACATTCAGTTCTTGACAGTTTTCTGTACTCTGTGGTAGTGCTGAAGCTCAATACTCAGCCCCACTGACCACATTAACCTGGCAAACTACAGGTGACAGTTCAAGGGGCAGAGAATGGTCCAAGCCAGTTTTTGGTATTTGGTTTAGTTGTAAACCAGATATTTTCCCTATGCAAACACACCAAACTCATTTCAGACACAGTTTAACTCAACTCATTTGAATTATACTGCCACCGTTACTCTGAAATAGCCTCGTATACAAGAATGAACAAAGCTTTTCTTTGGGGCACATATGCATGTCTACACAGAATTTGTTTAAAGTGGATTCAGTGAACGGCAGCAACCGGCCCAATGCTGCGTCTGTTACTGCAGGAGTTGATGAGTTTACCACTCACCTATGAAAGGGAAGGCTGACGGCAACACGAGAAACAAGCCATTACTGTACATGGCGAATGTGACAGCAAAGTACATGGCCAGACTGCCCAACACGAAGAAAGTGTTCACCGCCGTCCAGTAAGACATCTCCAACCCCAACTGTCGACACAGAGTGAAAAAAGTGTTGAAGAAAACATGTGCGATTCTTGTTATTCTAAGCCTGACAAATGCAAAAGACAGGATTTTCGAAAAGAAAAGGCTCCTCGTGCCTGGATGCTGACGGCAAACAGCAGACATGTCTGGGTGAGGAGGGCGAAGGACTGGTAGTCCGCGACGTCTTTCCCGTCACCCCTCACGGTGTCGTGCATGGCTGCATAGGGGATGAAGAAGAGCACCAGGGAGCTGTAGCAGCTGTGGAGGGCACACTTGAAGAAGGCCTTCTTGCTGAAGTACAGGTTGAGTTGACCGGGAACGTAGAGCTGAGGATGCTGGTAACTCCAAACGTCGTTCACATCCTGACCAGCGGGGAGAGACAAAGATATGAAGCCCGTGTGAGTGTGTTTATGTTTTCTGCTCCGTCAGCTTAGACACGGTGATCATGTAAAGTTTATTATAAAAATTGTCGTTCTCTGGCACAAACACACGCCGATTAGTTACCTGATCAAACAGACTCATTCCCAGTACAGGTAGGGCTGTGTACACCAGATTGTAGAGTGTTATGAACCACTCATCATACACCGTCTGCAAAGCAAATTCAAAAGCAGAAAACCTTTTCATAACTTCCACAACCTGAATTCTCAAATACAATACAAGACAGATCATTAAAAGCTTGAATGGTAAGTATAACCCCCCCCCCCCCCAAAAAGAAAACGACAAACATAAAAACAATATCAAACCGAATAAGGAAATGCAATCACATAGCACAGGCAGTCCAAATATAAGGCTAGCTCATTTGCGTCTGTCTTTCCTCTAACCCTCATTCTCCCATCACAGTCCTTTCTTCTCTCTCCTTCTCCTCATCCACCCCCCTCCCTCCTCCCTCCCTCCGCCTTACTTCGCCCTCTCACCTGCGCAGAGAAGCCGCAGAAAAAGGCGTACCAGAAGTGGACGAAGGTGAAGGTGAAGTTCTTGTAGAAGAAGTAGCACAGGAACTTGCACATGCGCAGGTAGGACCAACGGCCGTGCACCAGCAGGAGCCGCTGCAGGAAGCGGAACTGGGCGAAGGAGTAGTCACTGGACAGCACGGCCTGCATGCCTTCCTGACCTGAGATGCCCACGCCGATATGAGCCGCTGGGTGGACAAAGAGAGGAAGAGGAGAAGGGTGTTTGAATGGTTATGGCTTAACATGTTAGCAGCAGACACAAAGCAACAGCATCATGTAAATGGACTGTACTTGTATAGCGCCTTTCTTGTCGTCCGACTACTCAAAGCGCTTTCACACTACATATCACATTTACCCAGACACACACATTCATACGCTGATGGCAGGAGCCAACTGCCCATCAGTACAAATTAAACTAACCATTCACACACCGAAGGCGCAGCTTCGGGAGCATTTTGGGGTTTAGTGTCTTGCTCAAGGATGCTTCGACATATGGCTGGGGGAAGCCGGGATCGAACCACCGACCTTCCGATTGGTAGACAACCCAAGCCACAGCCGCCCCATGCACTTGGTGTCATGTTTCTGTCTACCTGACAGATGGAAGTCCAACATTCACTCTCCATTTAGCTCGTTTTTGGTCTGTGTAAAAATTAAAAAATGCCGATTTCCGTTGATGTTTTCAAAGTGCTTGTTTTATTATATCAACTGTTTTATCTACAGTTTATAGTGATATGTAGCAGAAAAATCTACAGCAAATCCTCATGTTTGAGAAGCTGGAAAGCTGAAATGTTTGCCACTTTTGTTTAAAAAATGTCTGAAACAATTAATCGATCGTCAAAATAGTTGCCAATGAACTTTATGACAAGCGATTAATCGACTTATCATTTCAGCTCTGGTCAGTTTATAGTTTATCAAAGCTTTCTTGATGGAAACCAAAACAATGAGCTTAATCCTCCAATGTCGAATTCCTACGTCGGGACGAAAAACACATTCATCATTACCTTCCACACATAAAGCTGTCTGCTGCCCTGCTGATACCTTTGATCATGCTGACATCGTTGGCTCCGTCTCCTATGGCCAGAGTGATGGCCTGCTTGTACTTCTTGACCAGCTCGACCACCTGAGCCTTCTGCAGAGGAGTGACCCTGCAGCAGATCACTGCCTTACACATACACGCCGTCCTCAGGAACTCCAGCTCCATGCTGCGCTCGAGGGCGTATGCCTGTGGCAACATGGGGGGGGGGGGCAGGAAAGTGGTGAAAGGCAGGATTCATACAACAGTTGAAAATATTACAACCAAACTGTACAGAGTCAGCAACTGCAGAAGTCCATATACAGTAGCTAAAACACCAGTAGGCGGTAATAAAGGAGCTTACATAGGAGCTTGGAAGCTGACAGGAGGTCAGAGTTGGCAAAGATCAGATATGATCGTTAACTAAACACATTAAAATGACGGCACTAATGAAGCCTTCATAGGGTTGATTTGACAAAGGTTGGGGTGCCTTTTTGCACACAGATTTAGTATGAAAAACTAATAACATAACAATAACAAATCGAAGACAAACACCAAATTATTACTAATTGTGGATCAAATATGTCATAAAAAAGAAAATACTCTCCACTGTAGCTAAACAAATGTCTTTATTAAATATGTCTGATTTGTACCATATTATGTATCATGTATGTATTTCTTAATGGGTTTTTAAGGTTTTATGCAATATCAAATATCATATAACTTTCCCGCCATCATCTTAAGTAATGAGGAAGAAAAGTCACAAAGGACAGGCATGTTTTGGAATTAGGAAACGTCTTGTGACATACCAGGCTGTGCCCGTTGATAACCAGGCCGTACTCGCCATTGACCACCTCGTCTGCCATCACTTTCACACTTTTACCGAGAGTCCCTTCTGGCAGAAACACTGAATCCGCCGCAGCATCTGGTTTCATCGAGGTCCGCGCATTTCTGCTCGCCAAGAAAATAAAGAGAGGATGGATGCATGAATAATCACCCACTGAGTGATTTTGTGTGTAGTCTAAAAATAGTTTTTTGAAAACTTCATCTGACCTCAGTTCCTGTCTGACATCCTCAGGTGAGTTGCCCGAGACGACAAAGACCTCGTTCATCTCCTCCCGCAGTAAGTTGCACGAGTACCCAATGTTTTCTGCAGTTTCTGCAACACAAATAATCGACATCAGGAAGTAGACAATAAACATAGAACAAAAATTATGAAGAGCTATATTTAAGAATTGTGCATGACGTTCGTGCCAGGACCATTCATTGATAGGACGGTACAATAAACCTTAAACCAATAAAGGATGTATAGGTCAAGTAGAGCAGTGGAACTAAAACATGGGGTGTTGGACGTCTAATGTCCAAATGGATGCTGATTTTTTTGTTTTACTTGAGCTGAAATGCTTGAAACTCACTATTACCAGTGTTTTCTAATGACAACGAAGGAAAGAAGTCTTCAGCTGACATAAGTCTAAACTGTGAGCTTAATTGGTGAATTGGACATCACTAAGAAGTCAGATGCGGCAAGAAACACGAGCAGCCAGACAATCAACGGGTTTTGACAAAACCTCTTTGGACACGAAACAAAGGCAAATGGTAAATTATACACAAACTGTATAATTGTACATATCCCTACCCGTTTACTGATTGACACTCTGGTTTAACTGTGTCCTTACCGTACTTAACATAGTGTGTGTTTCTCTGCATTCAGGGAATACAACAAACATTTCAAGGTACGCTCACTTTCTGCTTTACCTCCGAATAAAGTGGTTTACATAATCAGGCTGGCTGTTTAACCGTTTGCTTGTTTACGACAGTTGTAAATGACAAACAATCACGAGATCACAGGATCGAAATGATGGCCAAAATACAAAAATCAGACCCAAGTTGTAATAAACTGCTGTAATCATTGATTTAAATACAAAACAAGATGACTGCAGGTTGATAAAGTGACGCCTTGTCTTCTAATTGTTGATTGCTGAAGATAAAACCAAATTATTGTGGATGACAAAACTTTCTCTTTTTGTTTCTGCGCATAGAAAAATTAATGACCCCCCCCCCCCCCTACAAAAACGTTATATAATATGTTATAAATTAAAATACTTTAAGTCATGTACCTTGCTTGTCACCAGTCAAAACCCACATTTTGATGTCGGCTTTGGACAGCTGCTCAATAGTCTGAGGTACTCCGTCTTGTAACTTGTCTTCTATGGCGGTTGCTCCAAGCAGCTGGACACACACATTGAGATACATAATCAACATGCCATGCATTTGACAAAAATTCAAATGACTAAGCATCCAGTTAACCTTTTACAGTACAGTAGTTTTACTGAAACGTGGGTTCTTTTTCCTACCAGCATATCCTTCTCTATCTCTTCGTACAGCTGGTCCAGTTTGTCCTCTCGGTCGTCCAGCGCGGTGCTGGCCTCATGGTGCCGCTGTTTCCACTGGTTGAAATACTCCTCGTCCAGATCCTTATAGGCCAGCGCCAGAGTCCGCAGGCCCTCCCCTGCAAACTCCTGCAGATCGCCACGCACATACTTATATGGATGAACACAGCGCATGTAGCTACACACACATATAAATACGCCACACACATCCTCACATCCGGGAAGAACCAACACACACATAAGCTGATGGTATTTGAAGATATAAACTATAAAGTCAAACTCTGCTCAGCTGTGTAAATTTTGCAATCCAGGCAATAAAACTCCAAGTCGAGGGAAGTCAAACAGGCAACCAGGAGATAATCAGTTGTTTTATCTTTTCTACAACATGAACTGAACAAGACAGAACAGAAATAAAGGGAGATAAGAGAAGACAAAAGAGATGGAGAAAGGTTGTAAGACCGTATGAGAATTCAGAAGAGAAGGAGAGAGGAACATAACATTAAACAAACTCGACAGAAAGTAATACAAAGTCTTGCCTGTGTATCTAAAGCCTGATAGCTCCACTTCCTCTGTACCATAGAGCTCCATTGTTATCCAAAACAAAATAAAAATGTTGGGGGTTTTTTAAGTAGCCACAGCATTGCACTGGGTGACATGTTCTTCATTACGATGAACCCGGGGTTTTGTTGTTTATCTTGAGTCAATATCACATACACAATCCTGCTGCCATAAACACACCGAATGTGTATAAATGTGTGTCTGGAAATAGTCCCCAACCAAAGGCACTATTCCTGCTGTTTATGTGACGTTTGCTACAAACTAGAGTGTCCAGCTGTTTGGGGAAATTACTGAGCCTTTTTGATAAAACTATAAAAAACTATATATTTGTAAGCTGTTTTTAAAGATGTATGTCTTCGGTAGGAATCAACGGGCTTTGGGCTGAGTGTCACAGACAGGGTAGGGAAGTCAGAAAGTGCTATGAGATTGGCTAATGCATTGTTGGTTTTGGTCTCTTTATGGGATTTGTTGACAAAAAAAAGAAATAAAATACTACCAGACTTACAAACAAGAGATATCACATACATAACCCCCAATTCAGCCTCTTGGCATTGGCTTCCAAACGATTTTAGGGTTGATTTTAAGGTTTTACTCATTACTTTTAAAGCATTCCATGGTCTGGCTTAAGCTTTCATTTGTAGGCTTTTGTATCAGAATCAACCTCATCTTAAAACTGAAAAACTCTGCTAGCAGTCCCCCGCTCTTTTTAAACTTGAAATGTATCTTGCTTCCTTGGTAACTTCATTTAGTTCTAGTTAAAACTCTTTTTTTTTTTTAACTCTATCAAACCTCATGCAAATTCAACAATTTATGCTTCAAGGGCAACAAGAGGTTTCTGGGCGACTCCGCTGTGGACTCCAACTTTACGTTCACATCCGGATGGAGCGCAAGCACACTAGGATGAACTTTGTGTGTGTAAACACCCAAACACACTTGACACATTATGGAAGAACCAACACACAGGCATGCAGAGACAAACATCCAGCAAACAGGAGGAAAAATCACGAGAAGGACTCAAAGTAATCTCAATCAAGTATTCTTCTCCTGTCTCTCTCCTGAATGAACACACAGAGAAGTGTTACTGACGTTAAGGTGCTCTGTAGTGACGTCCATCAGCTTGCTGCAGGACTGATGCAGCCTCTCATAGATGATCGTGTCTGCACCTTTACAGTAGAGAGAGAGCTTCCCCTCTGGACTCCGAACTGTATACACAAAGACACACGCACATACACATGCATGAGAACAAATATGCGCTCTATTTTCAAGACAAGGAAAAAGGCCATCGAAAAAAGGAGGAAACATCACCACAGTTTGCATCGGCTGTAACATAAATCTCCAGCGTCAGCAGTCTATATGAGGAACCACACTAAATAGTAACCTTGATTCCCAACAATCTGTTTTCAGTGGATTATGTACCTATGACGGACATCCTCTTGCGGACGTTGTTGAAATCCAGGATGGCCAGGAGCTCATAGCTGCGCTGCTGTCCCATTTCCATGATGGAAACGCTGTCTGGTGTACGTGAGCGGAAGACAAATCCAAAGTTTCTGGCCGCCGTTACCAACGCTCCCTCATCTGGAGACTGGGCCTGGTAGAAAATCTCACCTGAAGGAGCAAATAAAGTCATTTTTGTTGTCAGAGGAGGAAGACGAATTCTTCTCCAAGTTCTGGTTGAGTAAAACAACAGAAAATGCTGAAACATTATAATACATTATAAATGTGACTGATTCGTTCCCAAACTTGCGCTTACTGGAATGAGACTTGTATGATGCTATTGGGTAATAAAATGGTCGGCTCTTCTTTTTGGCAAAGAGCAGAGGCTGCGTTTCACTCGCTCACACGAAAAACGTTTAATCCCTCCATCACCTTCTTTTTTCTCCTCGGCCATGACGGTGTGGCAGAGGGCCAGCAGTCTGAAGAAACTGTGGACCTCTGGGTTCTCCAGCTTCACCGCCTCCACCAGCGAGTGGTCGAGGAACACGAAGCGGGGGTCAGCCAGCGGGTTGAAGGAGAAGTCCACCGTCTCTCTATGCTGATGAGGGAAAGAGGGTAGGACAAGAGGGAGGAGTGAAAAAGAGGCAGAGGAAGATGTGCCATCATATTTGATGTAAACCAGTGAAATCAAGCCTAATCTGCATGAACTAAACAAGATAAGAATTGGTATCCACTCTTCAGCTACTTCTTGACAAGCTCCTATTACTTCTTAGTAAAGTAACTGTTGCCTTGATCAAATCCATTAGTTCTTAGATGATAAAGTAACACCGTTGTAAACGAAAAAAGGAAAGCTGTGTAGGAAAAGGCTTAACATATAAACACACAGATCACCTAATTTGCCATTTAGATATGACGACTTGCTGAATTTTCATCACCAAAATCAACTCACCTCGGTGATTTCTAGTCTTTGACCTGTGTAGTCATCGACGTCCCCTGAAAAGAAGAGAAAGAAAACAGATGAAACTCATAAGTGCACTTGCGCAGTGACATGATGGATATGGAAGCAAACGCCTCTGCAAAACTAAAAGAAACACATGATGGGAAATGCATGACTCACTGCGTTTAGTTGTTAGGATACTTTTCTCTTGCTTATATATTTCTATTTCTTCTTGGATTGTTTGTTCTTCTTTATTTCCTTGTTGATATGTATAGCATTGTGATTATTAGGCTTTCCCCCATTTTCAGCTTGCCTTCAGTGTCTTCTTCTACCTTTGAAGACTACACTGTGCAACATACGACTGTTTTTTATCATCTAATGTCCCTAGAGGTCCACATTGTGTGATGTGAACCTACTTTCTAAAATAGTGGTACATTTACTATGTTTGCTTACAACTTGAAGAGCGTTAGTAGTATATTTTATTTGATATTCGAAGAGCTCATTGATTTGTGGGCACACAAATGAAGAGCCTGAAATATTGTTAATAAAGTGGGTACAAATGAGGGACAGTGGGCAGACGTCTTTGCTTTCTTTACATTTAAATATATCAAACGCTGTACGCATGTACCATCATTGTGTGTTAGCCAGAATTTATAGTTTAGCCTCATGAGCCTCTATTTGGATCTTAGAGGAAACCCCTAGTCTAGTCGCTACAGTTGCTGATGGATTCAGATGCACCGAGGTTCACGGAACCAGAAACCAACTTAATTATATCAAATTGCAGGTAAAAGTCTTGACTCTTACCGTAAGATTTGCCGTTGATGGAGCACTTGTTGAAGATCATGATGTTCTGGGTGAGTGTCCCCGTCTTGTCACTGAACACGTACTTTATTTGGCCGAGCTCCTCGTTCAGCGTGGTGGTACGAGCCTCGGCGGGGGTGTCGTTCCGTGCGTAGTACATCTTTCTGTCCCAGTCAATGTAGAAGCTGTTCCCCAGCCGGATGATCTCCACACTGCCGAAAGATGCACATACGGGAATTGAGAAGAAACACATTTTGCTTGCACTAATCTCACTGGATGTGTGGTGTCATGTAAACTCCTTTTAAAGCGCCCAAGTTTTGCAGCTAATTAAATAAATAGCAATTTCATACACGTTGTTACCTAACATAGAGTGAGATGGGCACCACGGTGTTGAGGATGATGACGTAGGACCAGAATGTGAGGAAGGCGGAGAAGGCAGCATCGTTGCCATCTTGTCTGGGCAGGAAGACTGTGAACTCTGAGCCTTCGTTCAGCTCCCAGAAGCAGTTGCCTATTGCCAGGATGGTGCACATGAAGGCCAGGAAACCAAAAATCTGCACGGAAAGTAAGGCAAGTTTAGGTTAAGTTAAGGGTCAAAGGAACACTTGTGCTGTATGCTGTAGAAAAAAAAAATTACTAGACAACTGAGTCCTAGTTAAAGAAACAATTTGTTATCATAATAAATGTATTAACAAAAGTTATTAATGTCTTCTGGCGCATCTGAAATGTTGGAGATGTGTAAATACGGGTAGACACAAGTCTGCATATTTGACTACAAACACACAAAAGCCAGATCGATTTTTCATGTTAAAAGTCAAACTCTTCATTCATGTATGTGAAAATATTTATAATTGTGTGCTTTAAAAAAACGACAGACTGTGCAAGATCTCAGAGAATTTTGCTAAAAGTCTGTTTGGTGAAAAATGTTGAAGCAGCAAACTGGGAGGCCCATCTTCTTTTTCCATTTTCAAACACTTCTTGTGCTAAGACATTACTGATGTGTTACTGCGCTGCACCTCCCAGAGGCCACCAGAAAATCAAACAGTGTAATGGGGAATTTTTACTTGTACATTGTCTTTTGTCTGTCTGGTCATCACTGCTTTTAACTACCGCAGACTAGAGATGTGCTTATTTTAAAGAAACCACAATGGCTGCTGCCTTAAACTTTAAACACATCGTCTGCAGTACTGAAGCAAGAGAACTAAGAGTGTCTTTTACGTAATGACCTGATTAAGCTGTAATCACTGATTTCAAACCCAATCATTTGATGAACCGAAAATGGGCTGCTAAATTGTCAACACCTCTAATTACAAAATAATTAACTGCTGCCCATCCTGAGAACGGATAAACGGGCTTTGTGTGAGGACTCACACAAAGCACTAGGACATTCATCAGACGGTCAATACTGGTCCTCTTGAACGTACTCTTCCCACAGTTCTGCATCAGCTTCGTCTCTGGACCTGAAGAAGAGGAACAGAAACAAGATGATCAAAGGAACTCACATCTTCCTCCTGTAGTTCATTTAAAACTGTCGCAGTGTATTTTGAAGTGAAATAAGAGTCAGATCAGACTGAAGTTTTGTTTTCTTTCTCTTAATATGATTACAAGGTTTACAGTTGCGACTTGTTCCCTGTCATTACGTGTACCAAGGGCATGGGTTTGCTAATGGATGGTAGCAGTATGCGATTTGTTAATTTTTAACAGGGGAGATGGCCTAATGGGAGCTTTTCTGGCTTTTACGGCACTGGTTTAGTGGCTCAGGAAGACCAATTGCATGCGTCGAAAATCATCTCATGTAACGCTACTCAGCCAATCAAATCTGTGCACAACCATTGCGAGTTGCGTCAGTGAGTGAGATGCACACACACCGGGAGAATAGAGCCGAGACGAGTCGGAGCAGTAATTTCACAATGCATGCTTTAAAAGAGAAGAGTAGACAGTGGAAACAGAGCTTTTAAACACGAACGGACGGACTCTTACATGTTCAGTCTTCCGTCAGGCAGTTCAAAACCAGTATGCCTCAAATGTTCTGAGACCGTGGCGATTATTAAAAGTGGCGCTGTGACGCGCCACTACGAGACACAGCACAGGGCATCTTTTGAGCAGGTTAACAAGGGGGACGGATTTTGGTCATTTTGCTAACAAGGGGGATGGCATCCTCCCATGTCCCCCCTCAAATCCCTACAAATATTCTGGAAAGACAGAATTGTCCCTACCATTACTTGAGCGAACTCGTTTGCATTATCTTTGGAGTGAAGTCATATTAGATCAGTCCGATGTGCTCTTCCAGAGGCTACGTAAGATTATTGGCCGAGATGCTTAGCTGTTGTTTCAGAACCATGGACAGCGCTGAGTGAGACAGCTGAAGGCCGCAAACAGCTGTTTCTATGTATTCTTTGATTTTGACAGTAGCCTTAGTACTCCATACAGCGTTTCTCTCTTTTACTGCACAAGCGCTTCATCCCAGCGCCCTGCCATGGACACACACCCGTATGTTGTTGTTCTTTAGCCTTTCTGTGGCTATTCCATGGTTAAATCAAAACATTTTATTTCATGAAAACAATTGCCCTCTTGCAATTTTTAACAGCCCCCAGGTGGAGGCGGGTTGCTGTGTCCCTACCATTGTTGAGATCCAAACCTACGCCCTTGACCTGCACATGTCCGTGAAAAAGCCTTCCCACCTCCAAACAGCACCAGTCCAAAGCACCAATCGGTGTTCCTCAGGGTGCAGCCTCGCAGCAGGATCTTCTCGTTGTCCAGCGAGTATTTCTGACCGGCGTAGGTTAGCGTTCCTGTGAAGCGGTCGAGGCGGTTGTTCGGGGGTTCACAGCGTACTTCGCCTTGAGGGAGAGAGAGGTGACACAGCAAGCTTGAGGTTATGCTCAGAATGATAAAGGAACTATTAAAAGCATGTCTGCATGTAATTTATGTGTGACTATCATTCTGATGGCGGTTTTTGTTTGCAGAAAACTTCGACAATTTCAGTGAAACTTGACATCTATGAGTCTTTGTGTTGCAAGTCACATCAATGTGCAAATGCATATCTCTGATAAAGAGCAAAAGTAATGTGCAGCTGTAATAGAAAAGCTTGTGAAAAAAAACGTATTTATTACATATTTTGCTATCCAGTGTAGTTGTAGATAACCATTTATTTTAGAACTAAAAGTACAGAAAACCCGCAGGGACATGTTTTAGCTTTTTTGAAAGACTGAACAACAACATCTTTTTTCATCATTCGAAATGTGTTTCTTGCTTTTATCATATTAAGCAGAATCTCAGTGCTACTTAACTAAGGAAGTGAAGGAAATTCAGATTTTTTTAACCTAGGTACGATTTGCCTTGTGTATGTGCTCTTTTTGCCATTATGCTTCAATATATGCTAAAAAGAAAACAATACTATTTGTGATTCCAGGTAATAAAGGAAGTTTATTGTCTTTGTCAAAGGCTCCTACTTTTTTGCGTAGTGTGTGTTTATATACTGTGCACGCATGTAATTTCAGAAACACAGAAGCCAGCAGTTGTTTGTCCTGTGGGAGTCTTACCATTGAAGTCTGCCAGTTTTTCCATATCATCTCCCAGGTCTCCTGTAACGGTCAGCGCCTGTCTCACCTTCAAGTTAGTCTCCCTGAGGAAGAGGAGGAGAGAAGGACAATAAGGAGAAGAAATAAGGGGGGAGGATGACACGGTAGACACAAAGAGAAGAAGGGAGAGAAAGTGGTAGGGAGGAGGAGGAGGGGGGGGGCGGGGTGTGGAAAGGTTGAAGAGATGCAGATGATGACAAAAAAGGGAAAAGAGGAGGTGAGCGGGAAGAACAGGGAAGAGATGAAGCAGTACACAAATGAGAGACAGTGAATAACAGTGGGCATACCTGTTGATGCACCACTTGTATGTTAAACAAGCCCCCGTCATGACGTTACACAAAAAATAGACTAACCCATCCAGTTCTGCTGTCTCGATGTACACCAGGTTGAGAGGTTCACTGCTGGAGAGCAACAGGAGGTCAGCCTGAAATTACAGCGGGATTTATCACTGAAATCTGCTGTTAGTTTGTCATTCTGGTAAACAAATCAAATATGAAGGCAACTCTGAACTGACCTCATACTCTGTGTCAGAATGACTATAAACTATATGGAACAGTGTCCAAAATAATTAGGTACAGCTGCCTGCACGCTTTACTGTAAATCTGTGATTATATATATATATATATATATGTAGTTTCAATCAAAGAATCCCTGCAGAAATGTGTTGTAACTTAACAAACAGCTGACAGGTTCATAAAAAACTAACTTTTAGTTTGCTTCTCACTTTACAA
Source organism: Coreoperca whiteheadi (assembly GCA_011952105.1). Taxonomy (NCBI): domain Eukaryota; kingdom Metazoa; phylum Chordata; class Actinopteri; order Centrarchiformes; family Sinipercidae; genus Coreoperca; species Coreoperca whiteheadi. The sequence goes on along the minus strand of CM022476.1, from coordinate 4,824,977 downwards.
ACTCCCAAAAATATAATGATGCAACATTTCCATCTTCCGAGGTCTCCGTCGGGCAGACATGATGCTTCTACTTTCTTTGCGCACACATAACTAAAAATGCGATAATTGTACCATGATGCAATAAAAGAAATCCAAAGATAAGGTGTGAAAAAGAAACTGTCAACCCACAGGCAAAAAAACAATAAATCAAGATGACAAATGGAGCACAAAGACACAACAAAATGCAAAATGCAAAGAATACGTGTAGTATAGGGGAAATCTGTTGGGGAATGGAGAAGGAGCAAAGCTTATATTTTCAACAGTTTACTCACAGTGACAAACTGGTTGTTTTCCAGCTTTATGATGTCTCCCACCTGGACGTCCATCCATTTCTCGCTCCGTAGTCTGAGAGCAGGAAACAGGCTGGTAAGTGGATGTTTTTGGGTGTGTAGACTTGTGTGAATGTGCAGTTCAAAGAAAAGGGTATTCTTTTCCCTTTTCTTTGAGGATTGTCAGGAAATAAACTGTCTGTGGGACCAAAATAAGACCTGAACACCACAGTCCTAATATTAGCAACGTTCCTTCGCTGCATGTTCCTGCCAGTTTCCTGCATTATCTGTCTGCCAATAATAGCGAGAGTTTATAAAACTCTGCTTTTCAGGGTTTTCAATTTCATGCTTCAGTTCATGCTGGTATTTCAAATTTGAGCAGTAGACATTGTTTATTTTAACCTCTTTCTAGTTTGCTAGTGCTCGTAGCTTAGTGAATGTTTCCAATAAATGTTAGCTCATTAACACAGCATAAATAAATAATGACAATGGGCTTGTTCACATTTTGTCTCCTTTGTCCAAAAGTAACCTACTATAAGATATTGGGAAACTTCCACAAAAGTAGATTTCTGCTTAAGTTTTTTCCCCTCTACATAGTTGAAAATATTTTTGTACTCTTTTCACCCATTATATTGAAAAACTTTGGGTTATTCAACAGTGGATGAGCCAAATAAATAACCAAATACCTTCGTAGTCACTATAGGGCTCTTGATGGGAATTTGTCATTTGTTTTCACCTCTTTTAGAATAATTGATTAATACAGTAATTGAAAAAAATCATCAAATATGAGAAATGTGTTAGTATGTGCACTTGCCCCAACCTATTTTTAACTCTTTACAATTAAATTTTATCCTCCATCAGGCATCTCATACCTCAAATCTGAATTATTGATTAAAAGACGGAAAATCTGATAATAATACTCACATTCACCGTCTTTGCTGAAAATAAAAATTTGCTTCATTCAATGGTAAACATTTTTATTCACCTTATAAGTTGAATATAGGGATGCACTCCTGTGAGAAACGTGTTTGAAATGTTTGTACTCCAGGTCCAACACATGCAGAATCAAGTGCGCCTTAAATATTTAACAACAGCAGACATCAAGTCAACAGAAAGAAAAACGACTGTCCCTGCCATCCAGAAGCTGCTTCCCTAGGCGGTCTGAACAGTCAGCACAGAGCCACCGCCCAGAAGCCAACAAGAGCTAACCCAGGAGGAAAGACCGAACACCACATACATGCAAATATTTTTATCCAGTGCACCATACATATCTAAAAATACAGTTGGTGTCTATCTTTTTACAAAGAGTACGGTCTAGACCTCCTCTATGTGAAAAGTACCATGAGATAACTTCAGTTATGATTTGGTGCTATATAAATAAAATAAAGACAAAATGAAATCAATCGTACTGTTCCCTACAGAGTTACACAGAATAAGTGATTATTTCAGCTCATCAATAATGTCAACCAGAACATGTTGATCATATCCATTTTCTTTTGTCTTATTAAATTTGAATGATCGTATCATGTTAAGTTTTCAATTACATCTGTTTCCAACTAAACAAATATGATCATCTTCTCTCCTTTTAAGAGGGCTGTAGTTACATTATTATTGAGGACACTGAGGTCATGTCACTCCTCCTACAATGTGAGGAGGAGTTTATATTCTACAAATTACACAACACAGAATTACACCTGGTGGTTTTTTTCTCAAATTTTAAGATTCAATATCTCTAAATTTGGTTTTAGGTTTAAAACATAAAATACATTTAAATTAAATTAAAAAGTATTTAGTACAGCATCTCTCCACCAGAATTATATCTCTCTTAATGTGGAGCTTTGAAATAGCCATTAGACTTAGGGAGATAAACTTGGAAGTTTGGACTCTAATATCAAAAATACATATTTCATGTTGAAATTGCCCTTTGTATGACTTTCAATTCTTCTGTTTTTAGACAAGCCCACTAGATATTTTGACCTTTATTGTATATCTTTATTGCATATTCCTGAATTTGAACCATATGTGTATTCCTTGTGTGCTACATAACAAAACTCTATCTAGTACAGCCACAGGAAGCAGCTGCAGGATGGGGGTGAGCGCTTGTTTTGTATCCTGTTGACCTGAAGACTGCTATTTGAAATATGTGAGGTATGCTTGATTTGTACATGGGATCTGATGGGCATATGGGCTTTATACCACCCTTAGAGCTGAAACAAAGCAAATACTACAACTTTAAGGTTTTTTTCGGGGCTTCTTCATAATAAAGATAGAGTTCACCCAAGATGGTTCCCTGAGGAACACCTGCCTGTACAGAAAAGTCAAACGACCCTGATGGTGCATCTATTAATACACAAAAACCATGATATAGCTAGCTGAAACTTTTTACATATGAGCACTGGTGTATTTCCAATGATTCATAGCACATGAAAAAACTTTATACAAATACAAACTTACTTTCTATCAATAAGAACTTTAACTTTTCTGTTGTTGACTTGATTGTCGCTCCTGTGACGATTCTGGAAAGAAGACACAAAAACAGTCACAATGAAACAGTCCTAAGATTTCACAAGAAGCTCAATTTGACCACTGAATTACTGATTAGTTCTGACGAAAGTTTCCATGAAACTCCCCAATTAACAGATTGTAACATGCAAATGAGTGGGAGGAGATTTGTTTTTGGAGTTACTCCCAATAGAAATATTCAGCTGAATTAAACCGTTGACCCTTTCAGAAACCTCTACTTCCCTATTAAATGCTGATGAGTCTTCACCATCATGACGCCTCCTTGGCCGTGTCTCAGTTTGGCTCTGGTTAAGTTTCTGATCACTATTTATGTCTGTGACTGAGACACAGAGGCGGCTACTGAGATAGTCAGTGCTGACAGTTAGTTTGCCTTTTATAATCACCAACACAACTTTCAAATTTGGGCAGTGTTTCAAGATTAGAGGGAATTAGCAGAACTTTGACAGTATTTGTGATTGTGCAGCTTTCCTCTTCTGCCCCTCAAAGTAATCTTGGACCCCTCTTGTAGGGGTATCAAACCCCAATTTGGGAGTCCCTGGAGTAGATGATTATTGTTCTCTAACTATAAAACTAAGAAAATTAGGCTTTATTCAAATTTTAATAAAAGCTATAGAATATTATATCTTTGGACATAAAATTAAGTGATCTCATTAGTATAATATAAGAAACAAATACTATCTCAACTAAATTCCTGCATTACTACGTTTCAGTAGGCAGTAGCTTGTACAACTGTCCTTTCACAGCAGCTTTCCCACAACTGGGGACAATTATTTCAGTGGGGTTTTTTCAAGGTCATCCACCTTGCCATACATGGTTAGTCTTGAGTTGCTCCTGCTGAGATCAAATCAAGCCTGAGCCCAGTGACTTCACTACAGGAACAGATGGGTACAGGTGGCGAGGACCGTTCAGGATCGCCACCACTACCAAACAAAAACACTCTTGTTCTCCTCCTCAAGCTAATGTTTAACCCATTTCCTCTTGGTAGTTTGGCATTAGGTATTATGTGCCCCCACCACCACCACCAACACACATTTGTTTGGTTGTCCTTGACAGCTGAAACGAAAAGTCATTTTCCTTTCATTGTTTTAGTGGTACATGTTGTTCTGTTTCGGTTCCCATAAAGTGATTTGTCCAATAACAAAAAAAAATAAATTCGACTTCCTGATGAACTGGCAGTATAGGTCAGCTGTGATATAGGTGTGAGCCTGGACAGAGGGGAACTGTTGTTATTTCTTAACAGTTTCAACTCCTATATGTCACTAAAGTCTGATGTAATCACTCTGTTAAGCAATCATTTAACAGAAAAAAGACAAATCCATCAACTAAAAAAGTGAGGTGTACGCTAGTGTGTTGATTTTCAAATTTTAGGTTTCTATTTGCCAAAAGGCTTCTATTTAAAATGATGGAAACTAAATGGCAGCCTGAGGTCAACTGTGCTTGACTCAAAAGTTAATCAAACAGAGACCCAGTCGCCATGGCAACCTTAATATGTCGCTGAGAAGACTGATAAACGCTTGTGCTAACAAACAAATGTGGTTGATGTTTGACAAAGTGCAGTGAAAATGAGATCCCGAGTTAAGTGGAGTGTGAAGTGTTTTGTACATGATGTTAATGAAACTGTTTTTCCCACAGTCAGAGAGTAAATAGTGGCTATCAGAAACATAAGATAACATTATAAACATACAGAACTGTGTCTGTTTGTAAAAGAGTTGGACTAATATACTGCTTTGATTAAATGCTGTGAGGTCGATATTTAAAACTACATATCATCTAGGTACTTCTGATTTGATGGATCAGCTGGTAAATATGTTATCCTTACTTATTTTCAGATGACAGACCATAGGACTGTGTAGCAGCAGCTTACTCATACCTACTGAAAATGACAAAATAGGTCATAACACCCATATGACAATTCCAAAAATGTTATTTAAAGCCTTTTCTTATCTTCTCCCTTAGTAGTTCAGTTGTGGTTATGTTTAGGAAAAAACAAAAACTACTTGACTAAGGTTAGGGGAAGGTCACCTTCAGTTCACGGTTAAAAGAAACCAAAGTTGACTTTTTGTAAACACCCGTCTTTGGTCTCGAAGTCTCAAGCTTGGTACGTACAACCATCCACCCTCACATCCACCCTGAGACTTTATAGGACAGTCGAACAGCGGCACGCTACTTCCACCTCTGCCTCTCAAAGAGGACAGTCTTTGTTCACGCGACCTTGTCGGGAAAATGTAAACATGCATCGTTTTAAACGAGTGGTTCCAAAGCTGAGAAGGTGCTCTTTTCTCCCGAGTTTGAGACATGCTGCTCTAGTTTATTACAGAAAACCGCGAAAAACTAGCGAAAACAGGAAGTGACCGAGAAATCAGTCAATCAATCAGCATCACCTTCTGAGCTGAATCAGACAGATCATGAAGCATCTGATCTTATGATCAGTTTAGTGAGTACAGGTCAGCGTTAACAGGGGCTATATTTAATGTATAGCTTTTACTGTGTGGCAGACAAAGCCAATAACAGTCTTAGCCTCTTCAGGGCTGCCAGGCTGTAAAATCAATTTTATCAACATTGCACTGGAAAGTGAAAAAAATCTGGTTGTACGTACATGCATGTATATGTATATATGCGTATATGTGCATTTTGATGGAGACCTAGATTCAGATAAGATAAATAAGCTACAAAATGATTTGGCCGTCAGCCCTGCGACGAGTTGGCCACCGTTCAGGGTGTACCCCGCCTAAGGCCCGAAGTTACTGGGATAGGCTCCAGTCACCCGCGACCCCCAACGGGACCAAGCGGTAGAAAATGAATGAATGAATGAATGAATGATTTGGCCTCGGATCTTTCTAGTTTGTTTACTGTGTTAATACCTCTAAACTCGAAGTGGTGAAATTTGTTAAAGGTCAAATGTTACACAACACTTTTTGGAATGTGCTTACGATATCGTCAGTGGCATCCTTGGCAGCGGTGACTGACAGCACTAGGACCAGAGGCACAACAGTGGTGAACCAGGACAATGATGAGATCTGAGGTATCACCTGAAGAATGCACACACACACACACACACACACACACACACACACAGAAAACTGTCTTTAGTTCACTTTAGTTTAAGTTCAGTTTTGGATACAGCAGCTGGTGAAAACTGGAAAAAGAGGGAAGAAATATAGTACATATTGTGTGGGTGACACATACAAATGTACTGAGACTTCAGCCAAACAGAATTTATATTACATTAACAAGTAGAAGAACGGCACACAATCAATATGATGCACAAATAACAAATACAGGAGAAGATATTATTTTAAACTGCTCTAAAAGGAGAGACTGGGGTTGAGAGAGCTGAGTTGTGGATGTATGTTCAAAGACAGAAGGAAAGATGTTAAAGAGCAGAGAGTGTGTGCACTGTGTGAATTAAGGTAAATCCTGAACTTCAAAACAGACGTACACTAAAAACGCTTTTAATACTTTTTAAAACGTAAACACAGTTCAAGCTATATTCGATCAAGACGACAAAACATTGTTTAACAGTGCACTGCCAAAACCTCTGTGTACAATATGTTTTGCAAATGTTCAGCTTCTGTGCGCTGTATATGCATTTAATCCAGTGATGTTGTTCTTCTTGATTTTGCAGACAATGTTAAAAATGTGTGCTCATTATTGCCCCATGGGGGTTTTGTTCGGTCCCGTCCTGGTTTGTCTGTCTTTGTTTGTTAGCAGGATATTTCAAAAACGTTTTTTCTTTCCATATTTCAATGAAATTTGGTTGAAAATTAAGCCAAGTGACAGGGAAGAACTGCTTAGTTTTTGGTGTGAATCCAAGAACATTTTTAAGTTGTTTCCTGTTGATTTTAGTTGCCATTCTCATGAGGTCTCAAACCCTGATAGATTATGATGCATAAATTGTCAACATGGACATTAACTTATAAAGAAAATATATAAAACTGTTGTTGATCATTCATTTGAAATTGCTGTTATGCTCAAGTTCCTTCATTGTCTGTCAGCAGAGCAGCCACTGCACACAACCTGACTGTTTTGCAAACGATGACGCAATTTCCTGTGGTGGATATTGAACTTCCTTAATCTCATTGCACTTGATTCATCCACATCCTGTTAGGTTAACACAAAGCTTAACTGGGAGAAAGACTCATGTGCAATGTGTCATGTTGGGTGCCATGTTTGCAAGTGCGAGTGATGGAGATTCTCACATTGCAATCTGTCAGTGTCTGTCAGAGATCTTTGAAGTGATTTTCTGGAAACGATTCCAGAACGATTTCGATAAGTTTAATTTCACAGATGGTCTGTGGCATTACTGCTCAAAAAAATAAAGGGAACACTTAAACAACAAAATGTAACTCCAAGTGTTCCCTTTATTTTTTTGAGCAGTATATATATATATATATATATATATACACACATAAATACATACATACAGAGTATATATATAGTGTATGTGTGTATATATAAGTTGCTCACTGCAGTGCATATGCCCCTTTCACTTCAAATAGTGTTATAACCAGCCGAATTGGAAAACAATTTCAGGGTTCCAGTTGCAATTCTGACAATCTCGATATTTTCTGACTGCTACAATATCTACCACTTGGTGAAAAGAACTACAAAAGTGTCAACAAAGCAGTTGCAAATTGGCTAATGAAAATCAGGTTTACCTAATTTATAGTGGTGATCTATGTTTTTTTCTTTAATCTGGTTTCACTTGTTAAAATATTAAATATCTATTAGATTCCTACTGTGTGAATGCAGAAATCATTTACAGTTACCTGCTGATTCTCCGTTTTACACTGAGATGACGTTAGACACATAGAAACAGCTTTTCTTGGTTTGGGAAAGTTTTACTAATATCCCATTTTCATGGTTTAAAAATATCCATAACAGTTGGATGGAAGCCTTGCCTGTATGTGCCCACTCGTGTGTGTGTGTGTGTGTGTGTGTGTGTGCGCGTTTGTTTCCCTCACCTGGAGCACCAGCAGAAACAGGAAGTAGGCGTTAGCGATCCTCTGGAACTGCTCAAACAGGTTAAGAGGTAGGAAGGTGAAGAGGTTGTACTTGGAGGTCTTGATGGCGTTCGTCTGGCAGATGTGTAAAGGGAGGGAGGATACGTGACAGAAAGATATAAGATTGTTACACCAATACAGGATTAATGTTGACATAGACGGGCTTTTCAGAAATGTAGGGGTTCTTTGGATTGAATATTATGGACCTTTTTCAAGATATTTCAAGCTGTAAGTTTCAGTGAGAAATGCAAAGGTACTTATTGGTTCACATTTAATGTTTGGAGGAACCGCAAATTAGGTTCTAGTTTCTTGTATGTAGGTGTGTGACACCTAATGCGTTTTTTTCTGTTAGAAACTGAGGTCATCCAACCATCAAAACAGGAAACCAAGCAATTCTTGATCACAAGATTGATTGGTCATACTAAGAAGACAGTAGGAACATTTAAAGCACAATCTGAGATCTCTGATGAAGTTTCTAAAAAATCCTCGTATTTCAGCATTAAGATAATCTAACATTGTACTGATCTTACAGGACACCAAGCTTACTTGAGCAAGACTAAGCAGCAATCCAACATCAGCTAACTGGGCTAACTAACAGCTAGCGTGTTCATTTTAAAGGATGAAGCACTCTCTATTTGATAATTTGGTACATAGGAAGTAAAGATTTCGCAAAAATAACCTTTTAAAGCACAATGTTTCTTCATCTTTTTATTAAAATAATTGTTCAGTTATGTATTTCATAAATACATTTAGCAGTTAAGTATCCCACAAATTAATTGTCTTCACATCGAGGTGCCAAGACTTACAGAGCACAAAGCTAACATGTTGCAGCAAACCAACATCAGCTAAATTGGAATGACACTAACATAGCATTAGCATGGCTAAGCTACGGTTAACTGACAAAGTGCTAACATAGTTAAGCTTTTTGATTTCAAGTAGCAACACCATCTTAACCTTTTTTTGTAACTTGGTACAGATAAGCAAAATATTGAGGCTAACAAAGCATAAACAGGGCTAGGCTACCAGCAATCCAACACTAGCTAACTGGGCTACAAGCTAGCTCGGTTGCCAGAAAGCTTGTTAATTTTCAAGCAGATCCTTCACATTATCGTTAACATAATTGTTCAATAATGTATTTATTCAAAACATTTATTTAGCTGTTCATTATATCACAAATTAGTTGAAGAGATACAAAGAGTACTGTCTGTAATCCTGCCTAAAATAATTCAGTTAGGATATGGTCAAAAAGTTGTTTCAGAATATTTTGTATCGTGACAAGAGGAAGTTCTTGTCTATAAGAAGTTGATTTATGTAATTTTGAAGGATATAGGGGTGCTGTTGATTGTAGTTATACTTAGAATACTTGCAAATATTTAATCTAGTGTCACTGATATTAATGGAATCAGGAAATAATAAACATAAAAACACATCATTCTTAAGTAGCTAATCGACTGTGCTTTTTATACACATTGTTATGGTGATTACATGATTATTCTGGTAGAGAATTTCTTGGAAGTGTATTTCCTAGGAACACTTGTCAAGGTAAATAAACGGTCAGAAACCCTCTCCGGATGTCTCCGCCTACTCTAAAATGTTGAGGTTAATAGGAGGTTCTTTGAGGACCAAAACAGAACCAGAGAGCAGCTTGGGGATCCTTAAAGAAATCACGGAGAATTCCCCACATGTTAGAAATCTCTTTGTTAATCTGTAATGAAACCCTTCATTATCCTGCCTCTGAGGTTATGTGAAGAATCTTTTCTTTGCAGATGTTTGACATTATGAGTGTTTTCTGGTGGGAGGCATTCGCTCTGTGGCAGCTGGATCTTATCAGGAGGCTGAAGCTCCCATGTCATTTTATCACTGGGTCTCTTTACTAACAATGCCGCCCACAGACCATGACATGTTCTGTCTGTAAATGTTTAAATACACAAGCAGGGGAAATGAGCGTTAACACCCGTTTTGGTATTTTCCACTGGTTTCATCCCCTTGAAGAAGTAGGGAGCATGATTTTCACAAAAAATGTATAATTATTAAAAGGGGAAGCTTAATATTTAAAGGTTAGGGGAAAAAAACAAATTGAATCAACATTTTTAATTTTCCACCAAGGTTTTCAACTTAAGATTTTCCATTTCGGGTTTTTTATTACGTAAATCTTATAAAGTTAATTATTTGTTGATCTGTCTTGTAGCTCTGCTCTGCTTAATTAGTGTTTTAGTTTTCCCTCAATTACTCCTTTGATATTTTTATTGTCGTATGAAGCGAATGTCTGTTTTGAAAGGTGATAAATTAATAAAGTTAATTATTTTTACTATAAAATCCCATTTCACAATATATATTTGTCATTTCAATATCCATTTTCCTTTTCTTCTTTTTTAACATTTCATTATGTACTGATTATCCTTAGTAGTAGAACAAAATAGTAATTTATTTCTGAATAAAATTATCCTCCAAACAGACGTAGCAGACATTGCCATTGAAAAAGTTAAACCTCTTTTTGCTGTTTGCTCCATTACAGTTTCCACTCGTTGGCCAACTTAGCCCTTTAAGAACCAGTCAGAAACCATCAAAATGCATGTTTACAATGCAAAAACAAGTTATCCACATATGTATTTTTCTTCCTTAAAAAACGTAATATTTTACTGCTACAGAGTTTTGACCTTGACTGCAGCAACACAGAGGACAAACTGAGGAGAATGAGTTTACCCAGAAGCAGCTCTTTGACTTTGGCCGACATCCAGTCTCAGGGCTTGACATAACTTTTTTAGCTCACAGTGGCTACTGGTTTTCCAAAGTTACTAGCCACTCATCAAAGTTACTAGCCACTCTGCCTATAAATTGTTCATTACACTACTATATAAATATATATATATATACACACACACACACACATATATAGTGGCTGTTCAATATGAAGATTCGACTATTCATTCCCTTTTATTTCAGACTACCTGCCAATCAATATCAGCCTACACGAGTCTCATGTTTTACTTGTAAAACTCATGCTTTAATGCCTTTTTTCTGTGATGTGAAAACATCAGATTTCCACACAGTCAGAGAAAATAAAAGTGTGCGTCCTGCTCATAGTTCTGCCGACAGCGCTGGCAGCCGAAGAGTCAGTCAGTGGACGGCAGCAGAGGAGGTTGGACCACCGCCTGGTTCAAAAGTGGTTTAGCGACTTCACTGACAGTCTTCACCGGGGGAGAGAGCGTCAGAGCAGCCAGACTGGAGTCCAATCCAGTCCAGACTGCCCTCCGTTACTATCACAGTTTTGCGGTTTGTGCTCATTTTGAGACTCGTTTTTCTGACTTTTAGGGGGCAGCCCTAGAATGCCACTTGCCAAACTGGCTAGTAAGAGTGGCTGTTACATGCCACTGCCAAATTCACTCCAATCCACTCCCCATCTCTAGTCCCCTTTGTAGCGGACCACCTCAAATCGATGAACTGTGTGGGCGGAAGACATGTAATGTCCCTGTGCAAGGTTGACACGCATAATCGTGACAAACAACCCACACATATCCACATACTAAACACACAGTATGTCATTTCTGCCGCTGAGAGTAAGATTGAGATCTGAACTTTTCCAGGAAACGTTTGGGATAATGTAAGTACACAACTCAACAAAATATGTAACATAGGTGTAGTCGTTTTTAGACATTTTAATGCCGAAAGGTTGCATATTATACCTTTAATACTTACTGCATATTTAAAGGAGAGGTTGTACTCGCGGTCGTTGGCATAGAGTTTCCGCTCCAGCTCTGATTGGAAAAGAGAGAGAACTTATTATTATACATGAATTTACAAGTGTGTACTGATATCATGGTCTTAAGCTCTCTATAATGGAAAGTTTTATCTAAAGCACATTACAGTACCGATGTATAACAGGACGCAAACCCATAACAAAACAAGCAACTAAGCTGGTGAATATAGTAAACATTCTACATGGTAGACATCAGCATGTTTGCATTGTCATTGTGAGCTCGTTAGCATGCTCACGTTAGCAATTAGCTCAAAGCACAGCCTCTAACACTGTGTCCAGTATCCATACATACTAATTCTAAATCTAAGCTTAAAACATACCTTTATTGCAACGCCTTCCTTTTTTTCATCTGTTTCTGTTTTAATTTTTTTTTTTGGTTCATTTTACATTTTATATTTTATTCTATTACTGCTGTGTTTTATTTTATGTTATGTTTTATGCGTTCTTTGCTTGCTATGTTAAGCACTCTGTAACTTTGTTTTGATACGTGCCATATAGATAAAGATGTTATAATCATTAATTCAATTCTGTATGTAGCCTACAACATACTAATCGTCATTGTATACAATTTTAGCAGTTAGTATACAAAAATATCAACGTACTTTACCATTTCATACAAACAGGCAGTGACACAATATGTTATGGTGTTGGTTATATAGGATGTTGTTTGGGGTTTTGTGGAGTGTTTTTTGATTATTGTAGTCTGAGTTCTGTATGTTCATTGTAAATTCATTGAAATTGTCTGTTTCGTCTGTGTTTTGGGGGGTTTTGATTAGGTACTTCCTGTTTTATGTTGGTATTGTGTCTGTTCCACTCTGTGTCTGTTGGGTTTACTTCCTGTCCCGGATTCCCTGACTGTGTTCACCTGTGTCACGTTGTCTCCCCCGCCCCTGAGAGTATTTAGTCTGTGGGTTCTCCCTGTGTCTTTGTCAGATTGTCGTTGGTTTTCCTGCGTGTGACTCCCAGTGTTGTTCCTTCATGTTCCTCCTGCACTGTACTTCTCCGTTGTCTACCTCCGATGTTTCCCTGCGTTGTTTTCCCTGATGGTGGATTTATGCCTCTAGTTTTCTGGACTTCTGCCTTGTGTTTGGTTTTTGGAGCTTTCGATCATATCACACAATCTTCCTCTGCAGATGGAGCTGTCAAGTTGTCATAGCAATGTAGATTCTTCCCCCCAATTTTTTATGAGCACTTTATTGAAACCTTTAATAATAACCTAATAAATAATAAAATGTTACCACATCATAACTTTAAGCATTGTAATGACAGCTGGGCAACTAAATCAGCTGAGGAAGTTCATGTAATACAATCGAAAGCTCTTGTGAGTGTAGTGAGTCAAGAAAGACATTGACCTCGATGACGAATGCCTTTTTTTGGTTTGTTTTTTAACTCAAGCTAATGCTGTCCATCTGGTGAAAGGCTTACCTTTCTCTTTCTTCCTGACACAGTCCATACCAAAGAACGACATCTTCTCTTCCTCCTCGTCCTTCTGCTATCTATCCATCATACTGGTCTGTGAAGAACGAGAGAAAGCTGTTACATTGTGGCTGAACAAACGATAAATCTGAGTCAACAAGTCGAACATTGGCTTTCTCCTGGAAACTGAGTTTAAACATCATTGCTGTTAGAGTGAGAATGACTGAGTGCCCGCCGGCTGCCATTAGAGTATTTTCCATAATGTGATCTATGAGGTAATCATTCCCCAGCTGTATGGCTTTTTAAACTGCCCATTACAGCTGTTTTAAAAAAAAATAAAAAAACGAACATTTTATTTCTGACTGGAAAAGTTTTTAAAACCAAGTAGAGAAGGTGCAAACGAGACATTTATTTTCACAAGGTACGCCGTGTGTGTGTGTGTGTGTGTGTGTGTGTGTGTTTGTGCAAGGTGAATGGTCGGAACAGGCTGAACAAACAGCCACAAGGAATTCATTAAAAAAAACACGTGAAGAAGAAAAGCTTCAACACTATTTCATCGTCCAGTTTTAAGCTTTGTATCTGTTGGTTTTCTCCACTACATAACTGTAGGTATATATGAGTGCGTGTGAGAGAGAGTGCTTTCCTCACTTCCCCTTTGGTTCACAAAAGTTCTTACTTCAGGTTTGCGTCAGCTTTTGAGCCTCTTAATGTTTTTCCCATGTAGGGCCGAGTGTCTCAGAGGGAGGCTCGCCTCTCAGGCGAGACATCCACTCATTCATCTGCTCCTTCTGATAGTAAGAGTTCAAAATTGAGAGACATGTCCGGTCTCAGCTGAGTGATGAAGAGACCGAAAAGTGGCCGTTGGTATGCCACCGTTATATTAGCGGTTGGAGGCAATAAAACAACTTTGTTACATTTTTTTTTTCCCCTTCCTTGTTTTGAAATATTTGCTTTTTTTATTGTGAAATGCTATCCAATTCGATCGAAGCCTCTAAAAAAAGGATCATGAGAGACAGTCTTCTCTTTCAGTCACTTCAATTGCTCTTTGATTAAACCCATAGACATACGACCTGCGATGAGGGGTCACAAGCGGACATGGCCTCATAAAGGGTCACCGGCAGGAAAGGTTGGGTTCCACCGTTCTAAAAAGGGTGTTAGGGAATATCCATGGCTACACAGGATATGATACGAGAACATTGCTAAAAAGCAGCAATAGCGACAATCACAATAGTCATGATGACTTCTATCTCACAGAAGTCATCTATTTCATCGTCTATTTCATCCTGGACGGCACTGCGTCCGCACTCCTGTAGTCAAAAAAACACAAGCAAACGCTCAACTGCACGTTGCATCAGAATGTCATGATTCGACTACTCGCGTGTGTTTTCTTGCTTTTCGTCATCTTCTTCGTCAGGCTCCTTTCCGGAGATAACGGACTTGTTTGCCAAGTGTTTTGGTACATATAGTTTAGGATTTCTGTGTACATGTTTGTGCTTTTGTGCAGACACGTGATCCAAAAAGTCAAAAACAGGGAAAATTGTACAAAAAAAAAAAACGCTGTATAAAAACTGTATAACAAAACTCACCAGAGAAAATAACTTAATAAAGTACATGTGCTCATAGTTGAGGGGGAAAGTGTGTGCGCGTGACTGTGTGTGTGTGTGTGTGTGTGTGTGTTTGCCCTCTGAGGATTCCCAGACAGGAAGCAGTGGTGTTTGAGATCCCGCCCCTTGGTTGCTACGGTGACGTCAGCGCTGGAGCTATAAATATCATCCACATGTGTTTGTTGAAGAATGTGTGTGTTTTAACAGGAATGCCAAGGCTCTGGGAAACACACACACACACACACTCACACAATCATGCCATGGCACATGAGCAACACAGTCTGTGTTTTGTCTGCCTCATTGTCTTTACATCTGTGTCCACAGGTTCCCTCTGGTGTTTTTGGGTACACTCTCGTGTTCCCTGTGTAAACATATGAAGACACCTGTATACAGAGAGCAAGCGCACACAAAACACACACACACTTGTGACCCGCCCACCACGTATCCACTCTTTGACAAAGTCCCACCATAAAAACCCTCAAAGCAAACAGTCCAACTATTCATTCACTCTAAAGCTCCACTAAATTAACCGCCCAGTTTATTCCACAGCCAAACACAGAGTCATGTGACCCGACACCGGGAGGCGTCTCCACTGTGGTTAACAGGGAAAAAAGTGACATTTAAACTCACTATAGTCATCATGAAGATTTAACAAGGCTTTAAATACGAATGTCAAACGGTGGGGACTGTTGGAGGAGGTGTTTCGGAGTTTCTCGCTGTTGGTTTTGGCAGATACTCTGACTTTCCAGGCTTTACTACAGTGCTAACACACCACAGAGACAGAACTGGTTCCAGAGAAAGAGTTACGGAGATGCTGGGAAGACTAACACAGCTCTCGAGTCAAGTCAAAGTTATTCTAGAAGTGCTTGTTACCTGCATATAATGTAGACATTTTTTTACACCAGAATCTAAGTTAAGGATACTGCTGGTGTTATTTGAACATTTAATAAACAACCAAAACCCACAATTTACCCTCCTACAAAGTATTTCCTGTTGAGCCTGACAACCTGATATATCTTCTAAGCGAGTTGGAACGACACTGCCATCCAAAAACTAATAAAGAGCCATATTGTTGCTTTATATTACACGTTCCTTCATTACAATGACTACTGTGACACCATAGTTTATTCCCCTCAGCTCATCAAACTGGTAAAACATTATAAACACAGAACCACATCCTCGAGCTCCACATCGCTCAGCTGCTCTCCGGAGATCGAACAAATACAGCTGCAAAGAGGCTAAGAGGTTTGCCTCCACATTGAGCAATATTACTCATAACCACATTGGTTGGGGAGGATCGTCCCGCTTATAGCTACTTCCAATGGATTTAAAATGTGAGTTGTTTGTTTAAAAATGGAGGAAACCTTATTTTACTGCTCCGCCACGTACGAGAAGCTGTAACCAGAAACAGATTTCCAGCTTTGAGTAATATTTTAGAGTGATGATGCGGACGCTACATATTGTTACGTGCAAAAATGCACAACGTCTGGTAAAATGGGTTTTAAAAAGAATACTGTAAATAATCTTTATAGTACAATACAGATCACGTTGCACTTACACGGGGTACCGGAGGTGCTGTTTGTCCCAAATTACCAATGAACCCTGCTGCTCGCTGCCAACTCTTCCCTTAATGACATCGCCCTGAGGAAGAATAAGGATAAACGTGTTGGAGGTGATTTGTGCAGGCAGGGTTTCATTCCTTCCACCTCTCGTCACCAGAAACTCAGACAACTTTGGCTCGGTTCGTGCTGGACAAACATTACTCTGTTTTTATTTTACCGTATGCCTTAAAGTAATCTCACTGTTACAAGAATTTTCGAAAACTGTACATTTTTGCAGACCATTTTCGAATTCAGGCTCCACACTTGGTGAGAGGTTGGGATTTCTTTTCCCTGCTGCTCCACGCAGCCGTCTGCATGCTCGAGTGTAACCCTTCACAATGGTGCATTTGTTGCATGCATTTATTTTTCCAATGGGTTCAATCACATTAAGTGCAGCTTTAATTGAAAAGTCTTTACTGCATTACATGACAACGGTGATGCGACTTGATGTTCACTGCAACAGATTTACACAACTCCAAAATCTGCCAATTAATGTTTATACCGTGTAAAAATAAATGGAGGCATAAAGTGTAAGGTAAGGTTGTGCCGATGTGTGTCGGGGGCCCTCCTGCACTCACCTTAGTTTCGTCAACACTTTGTTAAGTTTATTTTTCCAATTTCTATTTCTTGAGTGTCCGGTGCCGACGGAAATCAGGTGGTGCGCACCAAAACTACTTGGTTTCTGGCCTTGGGGGAAGGGGTTTTTGAATTTCTAGTTTGGCAATTTTGTTTATTTTCTTTAAATATTAGTTTTTTGTTACTGTTGGTTAATAGTTAAAACATTTAAACTGACTAATTGTCCTGTTTCGTTTTATTTGTACTTTAGTTGGTTGCGTTTGTCTTTGTGTTACCCCCTTTATTTTCAAAAATGGTCTCATCAGCCTTTGTGATCAGTTTGTTAGGTCAGTTTATGTTAAGCTATCGTAACCTGAGTTAAGTTTAGTTTAGTTTTATCGGCCCAGACCTTTGTTGCATATTCTGTAATTGTTTCTTTTAGTTTTGGGTGAATAAAACGCTCTTTTTTGAAATTCCACCTGACTCCTCACGCCTGCCAACCAAATCTTTGGTAAAACATCCTTTAAATTGATATTATTGGAGGGGAAAATAAAACTTTGCAGTGTAACTCCATCAAGATATGCTCCTTGTGGTGTTTAAATTGGTCATGTGGCGAAAACTGGTTCACATTTAGCTTTAAAGCCACAGTGGAAAATGCAAAGCGGGTCTGGAGGAGGTTGAATCAGAACATGTTGTTGTTGAACTTAAACCACCTTCACCAATGAAACTCAGCGATGCCTTGAAAATGTCCTACTTATCTGTCGCTGCTTTTTTCCCCCTCACAAACAGACGCGCACACACACACACACACACACACACAGGTTTGCTTTTTAAACTGCAACAAACACTGGAATTAATGCTATTCCAGGCAAACAAAGGTAGGTAACAGTATCCCAGTGTCACAGTCACCTGTGACTGGCTTAACAGGTCAGAGGTCACACAGATGAATGAGTGTCTTGTCTGATCAGTGATCTCTGGTTTCTCACCTGAACAGTGCTCTATTACGGCTTGTTTGCAGCTGAAAGAAAGAACCTTCTCCTCTGAGTGTGTTTTTCTGTGTGTGTGTGTGTGTGTGTGTGTGTGTGTGTGTGTGTAGACAGATGCCTGTGTATTGGCTGAAGAGCCCTTTTGTGTTTGTATGGTTTTCAAAAAGGATGGTTTTCCTAGTCCTACCTACTCCAATAATAGCTGGCACTGTGGTTTACTTCCTCAGAACATCATATAAATTACTGGTGGGTGAAATATTTTATCCTGGTCAATGTAATTTTAAATCGTGATAGGAATAAAAATCATGATATCAAACATTTTCTGGAAACTCAGGTGAGATTTATAATACAGTATTCTACAATTTTAAAGCTACTTTAAGGGAAACTAAAGGGGGTACTGCATGTTAAGGGGCTAACATATTTGGTCCTTACGTATGTTAGAGTCACAACGATCAATAGCTATGTTCTATCTCCCTTGAAACATGCGCTAGCCCAGCCCCACCTACAGAACCCATTTTAAATCCAACCGGCCTGAGAAACCTGACCCACTTCCAAACTACTGCTCTTATCAGAAATAACACAAGTACAATGACGTGAAACACACAGCTCCTCCCAGAAAGAAAAATAAAACACTTCTGTACTGAGCGCTGTGTTTGACTTGAACAAGGCCACAAATACTTGAAAGAACGGGGGGAAAGATAGGAGTTATTGCACAATAGTTTCGGTGGATCCGCCAATCACACAATGGCCCACAGTAAAAGATAAGCCAATGAGCACAGCTGCTGCGTTTTTCAGAGGCCCCAGCATGTTTCCTCTCTGTGTGTGTTTTGTCTAATAGCAAACAGAGCTCTGGATAAATGAGGACTATTTTCAAGGAGGAGGAGAGAAAGGTGTGTAGAGGAGAAAGACTTGGCATTTTTGCGTTACCGAGAAGAGAGGAGAGGAGTCGA
Source organism: Coreoperca whiteheadi (assembly GCA_011952105.1). NCBI lineage: Eukaryota > Metazoa > Chordata > Actinopteri > Centrarchiformes > Sinipercidae > Coreoperca > Coreoperca whiteheadi. The sequence goes on along the minus strand of CM022476.1, from coordinate 4,806,274 downwards.
GCGGCGTAACTTTCTTAAAGCGGTGAAGATCTTACTGGCTATGAGATATCTTGTGCTCTCAGAATAAGCTAAGAGCTTTAAGTAAACATTAAGGGCTTCTCAGGCTACAAACATTAGGGGCATGGATGGATAAAAATACATGTACAAGGCACAAGGCACAGACATTTTTTACAAGACACAGAGACTGAAAACGACTACTGTAGTCAATTTGTGTTCCTTTGTAGTCATTTACGTCTCTTTGCGGTCATTTTGAGTGTCTTCGGAGTTATTTTGTATCTCTCTGTGGTGACTTTGAATCTCTTTGTGGTCCTTTTGAGACTCTTTGGGGTCATTTTGCGTCCCATTGTAGTCTCTTCGTAGTCTTTTTGCATCTCTTTGCAGCTATTTTGCGTCTCCTTGTGGCCATTGTGTGTCACTTTGTGGTCGTTTTGAGTGTCTTTGTGGTGTAGGACAGCCCTACAGGGACTCTGGCCCAGGGGCCCAAAGGGTCAGGGGCCCCCCTGGGCCTGTGCCTGGTCCTATTCAATAATCCATCCATGATTAAGGGAATGACAGAAACTTGCCTTCATAAAGCGTCCACAAATTCTAGCAGTGCTTTCATGAAACTTACAGAAACGTTGCAGATGTATTCTGTGAATTCTTCAGTGTTTATTTGCATCTTAGAAGAAATCCTAAAATACAAAGTCGTGGTTTGATTTTTAGAGAGCTCAGCATTCCAAAGTCCACCAGCCTGCGTCTTCTGTTGCATCTCAATCAACAGGTACTTGTCTTATCAGGCTGCTAGCTAATAATAGCTGGCAGCCATTACTGTATTTTTCAGAGCACATCACCTCTCAGCAATAAAGCCATCTATACAGGGAAGCAGAGCTGCAGTGATTAGTCAATTAATCGATATGTTGGTAGAGAACACATTAATCTGCAACGTCTTTGATAATCAGTTGATCAGTTAAGTCTGTTTTAAGCAAAAATGCCAAACGTGATTCTTCTCATAAATAACTGGATTCGTTTGCTTGTCTGACATCAGAGTAAACTGAATATCTTTGGACTTCTGACTGTTGGCTGGTCGGACAAAACAAGACATTTAAAGGTGTCACTTTGAGCTCCAAAACATTTTTGACTGGCATTATTCACTGTTTTCTGATGTGTTATAGACAAAATGATCAATTGATTAATCAAGAAAAGAATCTGGAGATAACTCAATAATGAAGATAGTTGTCAGCTGCAGCCCTTGAGGGATGAAAGACTTATTTCACTTCCATCATTATCATGTCAGTCCTTCAAGACTTTTCCAGTCAACTTCTCTCTATGGATTACACAGTACATCCTGTTACTAAATACTTGAGATCATTGGGCAACGCAACAAGTACCACCACACAAAGGAAGGCAGGGGAGGAACTATTGCACAGTAGCACAGAATCAAAGCTGAAATTATTACTGGATCAAAGCTTTCACCCTCTGAAGTTGATTATTTCGATTTTGTTACCGAGCAAAAGGCTCTACAAGCAAACCTCCCTCGTGTGACATCTGCCCCTGCAACTGTTGAAATATCAGACACTTAAAATTGGGCATCTGTGTTGTTTCGCCATATCTGCCTTCAGGTTCCAGTCCACAAATCTGTTACAGTAACCAACTGAAGAATGGCAGGAAGTAGCAGTGATAGCGAGGTCTTGCAAATTGCCCCTAAAAGCCACTTCTGTGGAAAACAGGGCTGAATGGCATTAAAAAAAGGGGGTCGTGAGCCAACTTCGAGGAAAACAACGCTGTTAAACCGACATGCAACTTTCATGCAGCTACTCAAACATGCACTGCTGAACTACAGAGTTACTCTTTTGCCTGGTGTCATACGCGATCACTTCTGTATCCGAAACTAGTGACGAAAACAAAACACCTCAAAGTCAAATCTCTACGGGAGAAATCCAAACTGTGTCCTAAACAGCCTAAAGCCTAAAAGCCTACACGTATTATTACTCTAAAGAAAAAGGTATATCTACTTCATGCATTAAGTACAGACATGAGTAAAACTTTCACTCTGCAGAGGGCTCTGGATGAACCACAGCTCAACTGAAACTCTCACCCTCATAGCCTGAGCTCAGGGGCTTTGGTCTGCGGTGGAGGTCTGTGCAGTCGGAGCTGTTGTAGAAAACCAAGGCATAGCTGAGTGGATGCTCAACTGCTGCTTACTAACCCCAAGAAAGACTTTGATGGACATTTATGTTGTCCCTCTTTCATTTATCCGAACTATCAAGTAATTTTTTGGTATTTGGTAAAACTAGCCGCACCTCGAGCAGCGACATCAGTAAAATGCCGTTTACACACATCACAATTTATGTCACAGGGGCCACGTACGTATACTTAAGTACACTTTTCAATGCAGGACTTTTTTTTAATACAATGTTTTGTATTATATAGTTCCTTACACACACATGTGTACATACATATACAGCAACAAACAAACAAGTCAGTGCCTCGTCAACCAAAACGCGAGCTGAGGCACAGATTAACCGGAGTCACAAAGAGCAACTTCTCAGACAAACAGTTCTCTTTTGTACATACATAAATCCGAAGAGCATATAAAAACTTAAAGCTTTTCATTATTGTCACAAAATTGCGCTCAAAATAACAATGCAGGACTTTTACTTGTAATGGAGTATTTCTGTCGTATTGGTCCTTTTACTTAAGTAAAGGTTTTGAGAACATCTTCCAATACTCTTGGCAGAGAGGCAAAAGCAGCCAGGCAGTGGTAGTGAAGCCCGACTGGAGTCCTGACAGTTTTTTGTTAATTCCCCCTTTATCAGACTACCTGCCACACATAATACGTTCAACTGACCACAGAATCAGCTTTTATCAAACCGACAACTAGGTTGAATAAATAAGGTTTTATAACCAGATTCGGGAATAAAGATCACGCCTTGGACACGTCCCATTTTCGCGCACACCCTATTCATTCACTTCCCTTTCGACTCAGTTTTCATGTCACATCTTCAAATAGAAGCTAACAGACTGTCAATGTTCTTGTGGGTTACTGATTACAGACAGTTTCCTCAGTAGATCTGACTTAGTGAATGAGGAAGTATACTGTGTGAAACATGACCATTGAGGGAGAAAAAAACCCTTGCCTTTTGAGAAAATAACGCCTTTGAGACTCTGGTACATGTATGAATCGAGATGTATATACAGCTTATCACCTGTGAAGACCTTCCGCCCCCCCATTGATGATAAACATTAACAAAGTAAGAACGGAAAAATGAGCTGCAGTTATGACACGAGGGCACAATACAGTATTGGTCCTTTGAGCACCGCACCTAAAGACCAGAACAATAAACCACTGAATAATTCACCTGACCTCTCAGGCCACCGAGCCACTCCTCCTCTCATCTTACCTGATAAATCCCTGACATTTTGACTGACCTTTCAAGCTTGATAATCTCCTCTACGTACCATAAAGACTCTCTGGCAGACGCAGCGTCACATCGATCTAACGACCATCGACCTTTAAGCTGTGACACAAACCTGGATTTTGACCCATGTTAAATGAATTTGTGCACGGCTACATGTTATTGATTGACTGATTGAGATCGAACTGATGGAACTACCGTTCATGACCCTCGTCAGTTCAGGGAGGATGGAGCAGCTCAGGTTCACACGAGTTTTCAAATTCACGTCTCTCAGCATGTTCTTTCTAGTAAACCAAACCGCTTCATTTTGTACAATCTTGCTTCTGCTTCTTCAGCTTGCGTGCGCACACACACACACACTCCAATTCATGACTTTTCTAAAATACTTCTCCTTAGTAAGTTTTAATCTAATTTATGTTCATCATATTTACCATTTGTAGCCAGCATCTTTTGATCCATGATCATTCCTACTTCTTCTTTTCCTTTCGGCTGTTCCCTTTCAGGGGTCACCACAGCGAATCATGCGCCTCCATCTAACCCTGTCCTCTGCATCCTCTTCACTCACACCAATTAACTTCATGTCCTCTCTTACTACGTCCATAAATCTCCTCTTTGGTCTTCCTCTAGACCTCCTGCCTGGCAGCTCCAACCTCAGCATCCTTCTACCAATATATTCACAGTCTCTCCTCTGAACATGTCCAAACCACCTCAATCTGGCCTCTCTGGCTTTATCTCCGAAACATCTAACACGAGCTGTCCCTCTGATGTACTTGTTCCTGATCCTGTCCATCCTCGTCACTCCCAAAGAGAACCTCAGCATCTTAAGCTCTGCCCCCTCCAGCTCTGCTTCTTGTCTTTTCTTCAGTGCCACTGTCTCTAAGCTGTACAACATCGCTGGTCTCACCACCGTCTTGAACACCTTTCCTTTCATTCTTGCTGATACTCTTATCACACAACACACCTCACACTTTTCTCCACCCATTCCAACCTGCTTGCACTCGCCTCTTCACCTCTTTTCCACAGTCTCCATTGCTCTGAACCGTTGACCCTAAGTACTTTTAAAGTCCTGCACCTTCTTCACCTCTGCTCCCTGTAACCTCACCGTTCCACCTGGGTCCCTCTCATTGAAACACATGTATTCTGTCTTACTGTGGCTGAGCTTCATTCCTCTGTTTTCCAGAGCAGACCTCCATCTCTCTAGATTCTCCTCCACCTGCTCCCTGCTCTCGCTACAAATCACAATGTCATCCGCAAACATGATAGTCCATAGAAGGGGCTCCGAGCCGATCCTTGATGCAGACCCACCTCCACCTTGAACTCCTCTGTCGCACCTACAGCATCCATGATCATTCCTACTGACTTTTGCGATCGTCTGACTTTTGCTCTAGCGCCACCATGAGGTTGACATTTGTGGTTTTGAGTGAAATGTCTGAACAACTGTTGGATGAATTGCCGGGAAAATTTGGTACAGACATTAATTTCCCCCTCAGGGTGAACTGTAATAACTTCCCATGACATTTTCCCTATAGCGCCACCATCAAGTCAAAATTTTGATTTGTCCAATACTTTTGTTCAGGATCAAATATCAAAATCAATGAGATACCCATCAGCCTCGGCTGTACTTTGTGTTTAGTGATTATTAGCTGATGTTAGCATGCTGACACACTAAATTAAGATGGTGAACATTACCATCAGCATGTTGACATTGTCATTATGAGCATGATAGCATGCTGACATGAGCATTTAGCTCAAAGCACTGCTGTGCCTAAGCACAGCCTCGCAGAGCTGCTAGCATGGCTGTAGACTCTTAGTCTTGTTTCTCTGTTTCCATCCTTTTTTGAAAATCGTTTAAGTGCATTGTATTTGTACCATCAGTAGAGGACTGCATTGATGCTGTACTCTGGGTTGCCCTTTCATCCATAACATGGATATTTAATTAGCCAAAAAAAATATGAAGTATTCCTGTAGCCTTATGGCAATCATATTATGTTCAGGGAGATGCTAATACATATAATAATCGACAAGAAGTGAGAGTAAAAGCTTTACGAACTACCGACACACTCAAATATGCAAAGCCATATATCTGTGCGACTGATAGTGGAAAGGTGTGCTTTCCTGTACTGTTAAAGGGTAGGTTTCCTTTTCTCTGTAACAATGCACAAATTAGAGCAATAAGATGTCAATAAAGTTGAGAGACGCCAGTGTGCATAGAATATATAAATCATGATAACAGGTGTGAAAAGTTGGATAAAGCGGTCAGGAGACACTCAAGCGGGTTTTTAATCTAAAAGAAGACAAGAATGTCTCGTTATGTTGCAGATGGCTTTTTACTTTTTTTTAAAAAAATATTTCCATCTAGCTGTTGCGTTAGTGGGCAAGCATCTCGGTTTGATGGCACGGTCTTTACATTTGTCCAGTTGTCTTCAGAAATAATTCACCATCAGCGAAAGGTACAACATCGACACGAACCTGACAAGGCTGTACGCTCACTATAGCACACAAAAAGAGTGCTGATTTTATAAGGGCTCACAAAAGAAACATTTCATTTAAAAAGGTATTGGTTTTAAAACAGGCAGTTCACCCCTAAATCAAAAACGCATATTTCTCCTCTTACCTGCAGTGCTGTTTATCCATCTAGATTGTTTTGGTGTGAGTTTGGCGAGTTCTGGAGATCTCGGCCGCAGAGATATCTGCATGTTTTGAATATAATGGGACTACATGGCGCTCGGCTTGTGGTGCTCAAAGCGCCCAAAAAAAAAAACATGTATAAAAAACTCAACAGCAACGTCTCTTTCCAGGAATCATGACCCGGTTACTCAAGATATACAGACCTTGCTGTGAGCAGTTTCGGTAGAAGGAAAATAGTTCCCACATAGATGGATAAATAGCACTACAGGTATAAGAGTAAAACTATGTATTTTTGATTTTGGGGTGAACTGTCCCTTTAAGGGGCCCCTCACTTTTTTTGCTAGGCTCCTGTGTTTTGGAGTAAATGCCTCCTTAAAGTTACAGCTGATAGCCTCTGAGCAGGTGACCACCGGTGGAAGAAGTACTTAGATATTTTAGTTAAGTAAAAGTAGTAATACCACAGTGTAGAAATACTCGCTCACAAGTAAAAGTCCTGCATTCAAAATCTTACTTTAAAGCAAAATTTAAATGGACTGAACTTGTATAGCGCTTTCCTAGTTTTCCGAATACTCCAAGCGGAAAGTGCTCATTATGCAGAATGGCCCACTTCAGACGGAATAATATCATACAATAACACTGGATTATAATTATTTATCAATGTATACATCACTTTAATGCTGAAGGCGGTGAAGGTGGGGCTGATTTTAACTACTTTATATTATGCAGGACAGCATAATCCATAACAATACATAACAATTTATTAGACTACATTTATATTTTGCATCACAAATCGGAACCTGTAACTACTAACTAAAGTACCTCAAGAAAATGTACTTACCAGCATTCCACCTCTGCAACAGAGTACCGTCAAACTACTTTACGGGCTGTCTGGATAGAAAATGATCTGCATCACTATTACAGGATATAGATGAGTAAGATACTTCACTGCCTTCCACTGCATTATGATGTCGAAATGACTCATCGTTCATCAGTGGTAAACCGCAGTTTACTGACAACTCCAGTATCTGTACAATCATAGTCTGCATAAGCATCACCCTTATCGTCACTAAACAAGGCTGTCGTCATCTTCGTCCATAAACACGCACACACACACACCCACACACACACAAACACGGAGACTCCAGCATTCACTTCTACGCGAAAACATGGAATCAACTCAAGTTTTGACAGCTGAACGGGTCCATGCAGTGGTCGAAAACAACAAAACGCACTTATGGTGATAAAAAAAACAGCCTTGCGCGCCACAGAGAGTTCAGGTGTAAAGTGTTGCCTGTAAAAAAAAAAAAAAAGTAAAGTCTTGGGAGAAGTTTCCGCAAACAGCAGCTCTGTTAAACCACACACTAAACAAAAGTAACCCGTAAGCCTACCCACGATGTATGTAATTATGTTCGGGTAAGGAAAAAAGAAAGTGAACGAGGTTGTTTTTTTTTCTTCCCCCCTTTCCCAACACAGACTTGCCAGCGCTCTTCTCCTCCCGTACCTCAGTCTTTCATTCTTTCCGTTACATTTTCACTTTGGGGCTCCCTGGAGGGCAGCCGAGATAACGCTCGCCCATTCACTACAGCTTCCTGTTCTCCTGTCTGCCTTTCTCTCTTCCTCCTCTAGCCCCTTTCTCCCCCCGAAGTCCATCTCAGCATGTTGACCCCCTCCCCTCCCCTCCCCGCTCCACCACGACCCCTCCAAGGTCAGTAAAAAGCGTCTTCTTACCGTGCGTCCGGGCTTCGTGCGGTGCGTCCCGGCCGAGCTGCGCGTCGCCAGCCGTCCTGGAAATGAAACAAGAAAATCTCCAAAGCACGAGAAGGAGCGAGGGCTAATGTTTTCCTCCTTGCCTCCCACCACCCGCCTCTCTTCCTCCTACTCCGCTCCTCTCCCTCTCTCACGCTCTCCCTTCCTCTATTTTCTCCACCCCTCCTCCTCTCTCCACTGCGCTCCGCGGGCGCAGCGCTCCGTTCAGTTCAGCCGGTCACGTGGTGTGTAGCGTAATTAAGAAGTTTGGATCAACCGTGACCCCTAGTTGGTGAACGTCTAAATGAAACAGCACCAGAAAAACACCAGCTGGAAGGCTACTTGTTTCCATCCTCTCGTTTTTTTACATGAGACTAAATGGCCCAAAGAAATGCGGCTCTACAGTGAGTTATGTAGTCAGATTCTTTAACACCACGCTGTGAAAAATACTTCATTACCCTTAAAAGTCCTGCATCAAAGATGTTAATTAAGTAAAAGTAAGTATAATCAGGAAAATGTACAGCCACGGTGACTGCATTGATGTAAAAGCAGGATTTCACTGATGTACTTGGTTGAGGTGGAGCTTGTATTGGACTGCAAATTATTATTTTCTCCATTAATCCATTGATTGTTTGGTTTGTAAAAATTCTGAAAATTGACCCAGAGGTCAAAGTGACATCTTCCCAATGCTTGTTTTGTCCAACTCAACAGTCCAAACTTCAAAATTAGATTTTTTTAAAAGTATTATTATTAAGGTAATTATAAGGAAAAGCAGCAAATCCTCACATTTGTGAAGCTGGACCCGTGCCATTTTTACCTGAAGAATTACTTCAACGACCACCAAAATAGTTGCAAATACATTTTTCTGTGTGAAACTTTATTTGTTTCAGCTCTGCTTATACTGTCAACGTATTTTTGGCAAAATGTTGGCTGATATGAGCAGTTATCTAAATAAAACCACGCGAGACTAGACGCTGTTTTTATGTAAGAGGTCACGAGACAAAAAGGTTGGAAACCCCTGGTTTAATCTTTAACAATGTGCTAAATATAATCATATGTTTTGTATGTAAATTCTTGAACTGGTAATACAGCTGCTATAGCTGTCAGATAAAGGTAGTGGACTAAAAAGTACAATATCGCCTTCCGAAATTGTCTGAGGTTTCAGTTTCCTGGAGACCCAGAGGAGGAAACCACCACCATGGTTTAAAGTGATACACCCAAAACACTACACTCAGTTTATTAGGTACACCTAGCTGAAACTAATGATGTCTAGGTTCAACAACCCTGCCTTGACAAAGATTCTAATTGAGATTTTGTTGTGTATATGTGTTAGCTGGATGCACCTCACTAAAGATACAGAGGAAGAGTCATATGTACCTTCAACCCCCTGGAGTCTATCAGTAAATACATCCAGCATGTTTTATTTACAGTCACTTAACTTTATTTATTCATGGTGAAGATACAAGCTGAGATGGGGCTTTCACACGGTATCTCACTTATGTCAGGAGACCGTCAAAAACATTTGAAAACTGTGTCAGTGATTCACAGGCATTCACAAACTTTCAGTGAAAACGGCACAAAAGAGGAATTGGGATAAAATCATCTGACATTATTTTACTTATTCTTTAACAGTTCTTGCTTGTCTTGGATTTCTATATTTACCCGTGGTTGGTCTTATTTATTTATTTTTATTTTTTGTAATTGTGAAGCACTTTGTAACCCTGGATTTGAAAGTGCTATATAAATGTAGTTTTACTTACTTTTTACTTAGTTACCAGCGTGGACACTGTTGTCAGAATGAACACGTTTAGGAAACAGGTCCAGGAGCAGCAGCCCCAGTTTTGGCTGAAATCTCTTTCTTCTTCTCCTTCTTCTTCTTCGTCATCGTCCTCTTCTTCTTGTCCTTCCTCTTACAGTAACTAGTGGTGGAAAGTACCTACAGTGTGCACATTTACTCCAGTACTACCCAGGTACAAATTTTAGTTATTTAAATAAGTATTTCCGTTTTATGGAACTTCATTTTCTTTACTTGACTTCAGTAATTTGTCAGATATAGTTACTTTGCAGATTAAGATTTTTCACACAAAACACCTTATGAGGTTATAGACCATGATGCGTTGTTATAGATTAAACTAGATTAGATTAAACCATTAATGTATAAAGTCGGTAAAATGAACTCCACCTTTATCAAAGTGCTGCTTACCTGTTAATTCAATATTTAAGTGTATCATATATAATATTTTAACAGTCTAAAATAGGGCATTTTGCATAATGAGTACTGAAGTACATTTTTCTGATGTACTTTTACTTGAGTAAAAATTGTAATGCAATACTTTTACTTGTAATACAGTATTCTTACTTTGAGGTATTGTTATTTTAAATTAAATTAAATATTTAAATACTCTCCCATCGCGGCTCTTGTACTGGAATGTACCTCCAGGTCAAAATATAAGGAGACTGATGCTTGTTACTACTTTGCTTGTACTCCTTGCGGATCAGAGAAGGCGGTATGTTTCTTATGTCATACATGAGAAATAGAGATTGGGTAGCACATTAAAGGAAAGACCAGTGTTAAAGTAAGGTGCGTGGCCACTACGAGCCTCCAGAGCAGCTTCAGTGCTGCCTGTCATAGACTCCCCAAAACTGTGAACTCGATTCTTCCAAAATATATTCACACATTTGGTGTTTTAATGGTGGAGAGTGCTATCTAACACCAAAATCGAGATTTTGTGACTCTGAAGGCCTTAGACTATGTTTAATATTATTTTCATATACAGATCAGATCATTCAGTGACCCCTCGTATTCTGTAGGCCTTACAGATGTTTCTCCTCTTTAATTTGTCCCCTATCTGTACAAGACCATGAGTTACGGGGAAACCAGCGATATTACCAGCTTCTTAACTTAAATGATAAAGAGTAATGCAATGTACATTCATGAGTACGAATCAGTGCGATGAAACGGTCATCGTCTTTTCTTGTTATTTATTTTCATCATCATCCTTATGCATCATTTTGACCATCATCATGATGCAGGATGGTCTTGGTGGTGCAGGAGTGGAGGTTAACCAGGTTCCTCAGGTGCAGGTGAGCTTTTCTTCAGTCTCATCCGAGGAAGTAGAGCTGCGTGATGTGCCTCCTTGGAGGTGTTGAGAGTCCAGGAGAGGTCCTCTGCTCCATGGTCCATCTCCATGGCACCCCAGGACCTTCTCAGCACACCACTTCACCAGCTGCTAGGCTTCCTCCCTGCTGGCTTCCTGGTTGTTGTTGCTGATGAGGCCGATCACCAAGGTGTCGTCTGAAAACTTGAAGATGACTTTGGAATGCCTACTTTACTTACAAGCTCTTGAGACAGTAAATCACGTTTGTTATCTTTTTTTTAAAATTTCTTTTCTTTTTTTCAAATTTTCTGTCGTTCTCTTATATATATATGTGTGTAAGTAAAAAAAAACCAATTAGCTGTCATTTGCGTGTGTGCGAGCAGCCTAGGACGTAATTGTTACAAAGGCATATATGTATATACTGTATTTTAAACGTTGTTTTTCTTTTTATCTCTTTCCACTTATGTCTATTTTATTTCTTTTACATTTTTTCTCTATTTTTGATAAACAAATCTTCCATTACAAAAGGAAATTGCTTGTATTCTCGAGGAGGTTGAGAACATAAACTACGCGTTCAGTTCCAAATGAGATAGTGAATGGGACACGATCCATCCAGTTTAGTCAGCACCTTACATCAGACGGGCCAAAATATTTTTTTAAGGTGCAGTGTAGAGACAAAGCAATCTTGTAAACATTTTCATCACTTTGAAATATGCGTTTGAGGAATATTCTGTCAGAATATTATCTGTCATTTTTGGGGCGTGGGGAGGAGCTTGAGGAGGTAATGCTTTGTCCAGACTATTACAGATAGTTATTACAGATAAACAGATAGTTCAATTCAATTCAGTTCAATTCAATTTTATTTATATAGCCCAATATCACAAATCACATTTGCCTCAAAGGGCTTCACAATCTGTAACATACGACACCCTCTGTCCTTAGACCCTCGATTCGATTAAAACTACCCAAAAAAAAACTTTTTAACAGGGGAAAAAATGATAGAAACCTCAGGAAGAGCAACAGAGGAGGGATCCCTCTCCCAGGACGGACAGACATGCAATCGATGTCGTAAGTACAGAATACATTCATAGCATCAAAATCATAACATATAGAATTATGATGGCAATGGCAAAATTGTTGTATATATGTAATTATGATGAAAAGTGTGGGATGTAAAACATACGGGAAGATGATGGGTCCAGACGGCCAGCCGAGCAGCTCCAGGTGGAGCCCACCGAGCAGGACCTGAGCCACTCGTCCCCTGCACCATAGACACAGCAGCACTGCCCCGGCAGGTTGCCATAGTCACAGATCCAGATGCATCCCCGGACACTGAAATACCTGCAGAAAGTGACAGTGAGAAAGAAGAGACGGACGACAAAGCACAAAACTCCGGGAGAGGGAAGAAGTTGAGTTAGTGACATGCATTTATGGGATGAGAATGCATACGGATGGAGAGGAGGACAGAGGTGAAGAGAGAGAGGTGCATCATGGGAAGTCCCCCGACAGTCTAGGCCTATAGCGGCACAACTAACTATAAGCTTTATGAAAGAGGAAAGTCTTTAGCCTACTCTTAAAAGTGGAGACGGTGTCTGCCTCCCGAACCCGAACTGGGATCTGATTTCACAGGAGAGGAGCTTGATAGCTAAAGGCTCTAGCTCGCATTCTACAGTGCCTGCTCACAGTGGTGTCCAGGTCAAGTAATCGTGGCTGTGCCTGTCTTAGGTTGTCCCCAGGTTCTGCAGGGGGTTCTTACCCGTCATAGGCAAACCAGTCTTCCTTACTTGCCTGTTTTTTCAAGCAAATACATTTTTGATCCCACTGCCATTTGTGGATAAAATCTGTTTTTCTGATCCCACACTGTCATTTTGGCATCCTGCCTTCAAAATTCTTGTTTTAACTATTTTTCATCATATTCCAGCATTTTCTCATTTCTGGCCTTGTCCATATAATAAGAAAATAGCATTTGTTCCCCCCCACAGGCCAAACATAGGAGAATGGCACTATGTGGGGGAAAATAGTAAACACTACAAATGTCGAACCAGCAGTGCACAATGTCACTGTGGGATCCGAGAAAAACATATGTTTTTCCATGATGGCAGTGGGATCAAAGATGTATGTTGAGGGAGGGCTGTTTCCATTATAAACCAATACGATGAAGCTGGCTCTAGTTTACCAATAGGCAAACCAATGTGAAGGGGGCGCCACCTTGTGGACAGCTGTGGAAATTGCAACTTTGCAGGTTTTTCGGCAGAATAAATGGCTGACTTCAGGGAATGCATTACTTTATGCCCTAATTACAGTCCTCGGTGTGACGATCTTGTATACACAGTGCATTATAGACTTATTATAGGATGTGAGGTTGAAATTTCAGAATTCATAAAAAAACAAACTCCCAGGTGTCCCAGAAGTCATGCCATATGGCCAAAACACACAGCCAAAATTATCATCAAACTCACAAAAATCAACAGTACAGAGATGTCCCCAGGGAAGCACAAGGGTTTTAAAGCAACTTCAGTGTGAGAGATAGATGACAACATCCACAGTCCTCATTCTGTGTGAGAATGTATTTCACTTGTACTTGTTCAGTATGCATTTTTATACAAAATGAGGACTGTGGATTTTGTCCCTTATCTTTTACATTTACATTTACATTACATTTAGTCATTTAGCAGACGCTTTTATCCAAAGCGACTTACATTTGAGGAAGACAATGGAAGACAATGGAAGCAATATTTTTCCATTGAAATCCCTATAGAAGCAATCTCTTTGCAGCCAATACGGACAATAACTCTCTTAATGTACATATGAGCATGTGGTTATTGTTTTAAAATTGACATTGAAAAAATGCAGTGGTGGAAGAAGTACTCACGTCTCTTAAATAAGTAAAAGGAGCAATGCCACGATGTACTTACTGTTACAAGTAAAAGCTGCTTAAAATCTTTACTTGAAGTGCTAAAATTACTCATCGTGCAGAATTACCACTTTAAGAATAATATATATATATAACAGCCCAGCTCAGTCAAAGTGGTTTTGGTGATTTTCAGATGAAAATGCGTCTAGCTGTCTATTAAAGCTGGACAAAAGTTCTTTGAAAAATTGCAGTGTTTTGGATTATTACCTTTATTTCTTTTCGATGACTATATTATCAACATGTAACAGGTTCTGAAGAATCTCCTGGACCTTGGCAAAAGCTGTAACAAAATCCGTCCTCTGTCTTGACGATCCTGAGGTAAACACCAATGCTTTGGTCCCAATGAACTGAATGGGGTGAGTAACTTTTGCACATGCTGTTAGTGCAAGCAGATGCACCCACAAACTAAAAGCTGTTTGTGAGAGCTATGCTACATGTTGCACTAAACATGGTGATGAAACACACTAGAATAAAAACTTCGCAATTTCCAGACCCAGAGCATCAGTGTTCCTACTGGCCAAAACTGCACTGTCAAGTTGAACAAAGGGGAACTCTGGACTGTGATTTTGCCAGAGCCAGCCCGAGATCGCACAGAAACAGGAAGCGTACGCTTGAATTCATGCGTCGTGAAGTCTTCAGTTGAAATGAACGCGAGAAGCAAGGAATGTGTAATGTGACCATACCTTTAATGGGGGGCCAGAAGCTTATTTTTGCCCCAGTCTCCCCCAGCAGCTTCATCCGGCCATGGTGGTAAGTCCAGAACGAGAAAATTTACTCTGCAAATTCTGACAAACATTTATAATAAATATTTTGGGTAATAATTTCAATTGTTGCCTTAGTTTATAATATAATAAGTTATTTATTATCTACCCACGTTTACTTAACTACTGTAGCCTACTTGAGTAGACATTTGAGGTACATGTACTTTACTTGAGTATTCTCTTATCAGGCCACTATGTACTGCTAGAAAAAATAGACAAAAATACAGTACAAAATACTGTACTTTTTACCTCACTACAATTATTTGACATCTTTCAAGTTACTTTACAAATTAAGTAAAATGAGTTTTTCCACCCAAAAAAATACACTAACCTTCTAAAATTAATTGGCAGCTATTTTGATAATCGTCAAAAAAGTCAATTTTCATGCAAAAACATCCCATGGTTTCAGCTTCACAAATGTGGAAATTTGCAGCTTTCCTTTTTAATTATTTAAATTTATTTTATTTTTTAAAATAATGTTGAGGTTTGCATCGTTGTGTGGACAAAACAAGCACTGTGAAGGTGTCACTTTGGTAACTGTGACGGCATTTCTCACGATTTTCAGATTTTTTTTAACAACCAAACAATCATCGATTAGTCGAGGAAATTAATCAGCAGATTAATAATCCATAATGAAAATAATCATTAGTTGCTGTCCTATACAAAATAGCCCAACATGAGCTCCACCTCAACTACAACAGTAAAATCCTGCTTTTATTAATGCATGAGTAGTAATAATCTAATGGTATAACAGTAATAATATAACAGCCACAGGGGACATTTTTCTGCATTAAGTAGGCTGCTTTAAATACATTTTCCTGACTATACTTACATACTTTTACTAAAGTAAGTAACATGTTCAGTGCAGGACAGGAGTATTTCTACAGTGTGGTGTCAGTACTTTTACTTATGTTAGTTTAACGCTTCCTCCACCGCTGGATCTAGGCTACCTTTCTGTATTGTTTGTGCGAGTGAGTTGAAGTTGCACCTGAAGGCAACACTGGTCATCCTGAAAAGGAAGAGGGGGAAAAAAAAGGGAGATTAAAAAAAAAAGAAAAGAAAAAAAAGAAAACACCGGATCACATGACCTCCTCCGCTATTTCCTGCAGCAGCCACCGCTCCGCTACTCTCGCCCCTGCCTGCCTGCTTGCCTGCGACAGCACAGCAGTGGTGTGGTCGGTCTGAACGCACACTAACGGGAAGAAAAAAAGCACCACTCCGTACCCAGTGAAGGCCTCTGCCACACCGAAAACCCTGTTTCAAGTCACAGCGAGGACGGGTATAAACACACACACACACGCGTATATATTTTCTAAACTTAGTTGCTTTTTTTTTTTTATTTGATAGCGTTGTAAGAAACAACACACAAAAAAAAGAAAGAAAAAAGCCAGCGTTCATAATGGCGACAGCTGCGGTGTCTGCCCCTGCTGGCTGCGGCCCCAGCGCCGGGTCGGGAACGGAGTTGGTCCGCGGGCAGGCCTTCGATGTCGGGCCTCGGTACAGCAACCTCTCCTACATCGGGGAAGGAGCCTACGGGATGGTGTGGTAAGTCTCGCCGAAGACTCTAGTTTAGCCTTCCTAGCTTTTCACATATTGTATAACGTTAGCGTTGACACCTTTTTTTTTGTTGTTGTATTTTTTTATTTTTTTTAGCCCGACATAACGGCACGTTAGCTAACCTAACGTTACATCTTTTCCGTTATTTCCAACTTAATGTCGCGTTTTAGCTAGCAAGCCAAAGTGCCAAACCGATGGTAACGTTAGCGAGTTGATAAAGGCAGCGTCCGTTTGGGAAGAAACAAAGATGAAATCACGGCAGAACTGGCTGACTTTTTTTGTAGTTCACATTTGGTGGGATTTTGCGTTGTCACCGGCTAGAAGTCAATGTACTTAACCTGAAAGCCTATTTTATTTCGTTACTGCTAACTTGCATCAATGGGGATCAGGTTTCTACATTAAGTGCCATTTGCATCGCCTTTTCTAACTCTGAAATGTGACGTACAGCCTATAAAATAACCAACTTTAGTGTGTTTTTCCCCCCAAATAATGTCAACAGCAGGAACCCAGCTTGGGTGTGTACAACTTAAAATTGACAGTGATTTTTAATGGACTTAGTGATGGTTTCTATCTCCCAAACTAGTATAGCACCCCTTCTAATACTTAACCATTTAATATATAGGGTTTCAGTTGTAATCAATACAGAATGTATAGTCATCTGATACTACTACATCAGGTTTTCTTCTTCACTATATCATCACCATAAGATGTCCATGTGGTCTACCCCATGTTTAAGTTTCGTAAGCGACATTTGCATAACATGCCTGAAAAATGTATTGCGCCAGTACATCAAGAGGTTCTCCTTGTTACATTTGTTCCAGTAGCTGCTGCCGATGGCTGGTTTTCACACTTTAAATGAAGCAATTTATAGGCGAGAACCACTCTGGACGTGGTATTTTCTACCTAATGATATGCTACTGGGGATGTAGTGGAGGATAAACTTGTCAAAACCCAGTTTATGCACAATTGTATTTGTGGTTTGTAGATTTAATCCTGCGCTACTGCATGGCAGTTATCTTAATTGTGTACATTTAAAGTATTCATTCTGATGCTTAACCCCAGCTGCATCTGAGATTGTGTTAAGCCTCTTTCAAAAACACTAAATCATGTTGTTTCTGTAGCCTGTGGTAATGTAGTGCTCACTGTACCATATTACATAATATGTTGTCCTTGTGTCAAACAACAGCAGTGTAGTTCTTTTTTCCCACTCTGTGGTGAGAGGAGTTGGGTTTTCTGAGAAAACCGATTTGACACATAGCCTGCCTACAGTGTAAAGGCACAACAGGTTGTTCAGCATCTTGTTGTCTGCAAAATGGGAAAACCCACCAAAATCACACAGTCGCGGTTGTTACTTACGTACGATCCCCTCAACAAATAACCACTACTACATACTAGCTCCAAGAAGGCAAGCACACCAGATAAAATACAGTTCACCATTAAAGCCCCAGTGCTGGAAGGATGTTCAGTAGAAAAGAGATTTGCGGTTGCTCAAGCATTTAAACAGACAATAATACTTCAGAGTGAAGAGATGGTCAGCTAGAAGCTTGCAATTCTGCAATTCATCACTGCAATTCAAATCAAAATCATTTCAGAAACTCGCCTCTGATATTAATGCTGAAACCTTAATCAGACATCATTTGACAGCTGATTAATCATTTAAGTGGTTTAAAAAAAAAAGAGAAAAAAAAAATTCCAAATAAATGCTGTTTCCTTGATACTCGGGAGGATTTGCCGCTTTCTTTCTGCTTCATATCGCTGTACATTCAATAGATCGGAGATCAGATTTATTTATTTTTTTAGGGGACAACTCAAGAATGAACACAACTGTTAAAGTTTGTACTAAGCATTCTATCGTGGACATATTTATGTCAAGATATTCTCAGTGTCTGCAGTGCCCTACCTGAAACTCTGCTTACACAAAGATAACAAAGAGCTGTCTTTTGTTACAAGTAAAGCTGGGCACCTCGTCCTCTCGGCCCACAATTTTAAATGTTGATATGTTACAAGCGGTAACTCGTGGGATTTATTTTCACTTTTTAGGTTTGGTTCTCATTGCTGTCGTGTTTCTGCACTTCACCTCTCAGAGATCATCTGTCAGTCAAACTATGTAGGCAGCCCTGTGACATGTTATTCCACGAACCTTCTTTTAATGAAGCTTCGGTTTCTGTAAGCTGAGCTCTCCTTTTGTCATCTGCTCACCCATGCTGGCCATCAGTGCTCCTGCCAGCTACCCAGTGCTTTCTTCTTCTGGTTTTTGCAAATGCTGCTTCCAGTAATGTGAAATGCATGAGCAGAATATACACCCCCTTTAAAAAATAATAATAATATTTTGCTCTGACACATGATCATTGGTGATTGGATGGGTCAAATTGAAATACCACTCATTTTAAGGAAGCATATTGTGACCAGTTTACTGTGAACTGTGCCTTTTCAGACTCAACACAAGATCTTTCTCACACCAACAACTTGAAAGTCTTGATTATCCTCCAAGGGATCAGTGAGACCGTATGTTAGGAGGGAGAATTGATGAGTATAAAGGAGACACTCATATGTAGATATCCCTTATTTCCTAACATCAGCAATCATGCATTAGAGCAACAGGCACAGACAGGTCCATCTTGCTTGACTAAGGTTACAGGGACTGGAATTGTGGTTGTTTCGACGCCCAGTGATGCCAAAATCTGTAAGCTGGCAAAATGAGAGGTTACAAAACCTTTGTGTCCATTACAAGTGATTTTTTATTTTTTTTTCTTTTCTTTTACAAGCCCTTCTCACTTGTAAGTGGGTCATGTGCAACTAGATAGGCAATAACATAAACTGACTATATTATATGAGAGAGGATTGCGATTTCCTTTCTCTGAGGAACTTCTGAAGGTATTAACTTTTTTTTTTCTTTCTAATGAATTCAATGGCTACTTTGATCTTGTAGGCCTTAAATGACAGTTTCCACACTTTTTTTTTTTTGTATACCAGCAGAAAAAGCTTTACAAACAGTCCAGTATACTTTCAGTTTTACTGTGATCTTCACTCATGTTCATGTAAAAGCCCAGTTTTTTCTTTATTTTTTTTGGTGTTCTCAAAGGCAGTTGGAGTGGGCGATGTGTCAGCCTCAGCCTCCTTGCACTTGTCTTGCTGCGTTCTTCTTGAGACCTGAAGCTTTCAGTCACTTGGTCATGTTGCTTTGATGTGCAGCAGCCAGGGAAAGTGTTGCAACAATGTGCTTTGTAGACATCCCCTGGTTTGCATCTGAAGTATTTTTAAATCACATCAGGAAGTTCTTCTTTATCAGGCTGTTTTTGTGGTGGCAGTGCACCACTGCATACTGGTGTTACATTCTTGTAAGCAGTTTCGCTTGGGCTGCGTTCGAAAGGGTGAGACAGAAAAACTGGATTATTTTTCATATTTTAGACATTTTATGCATAAACACACATTTCACCCATAGAGGTTTTTTTTTTTTTTTAACAAAATAAGAAAAGATCACAAATACATAGTAAGACATTTCTGATAGCTTAAAAATAAAACAAGTATTTCACCAAATTGCAAGCTGGTAACTTGGTGATACTTTAGTCCTAAGGCTGGAATTATGCTTCTGCAGAGATGCACTTGAATGTCTCTACAGATCTACAATGAGGGATTATAGTACAACCATTTGTTACTGTAGGTCGTGCAGCCCTGTGCATCAAACAAGCTAATTGATCGATCCATCTTTCCGTCTGGAGACTGTTTTTGAAACAAAAGGAAATCATGTTCATACAAGTACAAAAGAAACGGCCAATGCGTGCAGCCTGCAAAAGCACGTTCCAGCCTTAAGACCTAAAATTGACAGACACTGTGGATTTTAGTTATACGGTATACGCATTGTGCTTACATTTTTTCTATGAAATAGATGCAAACTTAGTGGCTGAGGATTTGTAGCTGATCATGTGTTGTATTACTGGAAGGATGTGGCTCATTTGGAAATGAATGCCATGTAGCGATTTGGGATGGACTGTCCTCCATCAGTGTCTCATGGCTGATACTAGAGCTACGTGATCAGCGTTAACATTTTTCTCTTGACAATTTCAGTCTTTCTACAAGCAATCCAACACAAATCACTTTTTAAAAAGGTATCACAACTGCAACTTTCCTTTGCAGCCTTATACAACAATTATTATTATTATTTTTTTTGGGTCACCAACAGTTGATCGGAGTTCCTTTTTAGAGCGTGTATATCCTGCTCTGCTTTTGGTTTAGCCACTGTTCAACAAGCTGTTGCTTCTCAATGTAATTTCTCCTAAAGTATTTTCTCAGAAGCTGAAGCATGATATAGGATGTTTCTGTCCATATTCCAACAAAATGGGTATTGGCTGATTTACTGGAAAGTAGACTTTAAGCATTTTAACCAAAGAGAACTATTCTTTTGAAAGCATTCTTAGCTGCAGGTACTCTGTTATCATTTTTTTACAGAGTTATAGTATGTACAGATTTTTTTTTTTTAATGATTGTGCAAATCTAAATAGGACCAGATGGGATAGAGGATTAAAATCAGTCTGTGCTTCTTGGGAAGGTTAGTTGCAGCCATTATAGATATAAAACATTTGAGTCTGAGTCCTCAGTTGTTTGTACAAAGAAAGGTCTGGTAATCTGTATGTTATGTTGCAAAGTTCTGAGTTTGTGTATTACAAAATCGGATTGTGTTTGACTGTATGGTAAGAGGGTGGTTCACTGTGAGGCATGTCTGTGTCATTTTCAAAGTAGGCCTATTTTCGTTTTCAATAGCCTCTTGTTGGCGGTAAGGCTGTTGCATGTCAGGGCTTTCTTAACACAAGCCTCAGTTCGTGCACAGCGTCTGCTTACACAATCGCCAGTATACTGTATCACCCTCTGTGATGATATTCAGATGATGCCGTGGCGTACTCTGCCTTTTCAGCCCGCCCACATGAACAGTTAGATCATGGGGGAATGCTGCTGAAGTGGCTTGTGTGTATAAAAAGTTTTATTTCTGAAAAGATGGGTGGTCCACCTTTTTGGCCATGTTCGTGGCAAATTGGAAGAAACAAACTGGCGTGGCATCTCATTGCTTTTAGTTAGAACCATTTTTGTTGTTCATTAATTGCTCTTTTTGCTAGATTTTAGAACTATGATAGAACTGCATCAGGTGTTGGTATTGGGAGAGAAAAGGCTGGATTGGTGCACCCCTACAATTGATTCTGATAATCTCAATGCCGTGTATCGGCCCAACCTGACTGAATGAATGTGACTGATAAAGGAAATATCGAATTTTACAATTAAATTGACAAAGAAGCTGTATTTAATGTTGACTACTCACATCATGGGCGATACTCTATAGGTCTTCCTTTTCAAGGTCCGCATCGTTGCAGCTATGATCCAGCGTAGTTGAATGAGTTTAGATAACATGTAATTTTTTTGCCTCACGGTGGGGTACCAATGTCAGTGGATTTGGCGCCACATTTGCCGCCCGTTTTAACACATTCGTTTGAGTTGTAATGCCAATTGAAGGGGACTCTCTCCTACTGTAGATAAAACGGCTTATTCTAAGGTAATCTTAGTCATCTTATTTTCAGGTGAATATACACTAATGAAACCACACTTATAAATACTAAATTTCATTTCTGCCAATAGCTCCTCCTAATTCTTTCACACTGGGCCGTTTTGAGTGAAAAAAGCATTATTGGGATCACGTTGTTACTTAGGTCTGTGCTATAATATAAGCAATACTTTTAGATGTAGTCTGGTAATGGGCACGAGTAGAGTCCAGACAAAGCTCACCAGGACATGTTATTTGGATTTTTATTTGTATAGTTCTAGATATAAGTAGTTGTCGAGAAATGCAGTGTATTTTTTGCAACAAAGTACCATTTACCAAAAGAAATGTTGGTATTGGCCACCACTGCTGCACATTTCTTCTACACATCTTTAGTAAACATTTCACCATAAATCCCAAATTAAATTTCTTTCAATATCAACTTTGTCATTGTTGTCCTTCTCCTGGTGACTCTGACTCCTTCTGATCTTGAGCTGGACTCCTTGACCCGCCTGATTCTTAGCTGTTGCTGATGCTCTGCTTCATTCTGCCATGAGCCATCCTCTTGAAATGCCACCGTGGCGCCCGTCTCCATGGCAACCCCTCTGCCTCTGACATCAGTACCACCACTCCACAGCCAATGGGAGACTGAGGGAGAGAATGAGAGCCTTGACACTCTGAAATCCTGTTGTGCAGTTCAGAAGGAGATGTAATTTGGGTGGTTACGCCTGCCAAAACGAGCACGGTGACTTCTGGTTCAACAAATACGTAAAACCTACACGCACACTGCTGCCTGTTGCATTGAAGCTGATATCGATGTTAATCGTCAGGGCCTGATGGATGCATTTTATTACTGCACTGCTGTTGCATGTTGGCTTTGCATGTGTCGCATCCACATATTTTGTTAGGAAAATGACTATTTCGTTTTGCTTAAATCGCAATGTAAGATGTGAATGTTGTGGCCTGTGAGGTGAAAAAACAATTACGGTGACGCTCTGCAAAGTAACATTTGTGGAAGTGGTCAGATGGCTTGCACGGTATCTCTTGGTCTCATTTTTATATCAAAGTATGCTTCGGAAGTTGCATTGAAAGCAGTGCACACGAGTACTACAGTTTTTGTACTAGAGTCATGCTACTGTAGGCACAAAGCAAGAATATTAAATGAACATCATGGACAAACTCTGGGAGGGCCTTCGTTCAGCGTTCAGCTCTCATGTCTCTATTTTTATTTTTTATTTTTTCTGCAGCCTGTTGTGGAATTTTAAAGCACAGACAAGACAAGCCACATATTTGCCTATAATACAAATTTTTTTACTTCCTTTTTTTTGTAAATATTTTCTCATTGTCTTTGACGTGCCATGGGGCTTACCACCTCTTTGGCTAATGTTCCAAATTACCAGCATAAGTAACAAATCCCCAGTGTGGCTTAATAAACAGGTTAATAATTGAGTCCGATGTGGTTGCTTTTTCCTGCAGGGTTGTAGAGAACATGCACCTAGATGAATAGTTGTAGCAATCTTCTCTGGATCTCTTATGGTATTTATGTTGCAAACTAACAGTTATTTTCATTATTGCTTGATCTGTCACTTTTTTATTTTTAAATGAATTGTTTGAAATGAAATGTCAAATAATTGTGGAAAATGTCTTGTTTTGTCCATCCAACAGTCCAAACCCCAAATCTACTTAATTTAAAGTAATATAAAAAAACAGAAAAGCAGCAAGTCTTTACATTTGAGAAGCTAGAATCAGAGAATATTTGCAATGTTTGCTTGATTTAAACAAAGGTCGTGTAGGGCTGCAACAAATGATTAATCAGTTAATGGATTTGGTCTAGGAAATGTTAAACAGTGAAAACTGCCTTTTTTACAAGTGTCTTGTTTTGTCCAATCAGCAGTCTAAAACTACAAGACTATTCAGTTTAAGACAAATAAAAGTGGCAAATCCTCACAATTGAGAAGCTGGAACCAGTCAATGTTTGGCATTTTTGCCAGAAAAAAAATGACTAACGATTAAATCCTGATTTATGGAGAGGGATTATTTACACAATACTACTGAAATACCGCTGTCCTATTAGCTCTTGTATTAATTGGTTATACTCATTCAGGGATACAAGAGGGTGATTCATTTAATTGGCTAAATTTTAAAGTATGCAAAATAACACCGTCTGAATCTGGTTGAATGTAGAGTCTCGACTTTTGGTAGAAACTATGACCTTGCTGATAACGAACTCAAACAGAGATACCACGGGCCATGTGTTTGGTCAGTGCCTGAGAGCTGAAGGTTATACAGCAGTTATGTTTGGGAGCGGCAGAGAGAGAAAGGAAAAGACGAGTGCATTCTGTAGGAGGGCTGCTGTGCTTCACATTAGACAGTCCAGTTTTTACAGTGTTTGCCTCTGTGTAGGTTACACTGTTTTTTACTGCTGGTGTGCCTCGTTAATCAAACCTTAAATACTCACACTAAAGGAAATCTATGTTGACCGATGTATTCGATGCGGATGACATACCTTTTTATCACAAAAATGTTTCGCTGTCATTTACACACCACGTTTCTTTTAATGCCAGTGAGGTTCTCTCTATTAAGTAGGTAATTCAGCTGGGTGTGTAGCCAGGTTTACTCTGCGTTTGGTTTGAGGTTTGGACAGAATAAGAAAAAATGTAACTTTCATTTATTTAATAATGGAAGTCATCTGTATTTAGCCCGATTGTGTTTTTTAATGCGGCCTCTGTTAAGCCTGCTGTGTAATCCAGTTGCTATTTGAAGAAATGAGAATATTGGAATGGCTCCAGCTTCATTCCTACGGAGTGAAAATAATACAACACATGATGACTGCTCGTTTTGATAAAGTACAGGTCTGCTCGTAAGAGTCAGTATAGGAATGAGAGAAAAAAGGCAAATGGGGCAATTTACCGCAACAAAATTATTTTTGATTCACATTTCGCTGCGACATGTGAACAATTTTGTTGTCTAAGAATGTTAACAAATGTTTTGTAGTTACTTGGCTGTAAGTGGCTTAAGTATAGTTAAAATCTCACGGCTGCAAAAAGGAAATCTAGCAACTAGCTAGCTCCAGACACTGAAATTCAGTATTGTTCTTATTAGTACAGGTGCTAGTATTGGTTACATAAATGTTATGACAGAGTTTCTCCCAAGAAGTTTTTTAGCCAAGGCGGTAAGCTATTGGAATCTTGATGTGTGGTGATCAATTTTGTTAGTATATGAAGCTATATTATATAGTATGTTGAAGGTGCTGTGTGGAGTTCCTTGAGGTCTAACAAACGTATTGAATGCGTTTCCTTCCTTCATAAAATATTTTTAAGGTCGAATTTTCTTTTTCTCCAGTGGGTAGATGTGAAACCTTGTGGCAGTAATGCGTATCACGCTCGAGCACAAAATGAGGACCCACAGTTTAAAAACATCACTTGAAACTCATTTGCTATGTGAAATGGCACCTCTGCCCTTTGCCTCCTTATGGTTAATGTTTTGTTTCATAAAAGTGTATACAATTTATTTAATTTTTTTATGATGTTAGCAGAGGTGATGTTTGTTCCAGGCGACATGGACCACCTCAGCTACATGGTAATGCAGGAGACCCTTCTGCAAAGCTGAGACCAGGCCTGTGACAAAATACTACATACCACAGTCAGGATCTATAAACATTTGTATCAAAGCTCAATGGATATTGCAAGGAGGGAAAATTGCTTACTTAAAGTCACTTCCTCGAAGTTTCCACACACTCTGTTGCTAATAATTATTAGTGGCCTGTGTTGAATGTTTTGCATTGCTACAATTAGATATTCTTGGCGATCACTTTGAATTATGCAGTTTTTTCTTTTTGTGAAACAGTGTTACATATAGTAGAAAATGAGTGTTCAGTTTATTTCAGGATTTGTGTCATGGTGTCTTTTTCTTGTTAAGGCGGGAAGAGAAAATACAAAATGGCCAAAACAGACCCAGTAAAGCGAGTCACTGTGGCTTCACATGGCTTGGTTTCCCCCATAAAGGGGTTGGTGCTCCAATATTTTATTTTGTGTGAGTTACCATTGTATTTAAGAGGTGGGGTGCTGGAGCTAATCAAAGCATGCATTTTGTAGAAGGCAGGAAAACATACCAGGTTTCCAGGTCTTCACAGAGCTAGTTTAGCATAAAGAGGTCATTTTATCCGACAGCCATGCAAGCTTGAGTGAAAAAGCTCTCGTAAACTGGTTATTGTGGTTAGTGTACACAGAAACAGGAAGTGTAGTCAGATGCAGCCAAAACTGTAATAGCTCCCATGGATAAATCCTTAAGTGACCAAATGTGCAAAACTGAATTAATTTATGTCCTCAAATTATGATTTTACTTGGCTAAAGACTCCCCATGCTGCTTATTTTTTTTGCAACACACAGCTGAGGACGGCATCTTGTGTGAACTCTTGTAGGCGATAGTCGGTGAAGCCTAAGGCTTTACTACTGAAACCTCTCAGAGACAGCAAAGGATGCATGTCAGTTCTTTAGAGTGTACTGTAAATAGCAAAATGCAAAGACCCTCTAATCTTACAGCCTCACTGCTCAGTAGCCTGTGAGTGTCTGAAGCCCTTCCCTCCAACCTTCAGCTCGCGCTGCCTTTAAAGCCTCTGCAAAGCGTTGGACTCTGCAATGTCTCCTCTAGTTGGTGTATGAAGGTTCACATCTGCACTTTCTCATTGCGTGTTGCCCTTAAGCATAGTGAGCTTTTCCCCTTCTTCCTTCAACCCAACCCCTTGAGCATCGTCATGGTAACAGCCCTATTGCATAACACAGCCGCCACGGTGTATACCCATCTCCTTGGAAACAGAATCCCCCTCCTCTATCTTCACTCCCACCTTCTCTGTGCACCTTCCTGCACACTGAGCATGCTCAGAAAACAATAGAGTAGCAGAGGAAACAGGAAAGAGTAGATTCTTTTGGTTGCATACAAGAGCCCGCAGCTCTTACTGTCACCAGATCATCCTCCTTGAGATAAGCACAGGTGTTATATTACAAGAAGGTTTGTCCAGAGGATCTGACGTGGCATTTAATGACATACCTGTATACGTTAACAAAGATGTGAGTGAAAGTTCTACATTTATCCAAAGCTACCAACGGGCTCAGAAGAAGGTACTGTAGGGCTATTTTTGTACAAGTGTTGCTTTTGATTTATCAGTCTAAACCTTTCCTGAAAAGTTTGATCTAGCCTTCACCTAGGTCCACAATTTCCCAAAGTTTAAGTTCACATGTACAGATTTCTCGTCCAGAACCCAAATGTAATTCATTTTCCGTCATAAAAGACTGAGAAAACCATAAAGTATTCACATTTGTGAAGCTGGAACCAGTGAATTGGGGCCTTTTTGCTTAAAATGGCTTAAAAGATTAATCAATGATTTTAATTGATTCTGCTTCCTTCAGCCAGTCGGCAACAGTTTGGATCGAGCTACAAAACAATAAGGAGTGCCTTGCCAATGTTTTCACAGTGAGGAATTACAGTCAGCTGTGTTAGACAGGTGCCACCAACAGTTGGCTGTGAGCATTGAGCCAGGTCTCCCCACAGCCACACATGGCAAATCCACATCAGTAAAAATCAAAACCATCAAAAAGTTAGAGATCAAAAGTCCCGAGAGCCTGAGCACGCCATTCTCCAACATGAAAGTCCACCCCTCACTGATAGGGCTGAACAGGTCAAGACTCTCACAGTACACTGAGGCAAGCATATTGATACTCCACACTCAACTCGGTGTACTTTGCACTGAGTTCCTTCTGTTATACGCCTTGGCAAACTGACAAGGAACTGATGGGCTTGCCTCAGTAAACATGGTGAAATGTAGTGTGAACTGAGATTGTCCTCACCCCTCTCTGCAATAAACAAAGCCATGTCTTTTTTATTTTCTTTTTTTTTGTGTCCCATGCAAGCACTTAAGCCTATGTTTTACAATTTTGCAGCATATCAGAAATACATTTATGTAACATAGGAGGCAAGACATTCAGTGCATTATTTAAATGTTTTTAAATGACTTGTTGAAGTTAAGTGGGTTATGAATAGGGCTCCAGCTAGTGATTAAATCATTATCCATTAACCTGTCAATAATTTCTAGGATTATTAATTTACAAAACACAAGCGGTTTTTAAAAAGTGTCACAGTTTCCCTGAGAACAGTATAAGATCTTCAGGTTGATTGTTTTGTCCGACCAACAGTCATAAGTCACTAGCAGCATACTCACATTAAGGAGGTGGAACCAGAGAATAGCTGTCATTTTTGCTTGCTAAATAAATAAACTTGGGCTGCAACTCTTTTCGCAATTTATCATTTGGTCTGTAAAAAATACTAACCATCAGCAAACCGTAAAAAAATGACCGTGAACATTTCCCCAAGACATCGTCACATGTCCTGATTTGTCTGACCACCAGTCCAAACCCAAAAATATTCAATGTACACAAATAGAAAACTTAGAAAAGCAGCCAATCTTCACATTTGAGTAGCTGGAACCAGAGAACATTTTGCAATGTTATAATTATAATGCAATGCAATAATTATAAAATGTGTCAATTGATGAATGACCAGCTGCTTCACTAGTTATGAAAATACCAACATTTTTGCAACTGGTGCACAATCCTATACAAGCCAAATTAGGCACGCATAAAACCTTTTCCCCCCCATGCAGTTGGAGATGGCATATAGTATTTTAAAGGCTTTCTGCTTGTGAGTTTACATCGTGCATGAGAAGATATTGTGGCGGCTGTGCCATTGTCTGTTCTAAAAACAATCTGAACATATATCCGTGCCAAACTGGCTCTTTCCTGGATCAGATTTTAGCTTTGATGAACAAGTGTTGTAGCTCCCTACATCTCTGTACAAGAAGAGTATCTACTGTTGTAGAACAGTTGCATGGAGAACTAGTTCCTCCCACACACACACACACACACATTCTTCTCACACAAGTAGAAGGGAAGGTCACTTATATTTCCCTCGCAGAAGGCTGCCACACTTGTGTTTACGTTTCAGTCCCTACACCCCATCACTATAGCAACTCGTTTTCTTATTTTGTCATACTATGTGGGCGTTTTTCAGTAATTTCTGTTTGTAATGTGCAGAAATAACATCACTCTTGGCTGGATGTAAATAATGAAGCTCAAGAACATAAGGAAACCATTAATATTGCATGTTTTTGTAATTTGTTATCCTGATGTACAGCTTTATTGGGCACTTTTGGATTTTGTGATGGCAGCAGGTGGCAACAGTTTCAGACCAGATGCTGTAGAAATCCAGAAAATCTTGGAAGCTGGCAGCAGTAATTTGCATTTGTTGGCAGTAGGTGGTGATTTGGACTTGGTTTTGATGTGTCAGTTCCTGTGCAACAAAGCTGTCTGGCCAGTTTGCATGCACAACACCAGACTAGAAATTGCCATTCTTTGTGACAGACAAATAGGTGGACAGAATTTCTGTCCTTATATTAACCTCAATGTGCTTTGATGATCAAGAGGCCAATAATTACATGTAACCCTAAAAATAACTAAAAATGATGTGAGTGTATTAGTCACAGCCCTTGAAGGCAACACCCAGAGATCTTTTTATTCCTATTTATGTTGGATTTAATAACAACGCAGAGATGTCGGTTCTTTGGAGTTAGTTCCGGCATGGAAGATGCAGGTTTAGACCCTGTTGTGGCAATCCATATCTCCGGCTGAGTGAGCGTGTGGAAGTTGTAACAGTCAGTAAGCTAGTGAAAAGAGACAGAAATTCTACAGTGGACATGTCTGTACCTGGAACTGTGCGGAGGAGGTGTCTCATCACAAGATTTTACAGTGAAGCTGAACAATTAGTCTGCTGGGTGTAGACACAGTCAAACAATCAGTTAGACATTTTTACACACAAGAAACAGTATCTCCTTTTGTTAGTTTTTATTGCATTTAGGATTATTGCAACAGGGTTTTCGTTTACAATAATGTTATCACAATACAACGCCACTGAACGATATTTAACCTGGGTCATCCTGTCCTACTCTCAAACTCCTAACACACACCTGAACCTGCCAGCTGCTAGAAAACTGTTTTGGCACAGTGGCACAACAGGAAACAATTAAGCATGCAGAGTAAACAAAAATCCAATTCTCTGGTGTTATCTCATGTTAATACCTGTTGATGTAAATGGGAAAGGTGAGCATCATGCCTCGATGAAAAGGCCTGATTTACTTTCCGCTCTTTATGTCTTGTATGCCAAAGGGCACGCTGGTATTTCTTTCCTGTTTACATCTGATCATACACAGGAGTTTTGTCTGTGTTAAAGTGCTGTAGTGCCCTTTTTCTTGATATTCTTCTAGCTAATGGCCAACACATCTCCTCATCAAAAGATTATTGAGTAATAGCAAATGTCTCTTTCCAGTCTGGATAATGTTGGTAATTGATCCACTTTTTTTGTTTTAATCAAATGCTTTGCATAATGAGCAAAACCTTCCCTTTTTACTCTTTCAGCAGTGTCTTTGACACCAATCTCAGCTTTGAAAAGGGGGGATTGACAGTAAATCACCTCGGATGTGAAGTATGCGTGACGTGAAAGGCAGATACCCCCTAAGCTTTGTGCATTAACTTGCTGCCACTTAGATCTGGAGCTGGCTTTAGTGTGAGATCTGCCAGACCCAGGCATCCCATGCAAACATGCTTTATCATTTCCTGTATATGTTGTGCTTTTTTGTTGGATTTCAGATGCCAATATGGCAACATGAAGCTCAGCTGCCTGCTAACATTCATACTCTGCATAATTTTTCACATCACTGAGAGTAATATTGGTGAAGAATATATGCAATTAATTGAGTGCTGTCTCCTTTTTTGAGCATATGTGTAAAATTGTATATACAATAAGGATACACTCGGTGGTCAGCCTTTCCTGTTCTCACTGAAATCTTAGTGTCTTAAAATTTATTTTCCAGGCCTTGAATTGTAAATGTTTTATCTTTTAAACATATGATAAAACTCTAGGACATGTCATGAAATTGTAGATTAATACTAGATACTATGTTTTGTTATTTATGAAAACTCGAAAATAAGCTTTTTGCTTGTTAACTAACAAAGTGGATTCCTCAGGATTTACCAGCTGTTATCTCATACTAAATGTTTTAGTATAATTCAAAATATTTCTCTGTAAAGCGAATTGTAACAGTTTGACTTTTTGTTTGCACAAATGAACGATATTCCTTAGGTAGGGCTTGTGGTTATTTTTCCCTCCTAAAAACATTGAATGGCATGGCTGCATTTAAACAAAGACATTGTTATTCAAGCTACAGTCCACTAACACATTTTTACTGTCGCAACTACAACCTGCTTTATACTTTGCACTATGTAGTCATAAAATGTGTGTGGAACCAGAGTGAGGTGAGCTTATCTTGATCAGGACGTGGAAGCTCTTTTGCCTCGGTCTCTCTAGTTTGGTGTAGCACACTTTAGGTGCAAGGTGGTTTGCCGAGCAGTGGCATGGCTTGATAACATGCAAGTTCGCTGCATCTGCTCAGCAGGGCATAATGGACCTGCTTGGTACCTGGACCAAGCAGAAATGGTCTCTGAACTCAGCTGAGCTGTGTGTCATCATGCTAAAGTTATGGCCGTGGTCTGGTCATGCAGGCTATTTGAGACATTTAAAAAAACAAAAAAAAAGTCCGGTATCGGTACTTAAGTAGCTCCTGTGTAAAGTAAAATGTTCTCTGGTTGGATATACATTCCTGTTCGTCCTCTTATCTAACAGATACTGCAGCAGCCTCGCTGTATCAGAGGTGTATTTGCTGTGTTAAGAAACTGCTAATGCGAAACATTTCCTGCTGTTACTACTTCACATTAAAGGCTTTCCACTGGAAAACCATAGGAAGGAAGCAGCATTTGCCACCGAGGGTTAGCGCCTGACTGCTGTTGCTCAATAAAACTTGGTATGCGAAGCAAGATGTGATTTAAAATTTTTCTGGTCGTTCATGTCAGTGGATCATTTAAAAAATATTTCCATTTCAAAATAGCAGCCACAGTGATTAGGTGACAGGTGCATACTGCGGTTTGAATGCACCAGCAAAATCTCATCAAGCGTAATAACTTTTGCTTTACCTTATTTTTATTTATTGTTTTGGTTTTATGGACCGTACAGAAAGTAGCATTATTGGCACCTATTGAAGAGATAATAGTGCCAGCCCATGTTTTTCTGAAGCAAGGATTGTGGGTATCAGTAAGACAGGCTTCAGCAGCACATGAGAGTCTGTACAGAATATATGAAACAGGAAGTCAAAACTAAAGTATCACTATTTCTGGTTTAGAGGTGGTGACCCAAGAATGAATGGGGTAAAATGTGTTTTGGTAATGCTGTACAGACAGCGTTTTATGTGGCTTAAAACCCTTATTTACAAAATCCTTCATCAACATTGGTGTCAAATTGTTGGCTTTTTTTAATGTTTTTTTTTTTTAATAATGCAGCTCTGCCTATGACCGGGACAACAAGATACGTGTGGCCATTAAGAAGATCAGCCCTTTTGAGCACCAGACGTACTGCCAACGCACCCTGAGAGAGATCAAAATCCTTCTGCGCTTCAAACATGAGAACATCATCGGCATCAACGACATCATCCGCACACCAACCATTGACCAGATGAAGGACGTGTATCCTTTTACATACACTTATGATTTGGATAATATCGGATATGTCAGGATATCTTCTAAGGTGTTTTATGCGTCTGCAGTGTGATTTATGGGCTTCAGGTTAGGCCTTAGTGGCATTACTAATCTTAAACCATTTAAAATGATTACTTTGTGTTGCCAGTGAGGTTGGTCTTACACTCCAGCATTTGTAGTTGAATGGTGGCCACCTGTCACCATATATTTGGCAGAGATGCTCTTCACTGTAGCCCAGCAGCAACGGTAGCAAACCGGTCGAGTCCATAGTTACTGTCAGTTTAATAATGCAGTGTGTGTAGTTTTAGGCTCTGCCATTACCTAAAAAGAAATGGCTGTTACTGAAGCCTGCAGCTAATCCGCTCACTGCTTCCTGCTTGCCAGATAACATGAGCATTCACCCAAACAGAATTCAGAATTGAGTGTTCTTTCACCAAGTTAGGTGAAGGCCCACATGAGCAAAACATGGCTTCAGTGTGTTGTAGCTACAAGAACACCATCTGCTCTTTCTGTCACAGAACCACCGGCTCTGCAGCATTTCAGTCACATATTGTTTGTTGCCTTTTGGCTCAAATACAGCACATTAGCTTTATGAGGTGGATTCAACTGCACATCTGTAATTCCGCCTCTGACGTCCCCTCTGGGGTACAGTACAGAGTACAGAAACTGTTCACGAATGAAACGGACTGCATCCTGCAGATTACTGGACTGCTTTCTTCTTGATCTAAGAATTTGTTTAAGTTTCCCTTCACTAGTTACATGAATGCCCATTAAGCAGTAGTACTATATGTTGTGTTGCTCTGGAAGCAGCTGAGCAGAAATAGACACATGGCTCTGAAGGACTAAACGGTAAGTGTTGCGCGAAATGCAAAATTTATTGCGAGGGAACACAAAACATTGTGAGGGAACGCAAACGTGGTCCTCAAAAAAAATAAAAAAATTCTCACCGTGACCTTTAAGGGGATCTGTAGTGACGGAATGACTTTATCGAACATATTAATATGCCCCAAGTTATGTCTGTTCATGTTTGAATCATGTTTGTTTCGGCTACTTTTTGATTGATTGCCCACACCTATTGGATGCCCAGAGGTCTTATTTTTTTAAGACATTACTATGTGGTTCAGATTCGAATAACAATGTGACTAATGTGGACGGGACAAAGTTATGTATTTTTAAAATTGCTCTTATATTATGAGCATAAAAACACGAGGCGTATGGATTTGAAACAATATTAAAGTAGAAGTTCTTTAACGTTGCACTGTGCAGATATATTGTCCAGGATCTAATGGAGACAGACCTGTACAAGCTCCTGAAGACTCAACACCTGAGCAACGACCACATCTGCTACTTCCTCTACCAGATCCTACGAGGGCTCAAGTACATCCACTCGGCCAACGTCCTGCACCGCGACCTCAAGCCTTCCAACCTTCTGCTCAACACCACCTGTGATCTCAAGGTAGTGTCTCAAAGAGAAACAAGGTTCAGACAAATTGGGCTGATTTGGAGACTTATTTTCACTCGCTGATAATCCATATTTTGTTTCATATTTATTATTGGTTGATTATTTTCCCGCCAAAAATTACCAGCATTCAGTCTTGTCCTCCCAGATTAAATTAGTCAGGGTGGAAAGGCCTCTTAAGCCTAAATTTAACTGACATTAGGTTTAATTTTAGTGTCCTATGATGGTGTAAATGCTGGCAGAGAAACTATGTTGTATGCTTATGTTTATGAAGTATTTATTAACAAAATAGATTCAGTTAACTTTCTAAATGTGCAAACAAAAATTTCATTATACGGGTCACTGACCTTTATCATGTTGGAGGTGGACAGGATGAAAACTGATACCTCAATAAAGACCAACATTAGCACAATATAGCCTCCTGACACAAAACAGCTATGCAAGCCAATTCTTCAAAAGTTGTGTTTTTCCAACCTTTTGGTGGTTTTAAGTTGTCGATGAAATGACATCGAGCTTATTTGGGTTTTGTATCCACTGATGTTGCAGTCGTTCATTGTCTTGTCACTCCTTCTTCCTGCAGATCTGTGATTTTGGTTTGGCTCGTGTGGCTGATCCTGACCACGATCACACTGGTTTCCTTACGGAGTATGTTGCCACTCGTTGGTACCGAGCACCTGAGATCATGCTCAACTCCAAGGTGAGTGTGTCCTCACCTGCCGTGAAATGTTGACATGTCAGCAGTCGTCAGGGCATATGTTTGCTTTGCCACTTCAGTATTTTAAACAAATGGCCTCGAAACCTGAAAATATGATCTTTGTTTTTGGGTAAAACCTCAGTCATGCATTTTATTTTTTCAAAGTGAAATGTTTTGGGAAAGCAAACTGACTATCCTGGTGCAGTATGGGTTTCTTTTTGTCTTTTTTGACCTTTTATTAGTTGTCTAACAGTTAAGTTTAGATTAGATTAGAGTGTTCTTAAATGATTAATTCTACTTTAAGTCTTAGCCTCCTGTCGATAATCTAAAATAGTTAAACAGTTATGAACAGTTATTCTTACTGGAGTCAACAAGACTTGATTTAATGGGGCGCCGGATAGCTCAGTTGGTAGAGCTGGCGCTGAGTCCCCACCCGCAGAGGCCCGGGCTCGAGTCCCACCCGTGGCCCTTTGCTGCATGTCGTTCCCCTCTCTCTCTCCCCCACGTTTCATTTACATCTAGTCATTTAGCATACGCTTTTATCCAAAGTGACATACATATGAGGAAGACAATGGAAGCAATTATAACACAAGGTAACAAAAAGCATAAGTGCATCAAAAAAACTAGTCTGATTAAAGCTCAGCACAGCATACAAAGGTAAGGATAGGAAGGGGTGTTTTTTTTTTGTTTTTTGAGAAGAGATAGGAAGGAGAGGTTAGTGATTGTCAGATTCCTGTCTCTCTTCAACTGTCACTATTGAGTAAAGGCAAAAATGCCCGGAAAATAACTTAATACTGTCACGCTACTCATGACGTAGTCTACCAGTCGATATGACATTGACTTATACTGTAGTCCTGACTGTCTTTGTGCCCCTCACTCTCAGGGCTATACCAAGTCCATAGACATCTGGTCAGTGGGTTGCATCCTGGCTGAGATGTTGTCCAACAGGCCAATCTTTCCCGGGAAGCACTATTTGGATCAGCTTAACCACATTTTGGGTAATATTTCTCTATAAATCCAGTGTTTTTAGGATTGGTGCTTGCGTGCTGTAGAATTGTCTTTTAAACCAGGGCTGCCCAAAGTGGGGCCCACGGGCCAACGGTGGCGCGCCATGAGGTTCAATTTGGCCCGTCGGATTTTTCTAGCGAAAAATAAATAAATAAATGAATGTAAAAAAAGTAAAGCTGTTCATTCTGTTTTATTTTCATTTCTGTCTTAACATGGCAGGCAGAGTGACACTTTGAGCAGGAAGTCAGTCAATTAAGGGAACTTGGGATCCTAGTACCATTTTGCATCTTAACAATACAATACAATACAATACAATAGGTGTTTGTGTTTGGCCCGTGGCCAACCATTAGGTTTCAGTTTTGGCCCTCCAAGGGAAAATGTTTGGGCACCCCTGGTTTAAACAGTCAGTGAACCCAGCAGAACTGCTCAATGTTTTCATGTAAGAATCAGTTTGAAGACATTTGCTAGTTTTGTTTTCTCTGTATTTATTACAGAAAATGTTTTTGGCTCGCAAAACAAAAAAGATCTTTTGTCAGTTTGACATCTTGCTCATTCATTTCCTGTTTACTCCACCCTCTCTGGAAAGGGAAGATACATGGAGAATTGAGAACAAATGTCTTAGTAGTATAACGTTCAATCTGGTATCAATTGTGTTTTAGTGCAAGTCAACAAAGACTTGGTCAGATTGTAAAACCTGCCCTCATTTGTTTAAACTGGTGTTTTCAAGTAAATAAGGTTTCAGCGACAAGAAGATGGTTTCAGGAAGTCTGACACAAGAGTTTAGAGGCTTATTTCCATCAACTTTTAAATGTATTCATTGTTTAAGCAGTATACAGACTTTCTTAATGATAATTATATTCTGGATCACTAATATTAGTGTAAACCATGTTTGCTGTAGTGCAAGCTGTTAGGATATTCACCTCCTGAAATTATTGTTTATGTAGTATACGATGGTGCATAATGTGCTGCTCTCTTGGTTATAGATATTTACAGTATCATAGCATATGTCAATAACTTCATGTTTTCTTTTAAGTTGAGACAAATATGAATCTGTTGCAAAATCTATTGTCCGTTTAGCCTGCGTAAAAGATTTGACAACTTTAGACTTGAAGCAAACATTTCACGCTCTGTCAGTAACAACAGCTTCCATAGATACCGTAACTGTTAAGATGCATTTATCAAGATGTAGTTTTTCTGTCTTGGTGCTAGACCACATGTTGCTTTTTCCCCATCTGTCAGTTTGTTGGTGCGTTCAGACTGTTGTAGTTTTATCTCAAGAAAACTACCTCACATAACTGAGAACTTAAATAGACAGTTTCTGTCATTAACAGTTGTACACTTGCGGTCTGGCATATACAGAATCAGGAAGTAATTGTTCTTTATAATCTTCTCTTTTGTCCTTCAGGGATCTTGGGTTCTCCCTCTCAGGAGGATCTCAATTGCATCATCAACCTTAAGGCCAGGAACTATCTTTTGTCGCTGCCTTTGCGCTGCAAAGTGCCGTGGAACCGCCTCTTCCCCAACGCTGATCCCAAAGGTCAGAGCCAGGACAAACTCTACTTGGAGAAACATGATTCCCACAGATCATGGAATTTCTAGAATATTAGGAATCTTTGAGTGGTCGCATTCGGACATTTTCCGCCGCTTAACAATATCCTGAGAGAACTCCTGGACAGAATATCATTTTTATTTGGGACACAGGTGGCACAGAGACCAAACACTTACCCAGCCCCCACAGCAGTCGAGCAGAGCAAGTCGCAGTGCTCGGGGTGGGAAGCTGGTGAGGGCCAAAGCTTGTTTGTTGTTTTCTTAACATCAGCACTATGATTATGACACATTCATCACACTATCTGACATGGCTCAAACTGATATTGTACAGTCTGACACAGATTGCGACCAAGATAATATCTTGCAAAGTGTGACATGCAATAAACTTACACATACACTTTTCTAGTAATAGAGGAGAGAGGAGCTTTGACAGGACGGAGGTGCAACTGAAACTACATACATTTAATTCCCAATAGTTTGGTATCTTACTGGATTATTAGAATTCAACCCCAGTTATTTCATCAATCCTTGATCAGTTTTAATGTTTGCTGGATAATATTCTGTCTGAGAGTGGATTGTATGCAAC
Source organism: Coreoperca whiteheadi (assembly GCA_011952105.1). Lineage (NCBI taxonomy): Eukaryota > Metazoa > Chordata > Actinopteri > Centrarchiformes > Sinipercidae > Coreoperca > Coreoperca whiteheadi. The sequence continues at coordinate 4,768,725 of CM022476.1, read as the reverse complement.
TTGTTCACTTCCATTGTGGTTCCAGGGTACAAAATTAGATTATTTTGAGATTCTTCAACATTCAGCAGCTCAACAAATTAGTCCCAGACAACTCTGAATTTGGTTAACTCATAAAAATCCAAACCGTGAGTCTCCCTTTTCTACCATAAAATAATCCAAACAGCACATAGGGTGTGATGGTGTCCTCTAGTGGGCAGGCAAGCTCTCTGCTTCAGAATCCCCTAAACCAACGCCTGTTAAATGTTCTCACCCTTGTGCTGCAGCGCTGGACCTGTTGGACAAGATGTTGACCTTTAACCCTCACAAGAGGATCGAGGTGGAGGAGGCCCTGGCGCACCCCTACCTGGAGCAATATTACGACCCGACAGATGAGGTGAGGCAGTCTTGCACTGTTAGATCTCAGCTTGCGCTTTATGGTCCTGTTTTGAAATGAGGATACATAATCTTTGGCATCGGTTATATTCCTTAAGTCTTAAATCAGCAATTATATCTACATAACTGAATGATGGTGAACATTTTTTTAAACATGCTGGTTCGCTAGATTTAGCTGCTCTGTTGTAAATTGCTGAGTGGGATCAATACCAAAAGTCCCCACTGTACATTTACGCCAACGTGTCCTCTCTGCTTCCCTGTGCAGCCTGTTGCTGAGGCCCCGTTCAAGTTTGACATGGAGCTGGATGACCTACCCAAAGAGACACTGAAGGAGCTCATCTTTGAAGAAACTGCACGTTTCCAGCCCGGCTTTAGGTCCTAACATCTCACACAGGTAAGTCCACATCGCAGCAGTCCAGCCTGGAACCTGAAAAACCAACATAAACTCAGGGAGGGAAAGTGTACAGAACAATATTACCATTAGCTGCACTGAAGTCTTGAAACAACCAACTTTTCAAGGTCAAAAAGATCAGGGTGATCCTCGTCGCAGTCAGATGTTCCCGCCTCCGCTGCTTCAAATATGAAGTAGAGTTGCGTGTCCATGATGGAAACTACTTTCAGCTGCGAGTGAGTGGTGTTAACAGCTTTAAAAAATACTGATTCATTTGTGCTGAATATAACAGCTCAACACTTAAGAGCTGAAGTAAAGACCCCACACCGTACACTATAATATGGATTAAAATGAAAATTTCTTTGAGTATAGAGGTTCTTCACCAGGATAAAACCACTCTAAAAGCCATCTATCTAAACTGGCACTTTAAAGATACATCACCAAGTGTAATTCTGCTTTATTGCTGTCAGTTTGCGTCCACAGCAAAACCCGAAAACAGTCCTTCATTTGTGTTTTTGTGTTTAGATATTTCTTTTAAGTTGTAGCTCAACCGCTGTCGTTTAACATTACCTGACACTCGAATCATGGCTGAAATAGTATTGTGTGGTCTGGTCTGAGCCACTTTGTTTCCCCATTTACAGAGTCAGGCTGTGTACTAAATGTTTTGCTTGACAAAGGTCATAATTGCTGATGTTGAATGTAAACACAAAACATCACAATACTGGTGCCTTTTTTTTATGTAAACAAACAAAACAGCGTAGGCATTTCAAAATCAACTGATATTGATTTTATTTGACTGATATTGATATTGAAATGCCTACGCTGTTTTGTGTGTGTGTGTGTGTATGTACATTATCATTTCCCACACTAATGACACTCTTTAGATGTGGTGTCTTCTGCTAACCGCCAGCTGCTCCCTGACAGACCTCTTGTTGTGATAATAACTACCAGTGCTACATTTTATAGCCTACCATCCGCTTTGTGTCAGCATATGTAATTACTGTTTCCTCTCTGCAGCATTTTGATGCATAACATGAGTGTACTGAAAGCGAACGGAGTGTGGCATCTCCTGAATTAGAGCAGCACAAAGCACATCGCGGCTGTCTGCAGCAGCAACAGTTTGGCAGCCTTAAAATGTATTTTCACATCGTAATTCCTTGTTTCAGGATGTGTAACTTGTGTTAATGTAGCTTCCACTTTGTAAACCATTAACAGTTTGCAGCTGTAGTAACGTGGTAACTGATGTAATCAAAGTGCTGACACAATACATTTCTCATTGAGGGGATCAAAGTAGAAGCCAGAGTTACCTGTAAATGTATTACATGTGTATAATATTTTGTAAAAGCTTTATTAAGATAAAGGGAAATTCTGACATAAACATGTGTAACTGAATCTTAAGTGTTAATATATTTTAAATACCCAAATTGTCACTATTAGTTCTTTGCTGTGGTGTTTCTACACTGCACTCGTCTCTTGGTGGTGGTCACCTGTCGTTTAAACGAATAGTGCTGAAGTTAAGGGTCTCTGTAGGTGTAACACTTGTGTTTGTTGAGCCGTGGTGGCTGTCACGGCTCACGCTAAAGGCACACGTTTTTAAAAGCATTTTTTAATTTCAAATAATCCACAAACGTAAAACTCCTGAGCACAGATGATTTCATTCCAACAAAGAGCAACTATAAATGAATTCCGCCTTTTAGGATCCATGTTCAAACCACACTTTTTTATATATATATAAAGATGGGCGACGCATCTCCACTTCCTCCCACTGTACAGAAAATGTAGCCAAAATATCCCGAATAAAGGGGCTGCCATCTTGCGCTGGTGACGTCAATTGTAGCCGGAGTCTGATCGGGGTTGGAGCGGTGGTTTTCGAGGTCCTGCCCATACACATGGCTTCAGCTGTCAATCAAGACTCGAAACCCTGTTTTTAAAGCATCAAATAACTAATTAAAACCAAACTTATCAGAAACATGAACACTTGGAACACACAACAGCTTGATAAGAACTACCTAAACTGAAAGGAACCAACTTTGGGAAAAATTCATCTGACGTGTACTTGGAGTTTTTAGTTTGGCTCGTGTCCCATCCGCTAACATCGAGGGGGTGGGGCATATGACCTATACTGCAGCCGGCCACCAGGGGCAGCCGAGAGGCTTTGGCTTCACTATTGGGAAGCTGTCATGTCGTCCTTTATACACAGTCTATAGTCCAAACACAGGGCTGACCTGTATGGGACACTTGTGCAACAAACCTAAAAAAAACTCATAATATTCCAGTGTCGAGACGTTCAAATCTTTTACAGGAAAAGGTCAGGCTGATTTTTATCTATATTACACCCACATCCGCCACTAGTTTTAGTGACAAATACAGTGCATTCTGTAATCTTTAGTCGTCTTATGGAAAGAAAATGTAGTTTGTCAGATAAATCTCTATAGAAGAGCCTAACGGGAGCCCGATTATAGATATATTGAGATAATATTTACCGATTAAAATCTGACAGTGATATCATCTTACATAAATTTTTTTTTTTTTTTTTTTTAACTTTTTTCTGGAGGCATCTGGATCTGCGAGACACGTCCATGTGTACTAGCACTTACAGAACAGTCATGTATTCCCGTTGAGGTATTTCCTAAGGGCTTCACTTTATCATTTTGACGCAGTCAAGAATGTTAAAAAATGTTCTGGTTCAGCAGCCTGATAATCAGACTGAATTGCAGTTTTGTTTTACTTCATTCTTTACTATTTGAACTGTTGAAACTGAACTTGTACTTAAACCTTTCGGTGTGTGTGTGTGTGACGTCTGGAAGCAGGCGGCGGTTTCAGTTCAGAAACAAAAGGAGAGTAACCCATGATTTCAGATTAGTGTCAAGGCAAGTTTATTTTGTATAGCATATTTCAGTCCACAAAGGCAAGTCAACTTGCACTACAAAACATTAAACAGGAAACATTGAAACACATTTCAAAGGACAGCAACGGTTTTAGAAGAAATAAAGAGAGGAATACATATGTAACGATGAGTGCTTAATACTCAGTCAGAGGCAGCGTAGACGCCACATACAGTAACTTGACGTATTAGAGTTGGGGTTCAGTAGCTTTTTATTGAATCTTGTCTTTTGTTTTGTTTTTTTACTAACTTGGAAGTGGATCTAAAATGCAACTGGCTATTGGAAACCAGTCCTATTGAAATCCCTATTGGTGTTATATCAACCAATGATACGAATTAGCAAAACATACGTTTATTTATGTCTGTGCAATTAATTATTACTTCAAATAAACAGCAAGAACAAACAATGTGACACTCATCACACGATCACTGTTTCTTCTCCCTCCAGATGACCCCGTGGACTGGCTTCTGCGTTGCCACTGCTCCTCCCCGCCTCCACACTGTTGCTGTGATGGTTTTGTTTTTTTTTAGGTTTGTTTTTTTTTTTTTTCTTCTCCTGCTGTCCACATCAACTGGATTCCTTGGGTCTCACTCGTCAAGTCCACTTTGCTCAGGAATGGCGTCAGGAATCAATCAATCAATCAGTCATCCTCTGTCTGTCTTTCTGTTTCTCCTTTTTCTCTCTCTCTCTCTCTCTCTCTCTGAGGTGGGGTGGGGTGGGGGGTCACATCACAGCTTACCGTTTGGGGGTTGATTTTGTGTTTTAAGCCAAGATAAACAATTTTTTGTGTCTCAAAGGCATTTGGCTCTGGCTATCCCTATTCAAGACCTTTTTTTTTATTTATTTTTTTTTATGTCCAGTTGTCAGCGATAGACTAGCTGTTGTGTTATAACTCTGCCAAACAACGGTAGATTGCTTAAGGAGACACATGCATCACAAAAAAAGGTCTTTTGATTTTTCTAACCTTTGTCGCACTGTTACAAGGGATTACATGATATCATTTTTTTTTCTCTCTCTCTCTTTAAAAAAAGAAACTAACTAAATCAACTGATTTATGCAATGAAATCAAATAATCAGCCAGAGACTTTGTGGGCCACAAGCCATCACTTGGTGTTGACGAGGATCTAGAACACACATACAGAGAGAAGGCCCAAATGCAAATATATACATATATATATATATATATAGAGAGAGCCCAAAGAGTCTTAAGAAATTTTAGTGGCAAAGGTGAATATAGAAGGTGAATCAGATGAATTTATAACCTTTTTGTTTTGATTAAAAACAAAAAATGCCCGTTTTAATTTCTCATCGGCTTCAGTAAGATATCAGGTTGTGTATAAATGCACCAAATTACAGGTGCATGGAAAGTTTTCACCATCAATCTCTGCCTTAGCCATGAGAAGCTAAAGTAAAAGTCTGTTTAATTCATACAAGTCTGTATGTACAGTATATTTTTCATATGGGGGAAAAATTACTGCGTCAGGACAAGAATTCAGTTGTCAACTCAACTTTTTTCGTCTGGAGGAAACGTTGTCGCGCCTCCCTTTTCGTCCTGTTTTGGGTTTTCCTTTTTCCTCTTCGTCAGTCTCTGTTAATCTCTCTCTCTCGCCTTGTTAGAATAATACTGTGCCCTTTGCATGACTGTTATAAGCTCTGTATACAAAGACGACGATGTTAAGTGCCACACAAGCCGGGCAGATCCGCCGGGAGAGCGCCCAGGCTCTTTCTGTTCTACCTTTTGTGGTATATCACACTTACCCATCACACGGTGCTTTTTGTCCTGTTTCTTTCTTCTGCTTCAGCATTCTCTTCGTCTGTTTTTATTTCATTTTCATGATTGTTTAAGTCTACAGATTTCTATCGCCTCTGTTTTAAGCCAAACTTCATCTGCATACTAAGACGTCTTGTTGTGGTTGCAAATAGGAGAATAACCATATAATGTGTATGTATACCAATCACAAAAAAACCCCCCACAAAACTTGTTGTTTCCTGAACCTGAGAAATGGGATCCAGGCGTGATGCAGTCGAAATAATACTCAAACGTGACAGATCATGTTTTTATCCTTTGCTTTAAGTTGCACATTTTCGCGCTCTTAACAGTTGGCCGTGTCCGTACCAGCAGACAACTGCAGTAGAACAACAAACAAACAAAAGTACAGCAGAAGTCAAGACCATATTTTCACTTCGTGTCAGTAACTGCTGATTAAAGACTGTTGCATTTGAGAGATTGAAGTGAAAGGAATTATGTCTTTAAAGATTATATATGTGGAAATTTTGGGGGGAGCAAAACAAGCCACAAGCACCTGAGGCTTCATCAACCAACGGAGTTATTTAATGTCAGTATCACTGCAGCGTCTGATGGCTGTCATTTCAGCGTGTTTACAAGCGGGCCTCAACTGTATTCAGTTTCATGGTACACGTAGCCTTGGGGTTAGGTTACAGTACTGCAGCTTCGAAAGAAAAGCTCATTTGGTAACGTGAGTGACCTAATGCATGAAACAAATTAGTATTCTTTACGACAATAAAACATCTCAAAGTAGATAAAAGTCAAAATCTACTTGAATGGATTCTTCAAGAATCTTTCTCTGCTGGCACTTAAAGTACGAAAATTAGAGGCTTCAATCTAAAATAAGACAATTTCAGAACTATGGCGCAGCTCTGGCTGATTTTTCATTCTTTCCAACAATGTATATGGTCTGTGGAAAAAGTATTGGGCGAGCTGTAAACTCATGATTTATGTTTCTGTCTGAAGATGAGTGAAGCTAAACTCAACTTTTGCTTTTGATTGCTTATGCATACATGTCAAAAAGCAAGTCTGAGCTGTACAAAAATGTCTCCTAAAGGGAAAGATTAAATCACCGTGGACAGAGCCAAAGAACCACAGTTTAACTTTGTTTTTTACTTTTGTTCTGGCTAAACGTGAGACTGAAGAAGCTAAGAGAGGACGCTAATGCTCTGCTGAAATGCATTAATAGGTCATAATCGGTCAGTCAATCTGTTGCACCTCTGGCCACGCCCAACAGTGATGTGACAGTGTACTGACACACCCTGGAGTACACTTCCACATCACTGCAGCCAGATTAGAAGTTAAACCTCTGGAGGTCAGCAAAAACAAGATTTTCAGGTGTTAAATTGCTCTTTATAAGTTGATCTGTAATTATCGAAGTAAGCTAGCTGAGCTAAGATGACAAATATGTGTACATGACTAACTGGGGGAAATAAATCAATAATGCTTTAGTTTACAGGTCTGTAAATTCTTAGGAAAATTTCTGGAAAGACATAAGTAATTTGGTACTAACTGTAGGTAAATTAGAGACAGTGTTCAATAGAGCTACAACGGTTATTTCATCATTGTTCAATCTGTCGATTATTTTTGATTGGTTTTAAAAAAAGTTCCCAGATCTTTCAGGTAAGTCAAAAACTGAGCTATTAAAACCCCAAGTCCTAATATTTTGAGAAGCTGTAATAAGCAAATGTTTAGTATTTCACCTTGACATACCTTTTTTATTTTCTGTTGATCAACTAATCGATTAATCAGCTAATCGCTGCATCCCTAGTGTTAAATTGGTCGAGCATAAAATACAGCACACAATAATAAATCAATGATGACAGAAGTACAAACTGGAGTTCAAGTGGTGCAGACCTTTCAAGGAAATTCCCCTGGAAATCAACAACTGCTTTTAAACGTAACACACTTTCCTCTTTTTTTTTTTAACTGTCTAAAAGTTTGTTTCGGTTTCCCATATAATTAGTGCAAATCACGTAGTTCCTTCCAAAAGCACTGAAGAAAATATCAGGAAATAACAGACCTGTAAAAAATAAAGTAACCCCAGAAAACATTATATAAATGTATATATCTTTTCTTTTTTTTTTTTGTTGTTGTTACCATGTTTGCTCCCACCCCAAAAACTGGTTCTGTTGGTTCTGTTGACAGAGATTTAACTCATACGCTGACATTTTTGGGGGGAAAAAGGTTTATGACCAAACCTCCATTGCAGAAAGGACCGTTTTTGCACTCTCAAATTTCACATTAACAAACGTTTAACGTGAGGTAAAGACTCGTCTGTCCCAGTCCTCCTCACACTCGCTGCACACACACACACGCACACACACACACGTCTGTCACACGATTATTAAATGCACTTGCTTCTACGGTAGTTGGGATGGGACTTGTAATCCGAGGTGCCTGCCGGGACTTCACTTACCTGTAGATAGTCTTTTTTTTGGGTGGGGGGGGGGTTTAGTTAGAACATTAAGGGCACTGGAAACCTTACTGGGATTAGTTGTATAAAAAAAGCTTCTGCTGAGTTCTTTGTGCAACCTGTCTGTTTGTGCCTTTTTTGATAGTCTCGATATCCAAGATTTGATGTGCAGCTTTTGTTTAGTCGGGAATCCATTATAATCGCAGTATACGCTCTTAAAAATGAACACAATCGAGTCTGTGGGTGGGAAGGTTCACGGGTGGGTATCCTTATCTTTCAGTTATGTAAATTTTAAAGAGATTTGTTGCCACAGCTGTGTGATTTGTGACTGTATTGAAAAGATGAAAAACAAACATTTATATTTTTTGCGTTCCCCTTTTTCCTTGAGCCCTATTTTTATTTTTATTTTTGGTCGTTTTTGTGCAGATATTTTTATTGTAAAATGAATGTTATGTTTCTATCAGACACTAATCTTGTTTGAGTTGTCTCCAGTGGAACTACTTCACTCTGTATGTTTTGATCAGTATAAACTTTTAATAATGTAGTTAAAATTTCTGAAAGAGGAAGAAAAAAAAAAAAAAGAAAAAGATCCTTGGTTGTATTTTAAAGGTTCCTGTTTGACCTGCCATAGAAATTGTTTGAATTGATCGGTCAGTTTTATTTTGCTGTCGTGTGAAGGATTTGACTTGAACGAAAGCATTTCTTTGCTATTATTAAAGACTGACTGCCACTTTGAAAAATCTGTTTTTTAACGTTTCTTTGATTTGTTTTTTTGCAACTCTGCCATGACATTTAAATAGACGTTCATTAAAAACACTGTACCTTCGTTAACATCCCTGTGAAGTCTCTTTGTAAGCCAGAGTTCAAGAAAACACGACACATTTAAGAAGCGTTAGAAACGACTTCTTTAACTGCTGTCAGCATCTGTCATTACAGAATTGCAAATGAAAGGTTTCTTGGAGCGACACAGTAAACAGTTAAATGTGTTTCATGAGAAGAGTGAACGTTCTTAATAAAAATGGTGTATTACTCATGAACAACGTGAAGTGTGGCTATTATTGTCTGCCACGGTTTCATTATGCTGTTGTATTCTCCACTTCGTAAAGATGAAGCCGCAGCCTGTTAGCGTAGCTTAGCATAAAGACTGGAAGCAAGGGGAAACAGCTAGCCTGGCGCTGTCCAAAGCTAACAAAATCCAACTCCTAGCACCTCTCAAACTCACTAATTAACACGTGTTTATATTATTTGTTTCATCCGTACGAAAAGTCTGGAAACGACGCGTGTTTTTATGGGAGGTTCTGTGTTGGGCTCTCTCTTGGTCGGGAGCAGTGACTTCCTGGACGTTTCACATTCGATATTACAGTTTTATCTATCTTCTCAACTAACTTTTGGCAAGAAAGTGAACAAGCGTATTCCCCAAAATGTCGAAACGTTCCTCGTCCATGAGCGTGGGATTTAGTATAAGGGTTAGGGTTAGAATAACCCACGCAAGAATTCAAGAGACAACCGATACGTAGGATAACAAAAAGTCTTAACTGAAGAAACCAAAGAATCCCGCATACAGTCTCCAACCTGTCACTGGTGTGTTTTTCCTGGGTTCGATTATTATTATTATTTTTTTTCTTTTGCATGAAATGTTCCATTAAATTCAAAATCATACAAGATCTGAAAAAAGAAAATAATAAACACACAAAGGACAAAGATACATGATTATACAGACTAAGTCAATCACTTGCATTCTACCTGTTTCGGTTCTTTGATCTTCAGTAGATGAAATTTATTCATAGATGAATCTTTCTTCACAGGTGAGATTTCGATATCCCACTTCGATACCACGCTGGATCGGTGTCAGTGCCGATACTGACGGTATTGAGCAGATCGGGAATCGGCTGTGACGTGACCAATCCACATTAAAATACAGTGTCGTTCTTAAAAATTCAGTGTTTTCATTAGCAGTTAGTTAATTCGGTCATAACTCCGTATATATTGCCACTGCAATCCCTGGCATCCTGTTACCTCGCGGCAAAAATTATCCCGAGGAGTTCCATGCAGTGAGGTTTAAAGATTTAAAATTTGGGGATTTGGGGGGGGGGGGGCACTGACATCATATTGGAAACTGAGTTGACGTCTCAGAATCCATATCAGGAGGTAAAAAAAGTTGCATTAGTGTATCCCAAGAATTTGATCCTACACACCTTTCAGTCAAACTTTATAGTGTGCAAGAACCTGTAGAGATCTCCATCGAGAAAATAGCATTTTAATAACCGCTGAGGGGTAAGTACATGCCAGAGAGGTTTGTAATGTAAAGGTTTGAGGAATTGTCTCTGTCATCAAATGATGCAGTTCCTGTTGTTGTTGTTGTTGTTGTAACACTGTTTAATAGTGTATCTGTTTAGTTTTGGATCAGACATGGTGCAGTGAAAATGATGAATGAACAACAATAATAATAATAATAACATTAAACTTGATATTATACGGCACTTTACACAACAAAGTTACCAAGTGCTTTACGTGGTCGAACCGCGATAAAAACATTTCAGGAGGCAAGTAAAATCTGAGAATTTAAATAATACAAAAATAAAATGGAATACAGCACCCAGCAATGATAAAAAAAATATAAAAACAAATAAAACAGATAAGACATGTTGCAAATAAAAAGACATGCTTTTTTTAAAAACTTTGATCAAGATTAAATAAATCATCTTAAAGACGAGACTGTAAGGATTAGATCTTTTAAAGTTGGAGCCTAAGTTTTCACAAAGATGCATAACAGCAAAAGCAATAATGTCCAACCAAAAGAGGGCCAAGTCCTCCTGGTCGACAGATTGAATAGTCCCTCTCACACTGTGCCCTTTAGAGGGCGCTGTCGTATCAGCTAATAACATCTCCTGCGGTCTTTCCTTTGTCCAGTCAGCAGTCTGATTCAGAAATTAATGCCATTCACTTTTTTTTTTTTTATGCCGTTAGAAGGTCAAAATTCAATTCATTTTCTTTGAGTGTAAAAAGCTGAAGCGAACGCGAACTTCGTCCTGTTGAGAACAATCGACATTACTTTTCCTCCTGGATGCTGCAGTGATCGGAAACATGTGTTCGCCTCTATGCACGTTAATACGAATTTAAGCCTACTTGCTTCACAACCCCAGTAAAATAAATCAAAATAAGTGCAATGAAAGAAGATAAAAATAAAGCTTAAGTAAATTCAAACTTGTAAAATTGTTTTATAAAATATTATTCTTAATAAAACATTTCAACCCTGACGTAAATCTATATATGATAAAACTACAGTAAGCACCACTATTAAACGTCAATCAACTGTATTGATTTTTCGGGGGCTTTGTTTACGTGCTCTTCTTGACCACGTGCTTGCAATGCGGCCACGCATGCGCACCATGGGGTATTGGCTTTTGGCACGCGTCTGTGTCGGTGGCGCGCACAGCCAAAAACAACTCTCAGCCACGCGAGCGCGCGCTGTCCGGCGTCTGGCCGCGGGCTGATTGGCTGTGGACCTCTAGCCCCGCCCTCCGTCGTAGCGGATTGGCCAGACCGCGAGTCTTCTTCGCACTGATTGGCCGCTATTTGTAGACCCGGCTGTGTAGCTAGGCTACTGCTGCCTTCGCGACCTCTCCAAAGATCAAACGTAAGAGATTTAAAGATGAAGACGTGCTTTCAGCTGTTTTGGTCGGAAGAAGCAGCCAAACGTCATCCAGCAGACCCTGTTTTTAACTTTTTGAATGTTTTAAAAGCTACGTGACAAGTAAAAGCAAAAACATTTAAAAAAGGTGGTGATTAATAAACATTAGGCTATTAGCAGCCATTAACATGGCGTCCATGGTTTCTGTTTTCACCCCCGAGGAAAATAAATAAATAAATCCACGTAAACCCCATTGAGAAAAATTGTGTTTAAAGTTTACATACTCTCTTTAAAGCCTACAATACGACCCTGAACAATGGCTGAAAATCAATATGAGGGTAACAAACTGTGTGTGGGGTACCTTTGCTGTTTTGTTCTTTGTTTTTGTTCGATGTTGAACGTTTCCTCGTATTTTCTATAAAAGCAAAACGAGACACGTAAACCATGACGATGACAACCGAGCAACTCCATCCGCTGAGGAAGGCCACCGGAAGTGCCTGACACCTTGCGTTGAGATTTTCCTTTTGTCAGGCGTTTTAGTTTTTAGTTGTTTTTTATAATGTTTATTTATTGTATTAATGTTAGTTTAAAGTTGCATCTTTTCATTTTACTTTTCATTTAAAGGAAATAGTTTTTAAATTATACTATTTGAAGTGAATAGCAGTTAAGGGCCTGTGTTTTTCGACCACAGATTATTGCTGTTTATTGTCATCAGTGTATTCCTGTGTACGTGTTAGATGCCTGTCTGCAAACCAAGTTTCCTTTGGGATGGTAATAATGTTGCAAAGACATGTTCCACATTATTCGAGCAAGAATATATGTGTATGTATGTATGTATATATACACATATGTGTGTGTGTATTTGTATATATATAGGCCTATCTATATGTTTGTGTATAATTATTGTCTGTAATGTATGTGTATGGAGATATATGTATATATGGTAGATAAGCTATTATATTTTTCTATGTATATTTGTGTGTATGTATGTATAGCCTATATATACATATAAATGTGTAAGTGTTTATGTGTATGTATATGTGTATATATAGATTTTTTTTATTTATTATTATTGTTAATTTTTATTTTCATTTTTTCCTCGAAATAAACTTCAATCAATCAATCAATTGTTCTCGTGCGCTCAATTCAGAGCTCTCTTTTTTCCGGCAGCACTTGAAGGCATCCCCAGTAGATCTAAACTAAACCGCCGCTTTTTCGGCACTTTTTGTTTACGTTTTAGTCCGACTCCAGCGAGCACAGTGTGCCCCAGTGAGAACTTGAAACACTTCCAAACCGATCGGAGAGTCTCGCTCGGCGGATCCGGGGTCGCGCATGTGTCTGCGCGCTATTCAAAGCGCGCTGCGCATCACAGAGCTAATTAGGATTTCAGTATAAATAAGGCCGCAGACGGGACGGCTCGGCCTGTCCTGCCCCTGATGTCGGAGAGCTAAAGGCATTGAGGTTAAACCCCTTCCAGGAGCTGCGAGCTGCTGCAGCATGCACACAGTCTGACCCGCGTCGCGGATGGGACTCTACTCAGACCGGAGCCACGGCGACATCCCGCAGGTTTCACGGTGCAGCGCGGAAAGTGTTTGGTGTATGAACGCAGTGAAGAGCCACCGAGGAGACCTGATGTTCCTGGAGACTTTTTAATGGCTCGCGGCCCGACGGAGAGAGACCGCTGCTACCTTTATGGGACGGTAAAGGTATCTTTAGTTTATTTTTGTATTTATTGGTGTGGCTAATAGCCACACTCCTGCAGCTCCAGTGGAGAAACAGATTTCCTTTTTCCATACCGGGTTGTGTCGGTTTTCGGTGGGATTTGGGGGGGCGAGGGGGGGCGAGGGGGACGGG
>CM022476.1:4741766-4755336 GCA_011952105.1 Coreoperca whiteheadi | reverse complement strand
AGTTATGAGGTTTCAGTGTCTCCTGTCTTTAATGAGACGCGATTTGCAATTTGATCTGCGAGTTACGTTCAAGAGCAAAACAAAACCCAAACCAAACCAAACACGCAGCACCGTGCAGCTGAGAATTTGCGCTACCTCCGTTCTGATCATCATCATCATCATCATCATCATCATCATCATCATCATCATCATCTGTGCGCCTCTTTGGCTGCAGATCTCGGTCAGCTTTTCTTTTTTTTTTTCAGGGGTGGGGGGGGGGGGTTGGTCGGGGGCTTTATGATGCCACGTGAACGGGCGACAAAAACACGGCGATGGGGTGGATTTCATAACGCTCACGCGCGCACCGCCTGCATCCGAGCTGCAGTGTGAGATGTTGTGTTTACGGGCGTCCTGTGGTGAAGCGCAACACATCCGAGGGTTCACTTCAGGGTACTAACACATAACGGGGCTCGTGCTGCCTTGTCAATGTTTAACATTTGTTTTAGTTTTTTGTTTTTTTTAATGAATCTATATTCATTCTTATTGCTATACAATAAGATTTGTGTGTACAGATTTGAGTGTGCGGATGCCTTTTATAGTAGCTCCAGTCCCTCAGCGTAGTCTGATACCGAGCGAGCCGTGTGTTTTTCTTCTCTATTAATCAAAGGCAGTAAAGGAGAAAAGCAGTCTATGATTTCTTGAAGCCTAGTACAGTTTTGAGGCTGACGTGACGTCAGAACAGCAAGGGTAGGACGGGGGCAGGCTTGTGTTGGGGGGGTACCAGATTCATGTTTAATTTTAGGCGTTTTTAAAAGCATATTTAATGTCATCATTCATGGCATTATATTTCAAATGTCGGTCCGTTCAATGTCAGGATGATGCAGTACTGACACATAAACAGTGCGCCAGCTGACTGGGGTGTGGGGGGCGTTCAGGCTGCTCTTTTGTTATTAATAAAATAAGGGTTCTAGCTTTGTCTTGCATGCCTAAAGAAGTACTTGAAGGAAACTATTGATCTGTTAAAATTAACTAAAAGGGGCTTGTTTTCGCGCAAAATCCCAGAGACCTGTGCGGCTGTTTTTTCAGGAATAATGATCCTATAATCTTTCTTATAGTGTTTCGATGGTGTTCAGTTATGACTGCAGTGTTGACCCTGCTTCTCCCACATGGTGTCCAGATAATATCAGATTGTACGTTTTGCGGTGTTTGACATCCTTACAAAACGTGTCAGGATGCTTTTTCTTAAAGGACTTTAACCCACAATGCCGCTTAATCAGTCCGCAGACTGATTAATCTAGCAAGAATGTTTCATGAAATTGGTCATTTGAGTGAGAATGTGCCCCGAAACGTTACAGAAAACAAACGCGACTTTGCTTTTACTGAAGCCAGAGACCTGCAGGTGGGAAACCAAGCACGACAAACAAAAAATATTTTCCAGATCAGAGAAAGGAGTCCGTTTCATATTCTCATCTTGTATTTATTTACACATCCGGGTATCTGCGCGCTCCCTCCTCCCCTCAGTGGCGCGTTCATGTCGCATGGGAAATAATCTCTTCAGCAGAACTAAACAATACATTTGAGAGCTTTTGTTTTCCTGATACTAAAATATATGATTTGATTTGTTGCTTGTGGTGAATATTTCTTCAAATTTTTCACACTTTTACACAGCGACAGTGTTGTTTTAATTATAGAAAGCATACAAAACCAGTACAATTAAGTTGTTTTAGAAGAATAAAACTGAGCATAAAACATAAATATAAAACTTAAAAAAATCGAAATTGAACAACGAAACAGATCTTGAAGTTGGAATAAATGGAGCTATTTTACAATAGGAATAACTTAAGTTTAAAATGAAAGGAAGCTTAGTGATCTAATGTGCAAAAGCAGCAGAACAGATGCATAGTATAGATAAGTAATCTTAAAAATTAGAATACGATATATTTGCATCATGAACATCTAGCCTACTATATACAATGTGAATTGTCAGTCAAAAATAAAAGATACTAATTAAATGCTATTTACATCACGCATACATTTTAACTAGAAAGTGTATTGTGACAAAA
The DNA here is from genome assembly GCA_011952105.1 of Coreoperca whiteheadi. Lineage (NCBI taxonomy): Eukaryota > Metazoa > Chordata > Actinopteri > Centrarchiformes > Sinipercidae > Coreoperca > Coreoperca whiteheadi. Next base: position 4,753,294 of record CM022476.1, on the reverse strand, counting down.
ATAATCACTAATAAAGTGAGGCGATAAGGAAGTTGCAATAAATAATAAAATAGAAAAATTGCACCTGAGGGAATGGAATCAGGTAGAATCATGAAATTAATGGCATGGCTGAAAGAGTAAAGAAATAAAACATTTTATTTCCGCCAGAATGCTACTCTTAACCTGGTCCCCATCTTTCCCACGGGAGCGGGAAGGCGGCGCAGCCGCCCATTGGCCAGCCCGGCTGTCAATCCGAGCTCCATCTCCCTCCCACGTGGTGACGTTTCCGTACCAAAGTAACCAGGCCAGTCCATTACGCACACAAAAGACACAACAAAAGCCCGTGTTGGGGAAAAATGAGATCCGTCAGCACCCACAGGAAACAACAATAAGTTCCCATCTGGCAGCGTCACACATGGACCAGAGGCTGGGAAGACGACAATCATTTATTTAAGCCCAGAAAAAGCATCTCTCATCATAACATCTCTCTCTTTCTCCAGCAAGCAGTTTTCCACCAAGCTGCGTCTTGCTCAGATCTGATCCAGGTGGTGAGTACAGCAGCAGAGCAATGTTTACCTGAAAGAAAAGCACCAAACACGGTCCTGGTGTCGTGCTGGATTCACAGGCTGCATCAGGCTCGGGGGGGGGGGGGACAACAACAAACCAGCAAGCGCAAGCGACCCTGTTGCATTTGAGCTTGCGTCGTGCTCTTTGTTGGGGATAAGCACATTTACAAGAGGAGGTGGAGGGGAAAAAGTAAGGAGTGGGCTTGCAAAAGCCTTTTCATGTCAAGATTATCTTGTGTAGAATATAACAATTACCGTAAAAACGCATGTTGTCATGTAAATGTGTTGCTTTTTTGGTTCGATTCCGTGGTGAGTGGAGCGAGTCTTTTGTCTGGGCACTCTTCCTGTTAGTGGTTTCCACAGACGCACAGTGTGCTGCCTCTTTGTTTTCACTTTGCTCAGTTTGCCTATCAGCTGTTCCTGCTGGTTTACCTCGCGACTCAACTCATATATCCTTTATTTAATTATTTCTAGCAAATGTATTTTCATTTTGTTTATCAAAACAACGTCGTTTCAATAAAAGAAAATTGGCCCCGACGAAGAAGGCTGAAACCAAAAGAGACAGGGACTCTAGAGCCAGGAAATTATTTTGTAGGCGTCAAAGCATATTTTTAAGTATTTCTTAGCTGTTGTGTTTTGTTTTGGTTTTTTTATGCATAAAATGTAAAAGTAACACCAAAAGAAGTGAACACAAAGAAGACCATGTGCTGTCCAACATCCTGAAGTCAGCAACTTGGCTTCACAGGGGACCAAAACAAACAGCCCCACAGACGCTTACCTGTCATCATTTTTGCATAAAGTGAAGGGGAAAACAAGCAATGTGTGTGCGTCATGTCATGCTGTCAGTGTGTGCTTTGGAGGAGGAGGATGCATGCAAATAACAGCATGCTATTCTCTGTGTGTGTGTGTGTGAGACAGAGAGAGTGACAACCCTTGCTCTATAGGGATGCACTGCACAAAGCTGATATACTTACTGATGGCGATAATGCTGAAGTGTGACACACTTATAAAGCTCTTGTGTCGGTGGGTGTGTTTACCTTTCCCCATGCACGTGCAGCCGAGGTTAAACCGGGCTCATTCAGAAAGGCGATTTTGTCCCTTTTCACGCAGGGATTATGTCTCAGGCACCTGTGTGCAGATTATACAGTATGTATGTAAATATGGCTCGTCTGGGGCCACTGGGTTGGACCGCCAGTTTCCACCTGTGTACCTTCCCAGCCCTGTAAGTGTGTGTGTTTATTTATATATATATATATATGTGTGTGTTTGCAGAGCAGCCATGCTTCACGTCACGGCTGCTTCCTGTTGAGTTGCGGAAGCTCCTTTGTTTTCTCGTCTGCCTGCTGGCTTCTGTCTCGGCGCTGCTGCTCTTCCTGTTGCAGCACATTGAGCTCAACTGGAAACTTCTGGAGCTGCCGAAGCTCGTTTTTATTGCGTTTTCACTCTCAGGGATGCTCTTATTGTTGTTGGGGTATTTTTTTTTTTAACATGGTGCAACCTTTGTGATGCTGCGTTGCTGGTTAGAGTGACTGATGAGCCTGTGGGCTGCAGTAGACGATATTTTTAAGACAAAGATAGTTGTGTTTTTTTTAAGGACAACAGGTAGTTTCTTTTCCTAATTTCAACACTTAGGTTATCAATAAAAGCATGTCGGTCCTTTTTGTTAAAAATCATACAGTAGCAGAAATACAGTATAAATAACAACCCACTTAATTACTCAACATATTCATACTCTCATTGACCGTGTCTTGTTGGTCTTTGCCTGGAGAAAAAGAAACAAAGTGTGTCTTCTTGAAAGTGAAAGCCACTGTGGCTGAGCAGATAAAAAGCACCACCTATAGGCAACAAAAAAAAAGACACAAGATGTCATAGTCCCGCCTACGTAGTTTGACTGACAGGTGATCCCTGACAACAGCAGGGCCATTCACTTGCCTTCATTGGTGGAAAAAGTACTGGCATCCTTCACTGAAGTAAAAGGTGGTAATAAAGCGAGGTAAACAAACTAGTTTTTACGTAGAGATTACTTGTTGCTAAATATTTACACCCACTTACTGCCAGGTGTAACTGCTGTGTAAACTGACAAAGCTAACCTTAGCTTGCTAATATCTGACCCGTGTGGAGTGAAAGCGATAATGTGGAACACCGTCGACATATCTGAGCTGAAACGCAATGAATGCTCTTTAATAGCGATGTAGGTATCAAAGTTTTTAAATTAAATTTCACAAAAATAACACAAGATACATCAAATTACGAATACTGCTGATAACATTTGACTAAATGAGTAAATAACGTCAGTTGGGTTTGCATAATCGGTTATTCCCCTCTCTTTCTAAACTGTATGAATACAACTGAAACACACATTTCTCCATGTATGCAGACATAAATAAAGCAAAGCAATACCTGCATTTACAAAATATATATATTTTGTGCCTCTCAAACTTTAATTTGTGTAAGTAATGCTAGCTCGTTGTCTTACAATGACTTCCTGTTTACATAGATGGTTACTTCTGATTGGACAGTGCTACAGATGTTTCCTAGCAACCGATGTACGGGTCTTTACTAGCTAAGACATTTGTTAAGTTTTAATGGTGCAACCTGATTTAGTAAATCGCCAGTATAAAAGCAGCTAGTAGTTACTAAGAACTTAGGAAGGACTTTATGTTAAACTTAGTAACGCATTTATGAATAGCTGCTGCAACCAAATCCTGTATTCAAAAGCTTACAAATGTAAAAGTACACAAGCATTATTAGCAAAATATAGGCTACTTCATGCATCAAAAGTAGAGCCTGAGTAACTTTTGCTGAGCCCACTTGACCACCGTGGCCCAAAGTTGCGGCAAGAGTATGATGGTTCATGCTAAAATCAATTAATGCAGCTTTATAAAATCCAGCTATGAAACTTTGTTTGTATAGGACCGTTCGTAAAGGGTAGTGCAATTCAAAGTGCTTTACAGATGACAGACAAGTCTGACAACAACAGTAACGTAGTTTGAGACTATAATGCACACTGGAAAATTTTTTATAATAAAATAGGTAAAAATACATGATAAAATAGATGAAAAGACAACAAATAAAATAGATAAGAGGGAGTAAAACATTTAAAAAGAACCTGCACAGAGAAGTTGTATTTTAAGTACAATACTCTAGTAAATGTACGGCGTTACTTTCCATCACTGCCTGCAGTGATGGTGGACTGTGACTGGAGCTGAATGTGTTTAAATAGCACCAGATCAAATCAAATTCAACTTAATTTCCACAGTGCCTGTTGAGCAATATCGCAATGCAAAGTGCTTCATGTACATAAAAAAAAAAAGATCAATAAATAAGAGTAACATAACCGTAACAAAGAGGGCCTATTCTATGAACTGACCGCAAACCTCAGCGTCCACTTAAAGAAACCAAACAGCCATCCTCTCTGAACACAGACAGCAATGTTTACAGGAACAACCCTTGTGTAAAATATTTCCGTCGACAGCTGAGCCTTTTAGTTCCCACTCGCTGTAAACCGCAGACACACAAACAAACCAATTAATAATGATAATTCAGTAGACAAGATAAATGAAAGGGTCATAAAAGGCAGCGGGCACTCAGCATTGAGACCAAGGCGGCAGCGTAAAGGGGAACGAGAGAAAGTGGGTTATTTAGATAAAATAAAACAAAATTGGTCTGTTTGACGATGTGAATGCTAAACCTAAAAGTTGTATTTGTGTGTGTTTAAAAAAAAAAAAAAAAAAAAAAAAAGTAATTCATGAAGATTTCGTGTCATTTGTGCTGTTTTGAGGAAATCAATTGAGCCTTTCGTGTTTAAAAAAAAAGCATTTTAGAAAATGCATGGAAGTCCTATTTGGTCAGCTGGAATCCAAATTCTTGCCACAACCCAAGTCCAGACAGCAGTCCGGTAGGAGGTGGAGCAGGTCTTCATTCTGGTGAATATTTGGCGTTGTTGTACACCTGCGGAGATGTTTTTGTCAGTCTGAGTCACACATTCATTGTGTCTTGGCTGTATTGTCTCATCGGCTATTCTGGTCCGTCCTGCCAGTGAACTGAGCTGGTATGCATTTGTTTCTGTAGAGCCGAATCTCCTGCAGGCCTGCTGAATTCCTCTCAGCCATGAAAACACGATAAAGCTTCTGTTTGGTGCCAATTTCTGTGCTCTGTATAAGGACACTTGTCGTCTTGACTTTTTTTGTTTTGTTTTGAACTTTTGCAGCATATTTCCAGTTTATTATAGCCTGGGAACCAGCCGAATCTGCCAAGCTCATGTCTCGTTTTCCCATTCAAACAGATTTCCGCCCGTCCTGGATCTGGTCGGGCCAATCCCAGCCTTTTATCCAGTATGGGGTGGGTTTGATACGATGACAGACAGTGGCGCGTCACCGGCCCTGACTTGAAAAGTTGCGCGTTTCGCCGCTTTGATTTAGTTGTAGGTCTGGATCTGCAGGTCCGTCCCGCAACTCACCAGCTAGGCAGTGCTGCTCACTTATGAATCCAGATTCTGTCACTGCACGACCTGCCATTATCTGCATTCTCGCCTCAAATGTTTTCAGAAACACATTTCAGTGTACTGTTTAGCTGTAATTTGAGAAAGTTTGGCGAAACTGGCCGCCATGTTCTTTCCTGCTTCAAAGCGGACCAAGCGCCGCCCCAACTTGAGCATGTCGCTCAGCAAGTTTCGTTGCTCCGACTGGCTTTAGGTTTTTCCAATTGCGTCCAGAGGCATTTTGGTCTGCGCCGGGTGATAAACGCCCCTTGGAAAATGAACTGAGAGGTTCCAGACTAACACGCATTTGCGAAGTAGTCTGACAATGTCAGGCTAAGTTTATTAAAACTTGGGGTACATATTTGTAGTTTTGGCTTCTGTTGGTTATGATAACATTGTACTCACCAAAGTAATTGCTGAGATCTGGGAACCAAAAAGAGGTCCAACAACAAGAAACACGAGCCGTCGGATGATTCAACAGATTGTAAGGCTTTCTATTGGTCTCTGATGTTTTCCTAGTTTATAGACATTAAACGTAAGGATTTTGAGTTTACAGACTTAATTCCTGGTTCAACTTGGACCTACTGTACTTCCTGCAGTTGTGTGCGCACAGTTTTCCTGCACCGTTAACTTTTCAGTTTTAACCCCAAACAATGTGGTTTGGATAATCTGGCTCAACTGTTGGCATGTTTAGAACCTGCCTGATTGTCTAAACAGTCATGTTTCTTGCCCCATCATATTTTTAAATCCAGCGATGTCACCATATTCCCAGATTTGAGCACTTACCATGCTCTTTATCGTAATCGATAGAAATCATAGCCCTAACTACAAAAATAAGACCCAAGTTGAAATAAACCAGAATTGTCCTTTGACGTCAACCTGCCAACAAATTCAGAGGACTATTAGCCATTTGGCTAAAGCTGGTGCATGTTAAAACATGTTATAATCATATATAACTACTTCCAAAACTCATCTCTGTGTAGTAGTTCCTATATTTCCTCTTTACTTTGACTGACAGGAGTTAGTGTCGATAAAATCACACAATTATCTATATAAAGTTTATATTTGTTGTTGTATCTAATGCTGTTATAATTGTGAATGAACATAATAGAACTTCTGAGATTTTACTATTGATAGATACAATAATTGCCAATATTTTAAAAACCGAAATACTGGACATTAATTGAAACAGTTATTGCGACACTAACCACAAAGTCTTTTAAGACAAATTTAAGAAATCTAAAGACACACAGGTTGTCCTTTTGAGGGATTATGTGAATAATGACATGATTTTCTTGATATGCAAACTAACAAAAACCCCTAACTTTTATTCCAGAAGCTTAAACAATCCTGTGTCCGTCGGTCCAGTGGCACAGAACAAACGAGGACTCGTGAAGTATGAATAAAAAAAAAATAGTTTGGGACCAAGTGAAACACGTTATGTGGCTTTACATAAACAAGGATTTGCGTCGTCATCATAATGTTAAGTTACATCACCGCACAGCCATGTTGGCAGTCAACAGCACGGATTGTAATCACATAATAGATTATTGTAATCAAATGATTGCCCGAGTAAGCGAGCTATGTTTATATATTGGATATGCAATCCAGATCATGAGCTCTAAAAATAGAAAGCATGGAACGTGCCTCTCACCACACCTCCTGTTTTGCTTTTGCCCCTGCAGGTTTGATTTTCTCCTGTGGTGTCTGTGTGGAGCGTGCCACACACCCACTCCACAACAACGACGGCTTTTGCTTGCATCTTCCAGTGTTTCTTCTGTCAGCAAGTCCAGCAGAGCTGCAACTCTTCCAGTGCCAGCCCTGACACCAACGAGGAGGCCTGCCCCACTGACATGGTAAAGATGACCAAGTCTAAGACCTTCCAGGCTTACCTGCCGTCTTGCCACCGCACCTACAGCTGCATCCACTGCCGGGCGCACCTGGCCAACCACGACGAGCTCATCTCAAAGGTACTACGGCGCCACGCGAGTTCGCCACCCATCCAGTCCTCCCTGTCCTTCGCTTAAGCCGCCCTGCAGCGTTTGACATGACATTCAATTGGTCCGTCTACATTTATATACATGAAAAGGGCAACAGGGCTTCGCTGTGGCACTTTCTGGTGTGACCGGGGCTTTATAAAGTTCAGTGGGTTAGCAAACAGCTGCCATATTTACACATGCCGCCGTTATGGAGCAACATCCATTTGAAGTCTTTTAGCTCTGGTTTGGTCTCCAGCAACCCCTGAAAATAGTAACTTGATCTTTAGCTGCTAAAAGCCCCTCTCTGTTCACCGACTAGTCGCTAACTTTGTGTGTTTGCCAGTTGGTGCTGGGTATGTAGTTTACAGGCGGTTTATCTGAGCTCTTTTGTCAAAAACGGCTGCCTGCTGCTGGAAACAAGTTTAATGAGACTGAACCTTAAAGTAGCATTAAACGCTCAACAATGAGCTAAAAGGGTTGGGTGTGCGACTCCTTTTACATTCCATATAGACATGTGAATCAATGTTACTAGAAAATGCCGCTTCAAAATAAGTGGTACTCATGTAGGAGCAGACTGAGAAACATAAGCAACATTTAACACTTTTAACGCGTCTGTCAGGTTAGTAGAAGGCTCAGCCGTTCTATGAAAAGTTTTATGGGATTTTATCCAGTTTTCCATTACTTAAATCAAACCCTGATACACTCACAGACTCAACTGGATGTCAAAGTGGCCATCTTGGTCTCCTTATTCATCTTTTGGATGGCAGTATGAGGCATGATGATAAATTTGACAGTGTCCTTGTAATATTTGGAAATGAATAAATCTGTGCCCAGCCAAACTGTGAATTCTCACTCAGCAGGGACTCAGCAGTGATTGAGTGTTGTCCTCTGGTATTAGCTAAGGCGAGTCGCACTTGGGTTTGACAGCAATTTACTTTTATTTGATGCTCACCTGCCTTATTGCAGCTCCAAAAGCTCGTGTACCTGTCCTGCTCCTGCATCTGTACTTTATTTCTGCCGATAAATCCTCAGAGGCTTGGATGACAGCCACCGCTCGTGTTATTATTATTATTATTGAAGTCGTTTCTGCGGTGCACAAAGGAGCTGGTCAGTCTTTTAAAGTGTTACTGTCTTGGCTATTTTTGTTTTCTGTCGCGGCGCTTTCAGACAAAACTGAAAGCGCCGCTGTGGCTCACTGAGACCTCAGAGGCTTACTGTCAAAATATGAGATGAAAAATCAAGACCATCAGGCTTCAGATCTGCCTCATTGCACACATGCTTTCTGTGAACTCAGAGCGGGTTTTTGTTTTTATTTGGCCGTCTTGTGTCCTCCCAGTCGCCTAGATACTGCCGAATTCAGAGGTCAAAGGTGTTATCAGGGCCACAACTAATGATTATTTTCATTATTTATTCATCTGTGGACACTAATTATTTATTTTTTTAGTCTGAAAATGTCAGAAAATAAGAGCATGCTTACACGTCTTGTCTTCAAATTGCTTAATATGTTTGAACCAAAGTTAGAAAATGACATAAGATGAAGAAAACACTGCAAATAGTCACATTTTTATTTGGTTAATCACCTATAATGATAAAAAGGTTATTGAAACTCTTAATTTTATGTTAATCGACTAACATTTCTGTAGCAAAAGTGTTCAACACGTAGTGGTGGTAACCTGTTTCTCCAAATTTGTGTCTCCAAATTTTTTTATTTGCCAAAATTTCGGAGTCAAAACATTGCCTGTATTTTGATTATATCATCCTTAGATTGGTGGGATGAACATTCCTGAGACTGCACTTCTCGCTCTAATCTTGACATTTAGGAATATGATCATCTTCATCATCAGCCTCGGCACCCATAATCTACTCCTGCTGTGCATAAACATGTTAAGCAAGAGCGTGTGCTCTTCCGATTTCATAGAAATAAGACACGGCAGTTGTTTAATGCAGCGTTTCTGTCTGACTGTTGTCAGAGAAACCCGTCTCTGTGAGCCTGTGACCTGAAGTGAATCCAAATGGCAGTTTATTATAAGTGTCATAAAGAGTCTGGCAGTGCTGGTCTGCATTTAAAGGAGTTCTTCTCATGGTAATATTCACGGGAAAAAGTGTCTTAAAGATGCAGCAGAAAAGATTTCCAAACGGCAAAGTTGAAATGCTGTTGCGAACAAACCTTGACATCCAGCTCGGAGTTAAAAAGTATTTTCAAACATAATGCTTCCTGTCCTATCCGTAGATTGGGGTCTATATTTGTGAGAGAGACTGTATTTGGTCACACCGTAGGGTCCTGCATGGAGGAAGCTGTTGCTTTTAGCCAGTGCCGTTTCACACAGTATTTCTCTGGTTGAAAAGGCATGTGACTAGGCAGAATTAAGTGTTTATGATGAAACGGAGTTGTTGATGCAGCAAATCTTTACTGGGTGCAGAATAGAAATTGTTTCACTTTACAGTGTGATTCACATCCTTTTGTTTGTAAAAAAAAAAAAAAAAAAAAAGGAAATTCACTGGTTTGCGATAACACAGAGGAAAACACCTCTAAGAACGATACTTCTGACCAACGTCAGCCCCTTCACAATATGGAGAAACAAGGGAGAGAGAATTACAAGTTGCTCCTTGCTGTCAGCAGATTTGCTGAATTGATTCCACTTGAAGCTTTAGCGTTGAGTCCATCTCTGAACTCCGACTTCAACACATTCGCACCGTGGTCACATTTTGGAGTCTTAAATGGAGGAAGCTGTTGCTCTAGCCGATGCAATTGCCTATGTTTCTTTGGTTAAAAAGGCACGTGATGTGGTTTGTGCTCGTTTGCGATAGAGTGCAGAAGCTGTGACTGTTGCTCTTCACTGTTCCATGTTTTTAGTTGGCGAGGTAGCAAGTCAGCTAATGTTGTTAGCTTGACTGCTCGCTTACAGTACTGTCGCATCGACTCACGAAGAACGTCATTTTTTTTGGTTATGTTTTTGTCATTTAGTCCCTATATTGCAGTACTTTATTGTTTTTGCCTGTATATCTTTACGTCTTTGTCACAAAAAGTTGGTGGTTGTTGTTGTTGTTGTTTAGGAAGCATCTCTAAGGTGCTTGCCGCGTGTGTTTTTGAAATTGGTTTTAACGTGCCCTTTTTTTTAATTCTGTGCCCACACTGCCGATCAGTATCACGTTGAGGATGAAAAAGTTCATGAATTGCCATCCTCAGATGTCCCTCAAAGTAAAAAGCACATGTGATCTACATTAGTAAGATGTCTGATCTTTTTTAAAAAATAAAATAAAATGAAATAAAATGTTTCCCCCAATCTCCCCTTCATGACACACTGCCTCCGATATGAAGCTGCCGTGGAGCCCTGATCAAATGTCGACACTACCAGTTTGGTCTTGGAAAAACCTCATTCTAAAATTCCACTCAAATTCCTCCATCATGAACATCTATTGATAGGTTTGTGCCCGCCTGCACATAAATCCTCCCACATCCTGTCCTCAAGAATGATCAATTCTAGCAGAGACAGAAACGAAAAAAACACCTAATTTTACAGTCCGATCACACAGTAGGATGCTGAAGATTCAGCCCATTTGCCCAAAATGAAATTGTCCTGCCAGGTCTGGTCATTTATCTGCCCACGGAGAGTGACGAATCTGAACCTGAGCGAAATACAAACTCCTGTGAGCGAGCCGGACTCAGCAATGTCACATCCTCTGGTTTCTTTTTCTATGAAGCATAGCAGTATCGATTTGCTAAAGGATTTCTGGGTATTGAAGTCCACATTGTCCAAACAGTTGCTGGCCTTTGAAGCCACAAACATACGAAGCTGCCAAAGTGCTGCTTTAATGTCGATTTGTAAATCGACAGCTGGCGAGCAAAGGGTGAGTGAAGTTTATAAACTATCAGATGAACCGGAGTTGCGGCGACTTAAGTAATGACCTTTATGCGTTTATAATAAGATAGTGACATTGTGCTCCCCGTGCGTTGCACTCTCACCACACTCTAAGCTGATTATTCAAATGGCAAAGATGATCAATCTGCACACGCTCGCCATCTCCATGTCGAAATCCATTTGCCTCCCATGGCTGCGGCGACTTGGAAGCTCACAGCTCGTTAGTGCAAGCAGGAAGACGAGCTCAGTAAACAGCTCGACCACCAGACTGTGTTTTTCCCTTTCTACAGGATCAGAGGCCTCAAGATGGTAATTCTGCAGTTGTGAACTCTGCACAACAAGGATTTCACAGGGTTTTAATTGTTAAAGACCGGCGTAAATCACGCTGCTGCGCCTTCGGCCATTCTCATTTATCTGCACCTCACTTAACCTGTCTCGAGCCATGTCAGACATGTGGATTTATTCTCAGCAAAGCACAGGCTCCAGGCAGAAGGAGGTGTTTTATGATAGAGGTTTTCTGACTGACTCTTATACGCATCTCGATGTGTATAAGAGACATATGTTAACCTTTTCCCAAAATTAACCTGGGTCCAGCTTCTAAAATGTGACACTTTTACTGCAGTTAGTTGGCGTTTATGACAGCAATCTGAATTTTTTTTTTTTT
>CM022476.1:4731427-4741741 GCA_011952105.1 Coreoperca whiteheadi | reverse complement strand
TTTGGTTGCCGGCGGTTTGTCTGGAGAGGTGAAACACTGAGACCCTACGGGGGGGTGTTTTGAAGCAAGGGCTGTCTCTTATACACTTCAGGAGGGGAATAAGAAACAGGGTTCCTGGGTGTGGGGGGGGGGGGGGGAATAAAATTGTTGCCGCAGCAAATTTTAACTGGATGCAGAAAACAAAACTGGAAAAAGAATTAGAGTTTCGCAAATGAGTGTCATGCAGATATCCTTCACTTTAAACACAAGAATAATGCAGAGAAGAAATGACTGATGAGAAATGTGAGGGGGAAAAAATGAATTGCATGGAATATTATTAAAATCAAAGAAACAGGGCATAAGATTTAAAGACTGTTATTTTCCTTTTGTTCCACTTTCCTGTTTGGTTCACATCCTCTTGTTTGCAATCAGGAAGTTCATTGGTTTAAAGCTTCACACGTAATAAGGAACAAAACACCTCTAATAATATGACCCAGTTCGTGCAAAGAATGTGGCTCAAAGTGTTTTAAAAAAAGGAGAATTTCTGACTTAAGGAACACACACACACACAGCGAGATGCAGACCAGCGTGAGCTTGTCAATACAGAGTAACATCTGTCGTGGAACAATATGTAAATATATATGAAGAACAAAATGAACCATAAAAAACACTGGCAATAAAATACTTTGTTTAATTGAGTGAGGCTGCAACTACAGACTATTTTCCTTATGGTTCATCTGCTGATTGTTTTAGTGTTTAATCATTTGTTCTCTAATGTGTCAGAAAATTGTGACCGTTTCCCAGATGTTTGTTTTTTTTTCCTGACCAACAGTGCAAAACTCAGTTTAAAAAAAAAAAAAAAATTCAGTTTGCTGTCATACACGACAAATAACTGCAGCAAAAGTGTCACATTTTAGAAGCTGGGACCAGGTTAATTTTGGGCAAACGTTAACATTAATCGATTATCCAAGTAGTTTTCTGTTGATCGCCCACCATTTAATTTACTAACAATTTCAGCTCTAAAGTCATACAAAATGACAGAACTTCAGTTCAAAATTTAGCTGAACAGATGCGTTAGGTGTTCAAAAAATAATCTGGTTGCCTCATTAATATCTTTGTTAATGTTCTTGCACAGTTCACAAGCAATCCTGAAACAAATATGACAATATTCCCGAAACCTTCTGTAATTAATTTATCTATGGCTGCTGCTAGTTTATTGAAGCTGGACCGTGTCATACATTTCAGCACCAGTGTTCATCAGAAACGCACTGATCGCATCAGATGTCTGGAAGAGATGCCAAAGTGATGAAGGCAGGTTGAGATTGAACTGTGAAGTGTTGGATGCTGTTTTATTCTTCAGAGACCAGAGCTTCATCACTGCAGGTTTGCTTGTTTTTTGAAGTTCAACACGCCATATTCACTTCCTTGTGAGTCCACGTGGCCTGGAACGAACGGAAGAGCACGTAGGTGAAAATAAAGAAAAGGCTTTTTACAAATGATTGGCGGTGACGCAATCCGCAATCAAGCCGGTGCCAAAACACCAACTTGAGGTCAGCTGTTAGTGTCGGCTTGCGAATGAGGTTCTTCCGGAAGGTTTCGGAGTCAGCAGGTGTATATTTGGGAATGCTTACTGGACTGATGACCGGTCTGCCTCCGATGCACTCTTAGGTGCACCAAAACGTCTGGCTGAAGTGCAGAAAAATCGGAATGCTTTTGCATAGAAGTGTCCCCTAAAAGAAAGCTGTCGGTTTGATTTTTGGGCCATTTAACTGCTGTTCAGTTTACCTAAACACACGGAACTAGAATGAAGTTGCTAGTATGCTGGTAAATATTTATGTCATGCAGTTTCCCCACTGCTGGACAAATAAAGGCTTAACTTATTTTGTTTCACAGGCATATAAAATCACAATCATGGAAACATGCAAATAAGTAAAAAAAAAACAAACCGCTTTCTTTCCCCACTTTACTGAAGTAATTCTCCTTCGTCTGCCCATTTGACCTCCTCTGTGTCACTTAGAAAGCAACAGACAGCGCTCCTAAGTGACAAATAATTAGACGGGAGCAAGATATTTATGAGCTCAGGCGCTCCTGAGATTCGTCGTGGGAGAGGCTGAAAATGTTTAAGGGTGTTTATGTTTGTGTGTTTGTTCTATTAGAGTCATGCCACATTGTTCGCAGAGGTTCCTCAGAGCTGACACTGGAGCAGGTATGCTGCAGAACCAGTAGCGCCAGAGAGCTTCGAGCCGGGAAGTGCAAATGAATTTTGAATGTATTACTGCACAGTAGCCGCGTCTCGGGGAGTTCCCGGTTTCTATTTACAGAAGCATAAATTAAACTCCTCTTGTATTGTGGAGGATTATTAAGACATTGCTATTAAAATTTATTTTTGTTGCCTGCTGTTTGTCTAGAGAGGAGAAACACTGAGACTCTACTGTAGGCTGATTTGAAGCTATGGTTTGTCAAATATGTGGTCCCGTTTACTAGCATCAGGCTGGAGGTGGCCGTGTTTGGGTTTGTTGTGGTTAAGCTCAGGTGGAGGATCTGATATTTGCTTCCAGACAACACTCAGTTGCCATTCAATGGTTCAGCTGTCTCCAAAATCCTGTGGGATGCAGATAACTAACTTATACAGCAATATTTGTATAATCCTCCACCTCCCAACATACACCCACATGATACAATACACACACCTACACATCCTTTGCTGCGACGTTTAAAATGAATTCACAATTGAGTGCGTAATAAATGGAGACATTTCTGCACCTGGTGACTTTCACAGTGATGGCATTAAAAGTAAGTGACGTTTAGTCCACATTTTGATTGTAATCACTGGTATTTCCTTTTAATACCAATACCACCTCGTTTCAGAGCCACAGTGAGCTTTAAGCAAATGTTCTGTCAGTCCTTTCCGCCTGAAATAAAAACTGTCCCCACAAACATCAGGGGGAAAAAAAAAAGCAACATTTGTACGAAATATAAAGCTTCAAGGAGACAGCGCAGCAAAGGCATCATCTATTCATAGTCATTAAATGGATCACAAGATGCATCGAGATCTGTCTGATTCAGCCGAGCAGGTGACAAACTGCCTGTGCCCCGCCACTGTAACTGCACACCAGTGTGGAAACCAATGCTGCAGTGAGGCCGTCTCGGCGTGCCTTTTCCTCTGTATTCCCTGCATGTAATCTGCTCTTTTGGCCTCCATGGAAGTTTTGGCAAATGTCTCACCTCTGTGCAATCTTGGCTTTCCCTCTTGGGCCTCATTGAGCCTCGGCTGTGCAGGTGCTTGGCCTTTGCTAACTTCTAAAACTGCAGTTCACCAGATATAAACACGTAGGTTTGGATGGATTTTTCTCAGATACAAAAGGCTCTCTGTTCCACTCTTTAAAAGGTCTCATGAAGTGGTATCATTACATCCTTAAAGTGTTACATCCTATTGAAACAGAGTGTTTGGGGTCATTTGATTTCATTTAACAGGCAGGAGGGCGTGTGATTTTTGTTGTTGACTTTGGAACACATTAAATGCAAACCCTCACTTCACTGCTTGGGTTGCACTTTGTCAGAAAATTGGCATCTGTCTTGAATTGAATTGAATCCAAACATTAATTGATCATGAAAATAATAATCATTAGTTGATGCCCTAGACTGAACGCTTACTTGCGATCACTGGCACCGCCTCTTCATGAATATCAAATAGTTAATAAATGCATCTTGTATTTTTATATGGATTTATAGGAAATGCTGTGTTTAGGCAGCAGGGCAGCACGGCGAGTCGGACGTTTATGGTTTCACTTGCTAACCGAGGCTTCAAACCTTCTATCAGCAAGCACCCACCCTGCTGAAGTGCCTTTGAGCAAGACACAGAGCCCATGCCAGTTCCAGGGTCTCTGACTTTTCAGCTCTGACCTCAGCATTAAAAACTCAGAGACCACTGCAATGACGAGTGAACTGTTAACTGTTGACTTCCTTGTTTATTGGGCCAGTACCATAAGATGATTCTTGACAAATGACCTCATTAGTCTAAACAATCCACTTTAATGATAATTGGATTTAATGAGGGATCTTCTTTGGAGAGTCTGTCTTTCTCCCGCAGGTTTCACACAGTAAACATGTTGCAGAGATGTATTTGAGGATACAAGGAGATAACATTGTCTGTGCGTGCACTTTATGTTGTGTTTTTAACTCTCACATTATAGTTTTCATGCAAGTACACATGGGCGATGCAGTTCTCAGTTGTAGTTCCCAGTGTATGCAGCTTCATGGATACAACATGTCACAAATCCTAAAGATAATACAGGATGCAATCAGGAAATCAAAATAAACTGAATGCATATTAGAAGGCATAAAATGGAAGGACATTTCTGTATAATATCAGGAAACCTTGTCATGCAGTGCAGTACTTAACAATCTTCAAATGTATAGGTAAACTTAAACTTAGAGTCCACATTTAAACCCAAGGATGTACAGTAGGCAGCCAAATTCTCTTATGCAAATAAATTGTAATTCAAGAATGACTCAGTTATTATAAAAAAAAAAAAAAAAGTAAAGGGTTTAGTCTGATGGCACGTTTGCTTGGTAAATAAGTTCAATTTTAAAAATAGTTGATTCATCTTTTCTTGACCAATTGTTTCAGCATTTTGATATCTGATTTGCACATATTTTCTATATGATGTTAAAGATTGATATCTGAAAATTGTTCTTATTAATATCTTGAAATTAATTATGACCATACCGCTCACAGGTCTATTAATAAGCTGTCTATGCTCTGCCACACCTTGTTAGCATTTGTGTGTCCAGTAGTCCAAGGCAGCATCAACCCGTCTAAGCCGATTATGTTACTTAGGCGAAGATGACACTGTAGTCTTGTGTTTTCCACTACACGCTGCCAAGGGCCACTCGCCCTGTCCATGTTTAACTTTCATTGCATGTGAAATTTGTAAAGTGCCAATAACACGTTTCTTTATTAACTGTTTTCACTGTGCGCGGAGCAGAAACAGGAGAAACTAGAGACCCAGCCATGCTAACAACAAAGGGAGGTGTTGGAAGAGCTCTGCAGGTTCTGGCAGATTTCTCCCAAGTGTAGCAGTTTGAGTGCTGGAAATATCCCAAGCCAGGTATAAAAATCTTTCCCCTCCCCGAGCTTATGCGCTCAAAGAGAGGATTAACCTGAGCACACCAGAAGGAAGTATGGCAGGCACAGTAACCCCCCCACTCCCATCCTCAACCACTAAACTAAATATGGGAAGCTTCTGAAAAAAGCCAGTTTATTACTGCAAGCCTGAATGAGTTTTTTTTTTTTGTTGTTGTTTTTTTGCAATAAAGCTCCCTGACAAATTAAAATTAATGTTATGTTATTGAGGCTGTGCAGTCTTGGGACTCTCCTGCCAGCAGTTATACACATATTTATGGCTGCAACTTTCCTTAATATTAATTAATTAATTTAATTAACTCTACGAGTTGGTTAATAACGGTCTCCAGTTGACTTGAGAACCCTGTAAGAAAGAAAAGGATGTGAGAATGAGTACTAACAATGAGTTTGACAAATGTGGCGTTATCCCAGGTAACAAGTTGCTGGCGTGTAAACTAAACCAAACCAAATGAAGAGCAGGACAGAGCCACTAACATTAACCTAAACTCTGATGTAGTAGCATCTTGGCTCCCACGCAGTGAATGTTCATTTCTTTTTCTAACGTCGTTCGGTGTTTCACTATGGGGAATCGCCTCTGGCGTGACCACTACGGCAGCTCCAATGACACCACGTCTGCCTTTGACAGACCGGTCGACCAATGGGGGGAGCCTCGCCCCCTCTTTATAACACGGTCGACCAACCCAGTCAGGTCATTCTTGCTTTCTTCCCTTCCCTTCTTGTGGAGAAGCTACCTAAGCTCCCTAAGCGAATCAAGATGAGTCGGATACCTGCTTAACAGCTACATAGACGTCCCGTCAAGGTGCCATGTCCCCTAGCGAGGTATCGGTGGCAACTCTGGTGTGTGCTGGTTTGCTTATAAGCTAATTAAGCTTTAAGTGGAATAGCGACCACGTCGTGGCGAGCTATTCCAGCCGGCTACAGCGTATTTATTTACTACGTAGCCACTGTATTCTCGTGCTTATACATCACGCAAGCTCGGTTGGGTCAGCTTGCATTAGACTGTGGGCTGGCCGGACTGTGGAGCACAGCTATTCCAGGCATATCTGTGCCCGCGGCCCCCACCAAAGGGTCCGAGCCGAAGGAGGCTGTCAGCGCCTCCCGCCCGTGCCCCACATTATGTGGGGTCATCTCGGGCAGGGACCCGCACCCGTTATGAATAGTGTGCATGGGCGCTAAAACACACCCAGGCCTCGCTGGCGGAGCCCCAAGTCTGTGCACACTGCGCAACGATGCGGGTGAAAATCCTGGAGAGGCGACTGAGGGTTGCAGTGTAGCCAGGATCCCTGCTTTGCCAGCCTCAGCTACCATCACTAACGCAAACCCCTCTACCCATCAACTGTAAGCCACTACGAGCTGGGTGGCCATGATGGATGAGGGGGATCCGTTGGAAATGCCCCTGCTGTTCGACAATCTCGTTGGACCGGGGGAAGAGAGCGACGATGGCGAGGCCAGGTCCGACATCCTTGACCTGAATGAGATGGAGGAAGCGGCTTCGCCAGCCGACAACAACTTGTATGAGGTTTGCAAGCGCACCACTGCCAAGCTGAACATCCAGTGGCTCAGGGGACGGAGGGAGTTGCTAGGGACCCGTTTTGACAGTAAGCGTCTCCCCCCGGGCCAACAGCTGCTTCCAGTAGTCCTGGCCTGCATGAAAGAAGTAGGTTAGTAGGTTTTGGTTCAGTCCTCATAAGAGCAAGCTCGCCATGCAGGGCTACTCAAAGCTGGAGGGTACATGGCATCGGTGACCTTGGGGCTAGCCGAGCCCTTTGCAGTGGAGCCTTCGGTGGCTTACCACCTCCACCCGAACCGCCAGTCCATCTTAGCGTCCTCTCATATCTCCCTGGTAAGATAGAACGCTGCAGGCATCTATCAGAGAATGTATAAATATGCAGCTCAATCTGTCTGCTCTTTGAACGCTGGCAGTTTATCAGGATTTTGGAGGACTTGGGTTGACAGCTGGACTCTGGGGTTCCAAATCCAGCACCCTGGGATGAGATCTGTGTTGTTAACGACCTCCTCCTTTGCTCCTCCCGTGGACCCGTGCAGAGCTGCGGTCGTATCATGGACCTGGCGGTGGCGGGAGAGGGGGCTCTGTGGCTGAATCTGTCTGGGCTAGGGGACGCTCAGAAAACTGAGGTGATGGACGCCACCCACGTCCCCACCAGGGGTCTTTTCAGCCCAGCTGATGAGGGAGACCAGCGCCCTCAGAAAGCAGGAAGGTGTCTTTTGGCCTGTGCCTGCCTCACAAGCAGACACTGCGCCCTCCAAGCAGTACTGGGAACAATAACTGGCCATGGGCAAAACAGTCTTTCGCCACCATAGTGGCAAAACGCCGGGTTCACTGTTAGCTAACAGTCAACTGGATGGGGCTCTGTCAGTGTTGCCAACTCTCGCGAGACAAATAAGCAACCGCAGCTTAAAAAAAAAGCCCAATATTGATATAGCCTGTTACAGCCTCAATGTAAACAGGCTCAATAAATAAGTCGGCAACATAATTAAATGAAACCACTTGGAGTTTGAAAAGCAAACACAGATTTTATTTATGTTCGCTTTGGTGGTTGCTCTTGTATTTTAGGGAGATGCTGGCAAGAAAACATTATCCAGCAATGATTACAATTTACACTGACAGAATATGTGATTGTTGGATTACGCACAAAACGTGATGTAATCTGATTACATCTAGTCTGTGGCCAGAAAATAAAAATCTAACAATGCTGTTTTAAATTAAAAAAGGAAAACTAAGAAAAATCATGTGCTCCCTTAACTTCTTTTATCATCTATAAAAAAATGAATAAATCAGAGTAGCTAATATTATTTGGTACAAATTGAATGTAAAAAACACCACTGATGATGGCAAGGATAACGCCTTCATTCGAAACATCCTAAAGATGTGTTTTAAATTTAAAGACAACCAACCCATAAACTGCGGTAGCCAACATATTTCTGAGCGCAATGTCAAAATTCATAAGAATGGTGCACTCTAAAATAAAACTATAAACCTATGAAATCTGACTCATAACTAGAGTAACCCCAATAAAACCAGATCAGTTTGCCTATAACATGATTGACATGACATTGATTTTTCTCCAAAGCGAGGGAGGAGAGGGCAGGATAAGTCCACGTAGGGATTTGTGGGAAGGCGCATTACAATACAGCACTGATATTATTTGGGAGGCTGTGAGCAGACCGTGTTGGTCAATGCGTTGGGGAAAATAGCGACCATAAATGTAGAAAAATTAAGTCGCTTGTCAGATTTCCCTAACGAGCAACGCAACCCGTGACTTTTTTTTCAAGCGACTTCAAAAAAAGAAGCCCAAAGTCGCGTATTATAACCAGACATGGCAACTCTGGACTCTGTTTGCATGAAGGTCACCAGGATGCCACAGTGACGAGAAAACATACTCACTGATTTGGCTTTATTTCAGTCAACACCTTCACCCAAATATATGCTGAACACAAGAAGTACAGGCACAAAATCAGATGTGACATCTGTTGTTGTTGTCATCCTGAGCACGCTGCATCTTTTCAACATCGCTGTCAGTTCATATTTTTATCAGATATGGATTACATCCCACAGGTTTTATTAAACTATGTAGTAGCCACCACACTAGCAATGGGGCTCTAGGGATGGCATTCTCTTCCAAAAACAAGTATTGAAACAAAAGTTTGGTACAACCATCTTTTTTTTCCCCCCAGGGTGAACTGTGATGACTCTGGTTTCCCCCTACTTCTCCACCTAGCACTACCAGCTGGTTGAAATTACACGTTGTCCAGTATTTTGGTATGTGGCCAAATAGCGTTAGCTGTACTTAGTGCTAATTAGCTCATGTTAGCATACAAAATTGCTAAGTCAGGATTGCGAACATGGTAAACATAGCCTGACAATCAGACCGAATTGCTGCCATTTCGATGTACTGAATGTACACTCATTCAGCCTGACAGAAGGCCAGAAATGGGCTAACATGAACCCAGTGTTCATGTTAGCCCATTTCTTCATGTGAGGCGGTTATTTTGTTTAGTTTTGCCCTAACCCATCAGAAGCGAGTGTCGTATCACTCCTTCATATATAACCGTTACGATAGTTGAAATATTATATTCTACTTTTGAAAAACAGGAATTTCACATGTTTTTTGTAAATGGAGAGAATCAAGAGGGAATTAAAAAAAAAAAATGATTAGAACCTGCCATTACTCTTAAATTGATTGACATGGCTTTTAATAGAAGGACAAACACAAGACAACAACTAAATCCAAGACATTATTGTTTTTTGATCAAGTTAAAAGTTTGTTTACATCAGTAAACCTATAGTAGAGAGTAAAACAGGGCTTTATTGTCAGTTCTGAAAAGAGCAAAACTCTAGATATATATCCATAGGAATCTGTAGTACAGTATGTCTTTGAATTAATCACATATGGTCAAGGAGGATTAGGCCTCTTTGAAATAGCTTAAATGACATCCAACATGTAACATTGCTTCATAAAAAATAATTTCATGTACAAGCAGTATGATAGATTAGAGTATTGCAAAACATCATGTAAGATTGTAAGAGATTTAATCCTTTCAAATACTGAATTTACATAGCTTTTAGGTTTCACAGGGTACATTCAAGTTGGAGTTGAACCCTCACCTACCACAGTCAGCATCTGTTGAGACAGATGGTAAAAGTGGACCTCAGCAGGTTTCTTAATAGCTTCAAGTTAATCTTTATTCCACAACTTGGTTTGATTTATTGTGTCACACATTTTAAGGACCGAAATCAAATCCTCTTTGTGAATTTTGGTGAAATCTAATGCATTTTGTCTGCCTGTGAGACCAGAAGAACTCTTCTCTCTGCAGTTGAAGCATTTCGCCTCTCAGGCTGGATTTATATTTTGTTTGTTTGGCAGAAGGAGCAGATTCCTCTGTGCGAGGTATTGTTCCCTTCGGTCCCGTGTGGTCAAGAGGATTCAGGGATTTTGAGATTTGCTTTGTAGAATTCATTTCTTGGGAACAAGCGTTTTTTAAAACGGGCGCATTGCAGTAGCTTAAGAAAACAAGCTTGGAAACCACACTCCCGTTTGCTCATGTTTTATTAAGCAGCAATAACCCCCCCCCCCCCCCCCCCCCACAAACAAAAACACAACCCATCAAACACCCCCTTTCTTCCTTTCCTCCCACTTCTGTTTTTTTTTGGGGTGTGATTGTTGGGC
>CM022476.1:4688585-4728365 GCA_011952105.1 Coreoperca whiteheadi | reverse complement strand
CCCCCCCCCCCTTCACCTAAGCCTGCTGCTTTGCTTTCACACTTGTGTAGTCTTGTTTTCCGAAAATGAGCCGCTAGCGTCCGCCTCTCACTAACACAATGCAGCTGTTTGCCATTGCTGCCAGGATGACTGCGCATGTATGTCAAAATTATGTTTTAACGTACATGTGCAAAATTTAGAACAGTGTACAGGAAGGTGGAGCCACAAGAGTGCAAGAAAAAGGGGCACGACCACCTTTACTAGCCACAAAAACGTGAAAACCAAGGGCTACATGGGTAAAGTTCCCATCCACGACAGCAGAACCTCCTGCTTATTTAATTCCCAGTAGCCTTATTCGATTATCTGTTTCATCAAACACATTGCACTCCGTTCGATTCACTCGGGAGATGCTTTACAATTTTCTATACCTCTATATAATGTTGTTAGCATGACGTGCACATACATTTTCATCCTGTGGGAGTACGGATTGGTGTCTGAACCGCACACAAACTGGACCACAGTTCAAAACCAATGTTAGACCACCTCCCTTAGGTGGAGTTGGTAGGACTTCTTGGTCTGTACATGGAATCATAAAAAAAACCCCAAAACATTCATATTACTAAACTATTACACGTACAACACTCGTAGATATGTACTAAATTGCCAGTGTGAAAGCAAACAGAACGGCAAAGATAGAAGATTTTGGGCTTCATAGGGAGTCAAAAGCAGTCTGATTCCAGTCTCTGCCCACTATACCCAGTAAGCACTGATCTGGTGATTTGATGATTTAATGAATCATCTGAGCAAAAAACAACTTCCACCTCAGCAAGCCATTTGATCTTTTTCTGTCTCAAAAATGTTCCATCAATGTCAGGGTTAGGACTCCTATTTCCAGCAGTTTGACTTGAGGAGTCCCATCAAAAGAGGCCTAGACATCTAGGTTAAAACTGGGCTGAATTCGTAACAAGTTAACTTTTTTAGGCTACGTGTAAATGGTTCAACAGCAGTTAAGTGACTGTATTATAATGTGAATCAGGTCTTAACTTCATCTTGAAATATATATATTTTTTAAATGCTGTTGAAACAATGGTTATATGCAACCTAGACATCTAAAAAGGTAACCAAATTTGACCAGTTTTAACCTTCGCACATAGATGTGTTTTTTGAAATCTCCAAATCAAGGCTTCCTGGTAAACTGAGCTGATGGACTTGTTTGTGCTCTCTGTTGAGTGTTTTAGTCAACTCGGCTGCTGGTTAACATCCATCTCTTTTAAACCCACGAATCACTTTTAGTCGTTTATTTCTTGGATGGTTGGTTTTTGGCACTTGGCTCTCAGTCAATGAACCACACAGAAGTCCCCCCAAGTCTGAATTACATAGTTCTTACCTGCCAGAGTGAATTGAAAAAAAGAAACCCTCTAAAGGCTCTATAGGCCAAGTAAATCATTCCATAAATGCCCAGTGATAAAGCACTCGAAATCCAGTGAACAATGTTTATGCCGGCTTGCAGATAAAAAGACATTTAGCCTGAAAACAGCTACATTTGGTTTTGCAGACGTCTACATGTAGCTTGTTTCAACAGACAATGAGTTTGTTTGTATGTGGCATTTCCTGTAATTAAAATACCACTCAAAAGCTACTGGGAGGGAGTGGTATAATGTTTAGAAACAAATATACGAAAAATTCCAGGAAAAATCGATAGATGTCCTGACCAAATGAATATTTATTTGAGTTCCGTTCTTTAGTACAGATCTGAAGTATTTCCATTTTGGGAGACGTTATACTTTATACTCCAATACAGTTATCTGAAGGCTGGAGTTAGTGGTTACTTTGGAGATGCAGATGCTGCAGATGCTCAGAAAATGTCACTGTTGTCAGGTAAAAACTTATCTCCAAAATGACTTTTTGGGGACTAAGAAATGTAGCATTGTTTTTTTTTGTTTTTTTTTTAGCTTGATGGCAATGTATTTTTGACAATTGGAAGAGTTTCAGGGAATTCCTTTAACCGTTTTAAGTGCAAAAAACCCCCCCACAATTGGTAAAATTTCATGTATGAAAGACCTAATATCTCAAATATAGAGAAATAATTGACATAGAACTGAAAATATGAACATTTTCATCCATTTGGATCTCAAGTTTTGAGAATTACATAAAATTTTTAGTCTCTAACTTTAGTCATTTTTAACAATGTACACTTTGACAGGGACTGTTCTTCACAATGAGTGCTTTTTGCTTTGAATATTTATGTGCATTTTACTGCTTTTGCTCTTAAATAACAACCCTGACCTCTGACCGTTTCTCCACTTCCTGTCTTCCCTGCAGGGTGAATGTCGGCTGCGGGCCAGCGGAGGAGCGGGTACTCCTCACAGGTTTACATGCTGTGGCTGATATTTACTGTGAAAACTGTAAAACCACCCTGGGCTGGAAATATGTAAGCCAGTTGCTCCTTAAACTTTCACCCGAGCCCTTCGACTTTCCCGTTTGAATGTTTCTTGACGCACCACTTACACCTGCTGCTGTGTTGTTGCTCAACTATGTGGTTTCTTGGCTTCCAAGGGGACAAATTATGCTATTACAGGTCAAAAGAACAAGGTTGCCATCATTAAAACACTGCTAGTTAAAGCCATGGTGACAGTTTTTTTTTTTTTGCTCACGGTTGTATTTAGGCTCAGAGATTGAGCACTCTGTGGTCTCCTAGCGCTCAAGATAATTACAGTGCCGAAAGGTTGGCTGCAGACAGCCAGCCTGGTACCTCTGAGAGTCTACAGTGATTAAATGTCAGGCCATTTTGAAGAGGCTTGTCCCGGTAATTGTCTGAAAACACTATAGAAGGGTGTAAAATAACTGAACAAAGTATAAGACAGGCACTCACTTAAAGCCGCTCCTTCAGTGACAAAAACAATTAGATTCTCAGAAAGGCCCCGCAAGCAAAGCAAAGCACATCAGAGCAGAGCAGAGCAGAGCTGGTTTACAAGGCAAAGCAGGCTGAGCAAATAATCAAAGACACAGACCCACATCAACATCCTGATTCTCCTGAAGCACAGCAGGACTGGGACGTATGCCGGAAATCATACAGCCCTTCAAGAGATGTATTTCCAGACAGGAAGTTTAAAGAGGTGATTTGGCCACCGGAGGAAACCTTAATTTCCATTAACTAAATTTCCTCTAAAATCCTGCATTTCTCGGATAACAACGAGGGCAGATGAATAAACGTGTGCACATTGATCTTGCTGCCCTTTTGTATTTGCTTTCCCCTCGAAATAAAATTCACTGCCGAGTTATTATTGCATACTATATTACATGATGTATGCCTCTCCTCTGCAGTGCTGTAAATGCATTTCCAGGTTTTCTCCATCATTTACTTAAAAGCATCTAAAACAGAGAAGACCGGAAGACTACAGTAACATGTCACAGTGGGGTTCAGAGTTCCCAAATATCAGACGTTAGTTAGTTTCTCCATTCAGTTCACCTTTCGCATGAGCACAATGTGCAGGCACACATGTAAACGAAAGGAGGCACATAGGGACATACAGTACATGGCATGAAATAAATACGGATAAAAACACAAGGATATCAACATTTGTACAAACCTGTATTGAATGAGGTAGTATATAAAGAGCTGTTCAAGTGGTATATGTAAACCTCCATGTGGGAGAAATTATACAAAAGTAGAATTGGCGAAATGAATAAATGCCGTGGTTAGACTGTAGAGTGGATGCACTCTAGTATCTTTGCAAACACACAAAAATACAGTTTTACTAAAACATGCAAATCTATTCAACCGCACTCTTTACTGGTGACCTTCTGTTAATGTCTAAAAGAAAGACGAGGAGGAAGATAAGAAATATAAACCATTTTTCAGCTCCATAAAAGTTGATCAACCTTAACTCAAGGTTTACTTACTAGCTGCTTTTTTTTTTTTTTTCCTCGAGCTTTCAACCACATCTCGCGGTCTTTCTCGGGGGATGGCGTTTGCTCAGAGACGTTTCCAGCTGCTTGAAGAAGAGTGCAAAATGTGGTTGAAAGAGGCAGGCGTGTAAGTGGAGCTTGAGTTTAAAAACAAAACAAATAGAAACCTTTGTGTAGCATCTTTCACAATATTATATTAACTTTACTGATCTAAACAACGCATGGCTAAAATACAGCTGTAGCTTTGTTATTTAAAACTTTAATTTATATCCAGAGTTTTGTAGTGTGACTTTTTTGTTACATGTTTTTTTTTTTTTGAACCTGTCTTTAACATTCGAAACGAACACGGATCGATCTGGAAATTAAAAATGGTCAACTGGAAAAAGAGTGGCCTACATTGGTTGGAGATTAAATTCCACATTGATGATAAAGTTTGACAACATTCTTCATAATATTTGTTATCTTTAATATTGCTAAAATCTTAAGATGCAAGTGTTGATGTTTTACAGTGACAAGCTGATACTGCCTGCCAATATTATCTCATATATCTTATAAGTGTTTATTGGGAGCATTTTCATGCATGTAACCCCTCCACCTTCTCCTTTTCCTCTTTTATTTCCCCTCATGTAGCTTTAAGGTCAGAAAAATCATCTTATTCCACTCTGTTATGTGACAGAATCACATATACTGTGTATCTCAATTGAGACAATATGATGTTTACGCTGAGTGAAATATTCAAACCCAAGACTCCGTGTTTTTATGGCCGCTTATTGTAGTCTTTTGCATCACTTTAGATAAATAATCCCCAAGATTTAGATGTACTTGGTATCTTTGAAAACTTCTGGATCGCCACTGAAATTTAAAGTTCTGTTAGTTTGAACCAAGCTTGGCTGCACAGCGTGAGTTTGTAATGACTGACCCACTGGAAGGTCAGCGGGATTTAAGAGGTTAAAATAATAAAAAATTCAATGACGTCTGCTAATCGGAAGTTACTGTCATCTAATATTTACTGGTACTGACATCTTTGATAATGAAGCTTATCGTTCAACTTTAATTACGTGTACTCAGACATGTCTTTTATCACAGTCGCATTATTTTGTGTGTTCTGGTCTAAGTGGTGTTGTCAGATTTGTATTGTTCCCACGTGTCGACATCAGTATCACATGTGTTTTATATACTGTACATATGTAATTGAAAGTTATAACGTTAACAATTAAGGAAGCAGCTACTTTTTGTTTTTTCTTTTTAACTGTAATAATTGGGAGGGTATAAGTAGGTTTGACTTCTTCCCCCTCCGTTTCAAACAATTGATTGAATGATGTTGTTAATGCAAGGTGAATTTACCATAGAGCGAATGCTTCTTATTCATTTGTTATAAGTCACTGTTGCTCGAAATAAAGATTCATAAATAAATAACAATAGGATCGGTCAGGCTATAGTGACGACGTGGGCAGAAGTTGGTCTTGCAACTGACGTTTCTCCCTCTTTTCTGTGTGTGTTTGCAGGAGCACGCGTTTGAGAGCAGTCAAAAGTACAAAGAGGGAAAGTTCATCATCGAGCTGGCTCACATGATCAAGGACAACGGCTGGGAGTGACGCTCCAGCTCGTTCTTTTTCTGACCTTGGAATGCTCTTTATTGAACTGCGTTGGAGTGTCGACCATCGACCAGCCTGCTCCTCCCAACCAACCCATGCCCCCCGAGCTCCCTTTAAAAAAAAAACAAAACACAAAAAAAACCAACAACAAGAAAACCCCTCCACGAACCTCCACCCCTCGCCTCCTTCACGTCTTCACGTGCACACGCCCACCTGCTCATCGTGAAACTTGAACAGAACAAATGACATGGGAAAAAAAAAAAGGATGAGGAAGTGGAGCAACTGTTGAAAAATCACGTCACAGAAGTTCTGTCGTTGCTTTAAAGATTGTGTGTTCTCCTTCGCAGCGCCGGAGCTTGGTTAGGCTCTCACCCCACCCCCACCCCCACCCCCACCCACCGAACCACGCTTACAAGTGATTGTGGTGATATGGCGACCACTGTGCGACAGGAGATAGACTTCACTGAAAGAACATTTCTTTGTTTCCTTTATTTCGCCCATCCAGCGAGACAAATGACTGATGACTTTCGTTATTTTAATGTTATTTGCTATAGTTTTAACTTCTGGGTTTGGTAAGGTTTTGGTTTGATGGCAGATGGATGTTACTGGTTAGCATTTTATTTCCCTGTCAAGTCTGTCATGTTTTCATGAATCGTTTTGTGTTTTTTGGGGTTTTTTGGCTCGTTGTATCTCTGCCCATAGCTGAGCATGTTTTTTCTTTGCTAATGTCCAAATGAGCAATCAGGGACGGGTGAGGAGCAGAGGGGAAAGGGACTTTATTGTAGTTACAAGTATGTAGCAGCGTCTTAGTCTTTGTTTTTTGTTTTTACAAAGTGGCAAAGGATGAAACTGCAGTAGTGTGGGATTTACTTTGTGATATTTTTTCTGTTATCTTTTTTTCCCCCCTTTCTTGTGAATTTTCTTCATGTCTCCCCTTCTGGTACTTCTCAGCACCCAAAAAGCATCGAAAGCAACACCTCGTATTTGTTTGACATAAATGGATATATATACAGTATATATATATACACAGTAAATATACATATAAATATATAGATATATAAATATTTGTTGTGTTTGGCTAAATGCGATTGTGGCTGGACCCATTTTGCAAGTGAAAAGGAGCAGAAATAGTTTCTAGACTGGGGAACCGGAAATCTGTCCACATGTCATAAAGCATTAGGGCAGACTGTATTAATCCATTGTCTAGTAATGAAACAATAAGAGACACAACTACATATGAATATATACACATACTATGATAACATATCCATAAATACTATGAAAATGTTCGTAGTACGTAGATATTGGATCATTGATTCTATATATATATTTGCTGTCATGCACATATGTATATATACATATTACTGTGTGTATATATGCATTGTGTGTGTTTGTGTGTGTGTGTGGCATACTTGAGCAACGCTACTTCGTTTGCACTTTGCAGAGGCTTTGGTTCATCTCAGTTTGGAGGCAAAACGCTTGTTCGCTCTCGTGTGTTTTTCAATGGCCTTCTCACAGATGAGCGACAGATTGTTGGAGACACAAAGAAAGTTTGAGCTGGGCGGTTTTTAGGGCTTCGTGGTCTACGTTTAAGACTGTAGCGTGTTTAGCAGCTGTCTGCTAGATACTTTTAAATACTTTGGTTTGGATTTCCTTTCAATTATATCGACAAATCCTGCGTTTCCTCTCACGTTTTGCTTGATTCTGAACCCCTTTTGGAGAGAAAAGTGTAGTTTCCGCTTCTTTGCTGCTATCCTAGAAATCCCGCCATTTCTTCCCGCTCGTGTAGGTCCTTTGCACTTTATCCGTCTCCCTCTCTTAGAGCATATGAATTGTTTCTTTGTGGACGGCGCCTCTGATTTGCCTCTAAGCCGTATGAATCTTGTGCCTCTTCAAAACATGAACCGCCTCCCCTCTTTTTTCTTTTTTTGTTTTCCTGTTGTGCAGTGCATAATTCCGAAAAACCGTCATGGGAACCGATGGGTCCCCCCCCCCCCCCTTCTTGTTCAAAGTGGCCCTCAAAATAACGTTCTTCACCAAAATCCTCATAGAGCTCTTCCATGTTTGTTTTTTTTGGACAACAGAGACTTGGTATACATACATTACATGCATATATTTTCTATGTTAAGATTTTGAGGTGCAACAACAGAATATTCAGTATATTATTTCTCAGAGTAAAGCATAGAGGGAGAGGTTTGGAATATGTGGGATGCCCAGGGCTTGTTGTTTGACTTTTTATTGGAAGGATAAAAAAGGCGGCAGCAGGTCGAGTTTGGGGCAGGGTGGGATGGGAGAGATTTAAAAATCAGCAGTGATTGATTACTTTGCCGGCGAGGTCAGTCAGATCACACGACCTTTTATCCTAAAAACGATGACAATGCAAACCCTTAATAGTTAGCAGTGATACCTACTTGAAAATATAAAGACAAAACAGCTGAGATATTGGCCCATATTAAAGTTTTTGTACATAAAGTAACATATTTAAGGTTTTATACGTATTTCTACTGGGTTAGTTGTTTTACTTCCCCAACTTGAAGCACTTTTGTTCACTGTACCTCTGGCTGTGTGTCTGTATGTGTGTGTCTGTGCGCGTGCATGTGTATTAGCCCACATGCATGCCTGCACATGAAAGTGGATGTTTAGTTTCTCCCCCCCTCCTCTTTTTGGTTTGGTTTGGTTTTTATTTGTCCTGTTGTTTTTTTGTCTTTTTTTTTCTTTTGCAGCTGTTTGGTTTCACTGTCTCTCCCGGTGATCTGTGAGGTCAAGAGCCAGGTTAGTTTGTTTGGAAGTGATTTATCCCCTGTTTGGTTTTTTTTCTTCTGTTAGCTTGTTTATTTAGCTTGTGTGGTGAGAGCCCGTTAGAGGGCCCATGTTTAGGTCTCTGCTGAGCCATGTAGACGTTGAGGGCGAGCTGGAATCTCCCACCATGTCGCAGGGAGAGCCTTTACCAAGACCCTTTCGCCAACACAGTCAGTGTCTCCTATATAGAGGGCTGTCAGGTGATGAAACACACCCTCTGGCAGCCATATTGGAGGTCCTTAGCTTTTGGCAATGCTGGCTGTGAACATCTGATTGTATTTCTTGAGAACTTATTTATTTTTGTGATGAATTTGACCGAAAAATAACTGTTACTTCCCTGATTGTTTTGATAATGTTAGCTACCTAAGCTTAGTCGCTGCATCCCAGTTCTGGGGCTGCATCCTTTTGAAGTTTGCATTTGAAGAGGTAACAGGTCAGCAAACCCTGTCCTAATTTAAAGAGTCCTTCAATGACAGCAAAAAACTTAAACTAAAAAATGCATCCTTCTTTTGCTTGAATTTGCAGCACACGGTGTCCCACAAGTCACTGCACACCGATTGTTTAAAGAGCAACTCAACAGCAGCTGAAAATCTTGTTTTTGCTGCCACCCGGTGGTCCAACGTCTCACCTGGAAGTGTATACCAGGGTGTGTCTGTACGCTGTGACATCGCTGTTGGGTGTGGTTACAGGTGCGACCGACTTGAAACTTTCAACCAGAGAGGGCACTGAAGCAAAACTTAAGCCTGATTTCATGTTACTCTTTAAAGCAGTACTTTAAAGTACTCTTTTAAAGTCGGGAAATATGATGTGACCTCATTCATATTTGTGTTCTTGTGGTGATCAGTGCTGGTAAACTGGCTACATTTCATGAACTCCGGTATTACGGTTTACTACTTTGTAATCACCACTTTGTCAGCCATTTCCTGGTGATAAAATTGAAAGCTGCTTAGGCTGAAAGTTCATTCTTGGCCTTGGAAACAGCAGTTGACAAAATAGTCTTTACCAAAGGTCCATTTGGTAGCTGTTTTGGAGCGCTTGATCATTTCACATGATCTTCCGCAGCAAATGGCGTTTCCCAGTAACCGTAATTTTTTTTCTGAACAGTCGGAGGAATGGAAATGTGAACATATACAACTCTAAGACAACTGGGCAAACCTGCTAAGGAAGATTGTGTGATACAATTGAATTCTCCAGAACTGCTACCAAATTGACCATGTGCTGTGATTATTCTGTTAATTTCCAATTGGCTTTAGGAGCAGAGAAGGAGCGCCACTGGTTTTATGTCTGTGAGGCTAAACTGATCAGTCTGGCCTTTAATTCCTCCGACGGGGACATATCCGTCAGGGCTGCATCCTTCGAAGGTTGCAGCTCGTGAATTGGGACGCAGCTTTTATGTAGTTAAATATCAAATTGGTTAGTTTAACTTGGAAAACTTTTCCAAACTAGAGCAAAGGGAATGGCACTGGTAGCTAAATTTGGAAACAAAAATAAATCCACCTTACCAGACCATTCATGTCTGCTTAAATCGTTACTGAATGAACCTACGGTAGAACGACTTCCCTTTTGTTAACTGTTACGTGCACACAGCCAGTTTCTCCAAAGGACTTCCAAGATGGCGCCAGCAGTGGTTGCTGGGAGATTTGCGAGCCAACTGCAGAGCCTCTATACCCTCCCTTCGATCAGTCAGTCCAAGTTGAACCAACAAAAAGCAGTTGCCAGTGTCACCGCCGGTGTGTACCAAATAAGAACCAGGTTATATCGAATGCATCAGTGTCGGTGCAGGAAGGAAGCCAGGGATCATGTTCGAGTGTCTCCTGCAGAATCAACTGCTATACCAAAATTAAAGAGGAGAATTCCTGTCACTTATGACATTGTCTTTCTGTAGAATGTTTTGATTCTCTGAACTTAACAGCGTCAAAGCAGCCTGGATGAAAAATGTAGATTTTTGCTGCTGAAAACTGTTTACTTTTTATTGTTATTTTGTTTTATCGTGACACTGGCTACCGCCTTTTTGAGCTCTGTTACTGTCTAAAAACGTACCTGAAAGGATGTTGATCAAAGGCAAGATGGGTATGCAGGGGAAAAGACTGTACAAGATCTTTTCTTAGGATTGTTAAACTACAGTTTAAGGTCTAAAGCATGTTGTATTTATAATGGCTATATGTTGTGCCTGTTTTATTATTATTTTTTCCTAAATTTAAGAAACAAAAATATTCTATGCTTTTTATTTGACTACATTGCTTTGCATTCTGTCTTAGTAAAGCCATGTCACATGTCTGTTTTCACTCTAATGTAAACTATCAGATATCACAATAAATTTTCAATGTCATTAAGTTGTGGATTGCGTGAAGTTGTCATTAAGTTTTACGATACGACTAATATTTGGAATGTTTTTTATTGAGGGACTGCTGTGCAAAGGCAGTGGAAAGTATAAATATTGTCTTTAGATAAAGATTTATACTTCGAGATTATACTTTAGATTTATACTTTCTACCTTGCATTTCATGTTCAGAGGAATCAGATTTTGAAATACATACTGTACATGTACTTTACTGTACTTTTTCAAACATCTGCCTGTGCCGCAGATAAAGAGAAACAGAAGACTAGACCACAAGTCTGAAGATGGTCAGACCTACATTTTGTTTCCTATTTTTGTCTGGTCACATTATATATTTTGCTTGAGAAAAGTTAGCAGTATCATGACATATCTAGTAAATTTTAAATATTTGATGCCAATTCCCAAACTGCAAAATGTGCCAAGTTTGAGGTATCAGGTTTTCAGTGAACTAAAATATATCACAAAATACATATTTTTGCAGATATTCTAAAGAATTAGCAAACATAGATTAAATATCTTTAGGTCATTCTGAAGATTATGCAACCATTCTGATACTAAGTTTTTTTCATCTATGTTGTATTTCCAATCGTCTTAGATAATAAAAAATAACGTGTAAAATTGATCAGTGCATAGCATGTCAGTATTTGTTTAAATAGCTATTGCACAGTTTGACTTTATTCTGATTTTTTTGTGGTAACGTTTTGGTGTTTTGCAAAGGTCATATACTGGTCTGGTTTACAAGCAAAGTGTGAATGCCTTAAAGAAAACAAAAACATTTGCCTTAAACATTGTGCATGAATAAACAAAAACTAAAATTGGGCACTGGTTTTCATGAGAACCATAAAACAAGTAAAAAGCCACAAGAACATTACACATAATGAAAATAAACCAAGAACAGCAGCATGCATGTTGCAGGAAAACAGAAAAGCCGAAAAAAGGGAACTTGTCTGTGGCAGTTGTGATATGTGTGAAAGATGAAATTAACTTTGACAGTTACCCACAGAGGCTGAACTTGTGATTAAATATTACAGGCCTAGCAGAAAATATGTCAGAAATTTCCCTTTAAATGTAAAACAATTACTGAAGCATGAAATTCACTGGTTTCCCTACTGATGTGTGAGTCTCAGACAGAAAGTGTAGAGAGTGTCGGGCTGGCAGACTAATTAGTTTAAGACTGAGAGACCTGCAGAGTTTTCCACTGGCTGACCTCAAAGTCAGACTTCTTTTTAATGTGATTTGACTGTTATTTTTGATTAATGTCAAAAATAATGGTGTGATGCCTACATTTTTATATTTAGAATGTAGGCCAGGGGTTGGCATCATTTTAAAACAATTGATCATGGTGCCAATACAATACCTGAGGTATGGTACCAATACAATTTTTTTTTCTAAAACCTTACCTTTTGAAATATAAATGTTATATGTTGTTAATATACATGTTTTAATACAGCATATGCCAAAACTGCTCCATTCAGCCGTGTTCAATAAAATACAGTCGGAAGTTAGAGAAGTTTCCTGATTTAAAAAAATGATAAATGAACGTCATATATTCTGCCAAGCATTCAATTGCCAAATTTGAATACATATTCTCAATGCTAAAGGAAAATAAAATGTGAAAATGTGTAGTAATTAGACAAACTTTCACAGAAGGTATGTTTAACCATTTAATTGTTGAAGACTGTCTCTAAGTGCCACTCCAACTAAAAATAGTTTTCGATGCCTGCACCTACATAAACAATGTTCTCAACATGCTTTATATGAAATAAACATGAGAGCAGTGTAGCCCTGTGATTCAAATCTTGCCTCTAAAACAAACTTTTGCTTCTATGCCGATAACACTCTACTGTTTCTCTCACTTTAGTGGAAGATAATACATCTCTGCCACACTGATCAAATGGACTGTATGTCCCCAAAACATGTCTAATAAATTCAGACATCCTTTGATCATTATCAAATTAAGCCTTCATTTTCAGTCCTAGACTAGTGAGTGCCCAAAATATCCCTATAGTAAACATCTGAACATAATTTAGACAAAGCTGTTGAGCTGTTGAATATGCTCAAATATAATCTCATATTTGTTTATTAAAGCTCTACTCTCAAACGAGGTTGTAGTTCGTTTCCTTGCAATTTCTCCTGAGAATTTGGGATTTTAGGAAACGAAGGAAAAGTTTACATTGTACAGTTAAAAACTGACACTTGGTGAATATTTTAGGGGGATTCCAGTTTACCTTGATTTAATATATTTAAATGTGATTACTTTTAGGCCAACAATTAAATAAAAATAATAAAAGTATTCAATATTTCCCCACCAGATATTTATCGTTGGCAGTGTGGAGAAGGCTTTCAAACAGCATTTTTTTGGGAAATAAGTTGCAGTTGCGCCCCCAATTTCCCATATTTGAGGAGGCATTATGACGTCTAGAATACAGACAAACCAGGACTAGAATATGAGACTAAACATAATATAAACATAAGATTGAACAAATATTTTTCACCTACCTTATAAAAATGTTCAACTTTATATTTTTATCTCATTTGTAGAGTGTGATGGACCGGGGCGATGACTCCTCACTCTGTTTAAACGGCAATTGCTGTAAGTTAAGGGGAAGGTTGAATATTAATTTCCGAATTGTGAAAAGAACTTTTCATTGTTTATGTGAGGTGTGTGTAATAAAGAAGCTGGGTGGCCTTAGGGGTTAGCAAGTTCACAAATTATAGAATACATTGAAAACTGAAATAGAAATGCAAATAAAACCCATAAATATTCCATTAGCTTTTGCCAGATGAAGTTTAAATAGACTTCTTGGCAGAAACAGACCACATTTACTATTACGCTTTCAGATTAGTCCTTTAAATTCTTTATGTTTACCTGCTGGTGTCATAATTTCCTTGTTTATCTTTCCATCCTCAGTATTGTTTAGTTCCTGCTTGCTTTGACAGGTGACCAGCTTCACACCTGCACACTCTGCCAGCCTGAGGTCATTGGAAGAAACAAACATAAATTCGTTGCATCAGTAGATACATCAGGCTGTCACACTGAAACTGATCTGGGGTGCGAGCATCTGGCAAAAAAAGTTTGTCACAGATACAAATATCACTACTTTAATCACAGCGCTAAAGCACTAAAAAATGCTTGGTCTTTTTTTCTTCAATGATTTTTCATCATTTTCCATGATGATATTCAGCTGAGTCAGGGGCCATGTAGCTAACTTACGCAGAGACTAGAAGACAAAATGTCAACAGTTAAAGGGTTAGTTCACCAAAATCACTTTTCTTCAGCAGAAAGTTGCTCCAGTGAGGCTGTATTTAGGCATCGTGGTGCTTTGAGCTAAATGCTAACATCAGCATGCCAACAGGCTCACAATGACAATGCTAACATGCTGATGCAAAGCAGGTGTAACGTTGACCATGTTTACCATCTTGGATAAACGTGTCAGCATGCTAACATTAGGTAATTAGCACTAAATACAAAGTACAGCTGAGGCTGATGGGACTGACATCAGTTTTCCACAAATGTCAGCCTCATGGTGGCACTAGATGAAAGTCAGGGATCACCAGAGTCAGTAGGGCTAATGCTCTAAGCACCGTGAATGTACACAATTTCATGGCAATGCATTTGCTAGTTTTTAAGATTTTTCGGTCCGAACCAAAGGATTGGACCGACTGACTGAATGACCGACCCACATTTTCATCCACAGACGCTGGCATGGCTTAAAACTTTTTCAGGCGCTGGATCGAAACACAACCTGAAGGAGGCAGAAATCAGACAAAGGATACAATGGATTAAATGTAATAGAGCGACATTTCCATCAAACAGAGATGTTTGTCAGGCATTACCACGTGACTTGACTCAATTTTCCACGTAGCGTTTTTCACTGCTATGAGCGGCACAAGCTAGGTTGTTGCAGAAAACTGAGCAGCAAATATCTCAAAACCTGGGAAAATAAAAATTAGAACTATCTGCATTGCACCACTAAGGGTAAGTGTCACAATATGTTGGGGGGTTTTTTTGGTGATATGGGTGCACTGACCCTTTATGAGGTGTCACTGTAAATAAGCTCTGCAGCTGTTCTCATGACTGATTTATGTTCTCATCAATATTATAAAGAGTACGATCTAGACCTGCTCCATTTGAAAAGTGTCCTGAGATAACTTCTGTTATGATTTGGCACTATATAAATAAAACTGAATTGAATTGAATTCATGGCTGCAAACATGTTTAGAGCTCTGAACCTAAATGTGATGAACACTCTGGTGCAACATATAAACTGTAAATGCATTGGACCATCAGTAAACTCAGAATGAAGCCATTTTGATGATAGATTATCAGACCTGCTGCAGCACAGTTAATTAGACATGAATCATTAGAGAACATCACATCCAGCACTTCTCCCTCTACACCAACGACTGCACCTCAGAAGGCCCAACGGTCATCGGCCTCATCCAGGACGGTGACGAGTCTGCATGCAGACGGGAGGTTGAACTGCTGGCCCTCAGGTGCAGTCAGAATAATCTGAAGCTGAACACGCTCAAAACTGTGGAGATGACAGTGGACTTCAGGGGAAGCCCCCCAACACTGCCCTCCATCACCATACTGAACAACACTGTGTTTACTGTGGAAGCCTTCGGGTTTCTGGGATCCACAATCTCCCAGGACCTAAAGTGGGCGTCCAACATCAACACCGTCATCAAAAAGGCCCAGCAGAGGGTGTAGGAAGTTCAACCTGCGTCTGGAGCTGCTGATCCAGGTCTACCCTGCAATAATCCAGTCTGTTCTCTGCACATCCATCACTGTCTGGTTTGGATTGGCCACCAAACAGGACAGGAACAGACTACAACGGACAGCCAGGACTCCAGAAAAGATCATCGGTGCCGACCTGCCCTCCATCCAGGACTTCTACATGTCCAGAGTCAGTGAACGGGCAGAAAACATCACTGCAGATCCTTCACACCCTGCACACAATCTGTTCCACCTTCTCCCCTCTGGTAAGCACTACAGAGCCCTGTACGCCAAAATGACCAGACACAAGGAGAGTTTCTACCCACATGCCGTCACTCTAACACCAAAGCTAACACCAGTCACACAGTGTCAGGAACAATCCCTGTCCAAAAACCCTGTGACACTAACTAACATCCACTGTAGCTGTGAATTTATCTCATTATTTATGTAACTATTAACACTTTTTAACTCTACGCATGCTGTAAATATTGTATATACTATCATATCTAACTACCTCATGTATTATAAAGCAACCTGTTACATTAATCATATTTGCACTCTGCACCATCGCACTAATTGTCTTACTGTTTACATATGTTACTGTTCTTTTTTTTTTGTAAAAAAAAGAACTATATTGTACATAGTAGTGTATGTGCCCATAGTAGCATAATGTTTGTCTACCTTGTTGAGCTTGTTGTCCTTGTTTTTAGTCATACTTACGTCTATTGCTGTGTGCGTACAGAGGGAGCAACGAAATTCCTTGTATGTGTACACATACCTGGCCAATAAAGCTGATTCTGATCATTTGATAAGGTCTGTACATTTGTTGTATGGACTGGAGCTGCTATGGCAGTCCATACTTAAGATGATTCCTCCCTGCACAGTGCTTTCTATCCGTCTCCGTACTTGTGATACTGATGCCCACACAGTCGTGTTTTGATGTCCTTGAGGTGGCTGGCTCATCTTCAAGCACAAAGCAGCCTGTCAGCCTCTAATTTATCTCACACTCCCTGCCTTGTTCTTAAAGCTGCAATATGCAACGTTGTCACATGAATATAAGAAATCAACAGCATTTAAAAAAAATTAAAAATCTTTTCAGTTGACTGTGACCCTGCGTGTGACCCTGATACCTTATTCGAATCGAGGGTCGAAGGACAGAGGGTGTCGTATGCTGTACAGATTGTAAAGCCCTTTGAGGCAAATTGTGATTTGTGATATATAAATAAAAAAGAATTACAAAGCAGTAAGAAAGAAAGAACTCTAAAATTAAACATGTGGTGGCCTTACAGGCATTCATTACTTAAGCTTCACATTAAAATGATGCGCTTTCAAGGCAGACATTTCATTAAGGCTGAGACCTCTTGATGATTAATCCATAATCATAGCTAATGACAAGAAATTGGTTCACACAATATGTTTTCATGCTTTTTGCACACTGAATACTTCCATGGTATGAAATCACATTTACAAAACTTGAATTTGCTTCTTTGATTGATAAATCAAAATCTGTCTGTAGAAAACAAGGGGCTGGTGTGTTTCTCCTCACGTTTATACAAGGTATATGCATATTTGTTTGAATTAAAGTGCTTTACATGGTGGTAAATTCGTAGTTGCAAATTCCAACTTTTCTTTCATGCAGAAGATTTCTCCTCTAACTTGTTAGTGTTTGAACAGGTGTTCGTTTGTTCTTCTTTGCCTAAAGTTTGTTGCTGTCGTATATTTTGTCACTTCACTGTAGCACAAGCACAAAAACAAAAAGGATGTGAATGCAGAGCAGCTCTAATACATGCAAATGGTGGCATGTTTGGTGTTATTTTGCAGTAAAGCTTAAAGCTGCTCGAATCAGTATTTTTATATGAATAGATTAAATTGCTATGTGTAATGTGAAAGGTGTCACTCGTGATGACAAACCCTGAGAATTATCACCTGACTCTCAGCTCATTCTTTTGGAGTTAACAGCTCACAACTGTTTTGGTTGGGCGCTTTGAGGACCGGCCAAGGTTTTTCCCTGTACACCTTAAATATAAGCTAGTTTTAATTTAGAGGAAAATGAAACAAATACATTTAACATACACTACCGCTCAAAAGTTTGGAGTCACTTTTTTTATTGATGTTTTTCTTCTTTCCTTTAATAATGGCTATAATTCAAACCAATAGGCATCTGTGTACATATATGCATGTTGTATTGGGGAAAATATCCTTTGAAGAGGTGCTGTGGTCTGAAAAAGTTTGGGAACCACTGTGTTGATGCATTCGCCACATAAACTGTTTCCACTGCCGTGAAGTGCCCAGGGGAAAAAAAAATGATGTACTGAAGTTTAAAAATTGAAAGTCAGTGAGAATAAATTGCAGCAAATTTCACAGAACCTAATCATTCATCTATTAATCGTTATGTAATTGGTTCCAGCGAGAATAAAAATGATCCTCAAACATTTTGCAGCAGCTGTTGTTTTTTATGTTTGAATAAACAAAGCAAAATGCATTAAAAGGTTGAGAACAACAGCTTAGAGACAGGAACGTTATACAGTACAGCTAGAAAAGGAGCTAAACATGAGATTGATGGATGGCGACGTAGAGCATACTCACTGCCTGAGAAGATAAGACTGGGGGAAACAAAAACCTTAATGAGAACATATTTGAAAGTTTAAGATTGAGGTTTTATTTTATATATATTTTTATGTATTAGATTTTATATGGCAGTAGGTTTGAATGGGAATATTTTGTCAGCGATATAAGTTTCAAGCACTTTTATTTTGAATTTCAACCGTTGGTATGTTGTACATCGAGTAAATAGTTTGCATACATTATATATGTATATATGTTTGTATTGATCTTCTTGGTCACATACTGAGTATACCTGATGAAAACGTGATGTTGAAATGTCGCAGGCTACTATCTGGGAGCATCTGCAGGTGATGTTCTCTAGAACTGATATTGCATCTTTAACAAAACTGTAAACTCATGCAGGTTAAAGACGACTGAGTGCAGACGCGGAGCATATTCTACTAGGTGGATGCTTTTATCCAGAGCACCTCGTGCTACTTTACGTGCATGCATATTTCAGAGCGCCAGGCCCCAGTGTGAATCAACATCTAACCTTTACTTTGTAAGGACCATATCCTGTAGGCACAGAGAGAGCGGGGGGGGAGTAGGAATGGGTTTGTTGTCGGTGTTGTGATGGCTGAAGATAGACAGGATGTAGTGGTGTTGGCTGTTTATGTCGGCGCGTGTTATTCTCATGCTCACAGTCCTCATGTCTCCTGACCTACTTCTCGGCGACGCAGGTCGCACAGTTCAATCTCGTCCACAGGGGGGTCTCTCTGTGTTTGGGAGTGGGTTGGTGTCATGGTTCAGGCATCCAGTGGTTGGATGATCATATTGTCTTTCTTCTTCTGTTCACACTCCATCAGACAGCTCCTGTGTATGAGACAGGAAAGAGACAGATAAGGATAAACAGTAAGTGTTTGGGTGTGAGGGAAACTGACGTCAACTACTTACCAACTGGCCTTGTTTAAAGTAATCTATACATAAAATTTTGTTTGGCTGTCCTCAATTGGCAGATGATTTAAAACAGGAGTGACTGGCACTGGCTTTGTCATTCATGGTAGATGCCGCTCATACCTAAACAACTAAACAGTTTGCTTTTCAGTGGCTTCTAAACAACTACAGTTGCAAAAACCCTTTTTTTCCCTCATCTGATCTATGGTTATATTCTGGTTAGGGTTAGTAAAAGATCACAGTTTCTTTGTTAACGTGGCAAGTTAGCATGCGCAGGGACTGCAAAGCGCCACCTATAGAAACTCAAACTTCATCAGCTGAAAATCCAAAGAAAACCTGATGAACAGGTGATCTCGGAAAGGTTTAGTGCAGAAA
Organism: Coreoperca whiteheadi; assembly: GCA_011952105.1. NCBI lineage: Eukaryota > Metazoa > Chordata > Actinopteri > Centrarchiformes > Sinipercidae > Coreoperca > Coreoperca whiteheadi. The sequence continues at coordinate 4,709,152 of CM022476.1, read as the reverse complement.
CACTATGGAAAAGTGCTAAGCACTAGAAAACTAATTGTCGAGAGCTTTTAAGTTTTTAAGAGAAAAAGCACATCAAGTTTACTACCTAAAATAAAATTCTACAAATTCATATATCATTATTTTTTTTCCCCGAAGTCAGTTAAAGTTGATATGATAGACATAAAACCCACAAAGTTCAGCCTGGAGCTTTAAGAAAGCTGCTGGAAACCACTTAGCCTACTGATAAGCATGTGCAGCTACAATACGTAGCATGTGTATTTCATGCTTTGATCGTACATTAAGGAAACATGAGACACAAAGAAGGTCCACCAGTGAAAAATTATTCAGGCACAAGTACTTAATCTGACAGAGCATAATTGCTGCTCTCGCATTTTGCACCCCCTCTGCGTGTGATATTAGCTCTCAAAGGATGTTGAGCCAATGACCCCCTTTGACTTGTTGCTACTGCCACTTTATTATCGCCGCTGTCACTTTGTTTTTTTCACCCCTGTCCGTACCTCCGCCCCCCCCCCCTTCCTCAGCTGGAAGTGGCTGCCCTGGGTTGCAGGCCTCGCAGCAGGCTCCCATGACTGGAAGCTTTAATGCTGCGGCTATTTCAAGCCCTCTGATGTCATCTGAGGGAGGGGCCGGCCCTGATCCCTGGAGCGGTGAGTCAGAGCCAGAGAGAGAGAGAGAGAGAGAGAGAGAGAGAGAGAGAGAGAGAGAGAGGAGATTCAATGAAGAAGAGATACATAGCATCCAAACAACAATGGTGGTACAGTGTTTGTTCCCATGTTGTCACGTGGGAAATGGCAAAAGTGTACATGCTGTGGAAAACAGCAACACAAGTGACAACCTGCAACTACATACTGGTGTAACTGGGCTGATATTGGCCTTTTATCAAATGCTGTATATATGCGTCAGTTTTGATGATTAAGGTTGCTCTCTGACAGCTACGTAAAACAGTCAGTGAAGCTGCATTGAAATGTTGCTTTCTGCAAGTTTTATTCATGTTAAGAAATAGTCCAGTCATCTTCTACCGCTTGTTCCCGTTGGGGGTCGCGGGTGACTGGAGCCTATCCCAGTGGCTTTGGGCCTTAGGCGGGGTACACCCTGGACAGTGGCCAACTCGTCGCAGTGCTGACACAGAGACAGACAACCATTTACTCTCGCATTCATTCACTAGGGGCAATTTCAGAGTTATCAATTAACCTAAACAAGGATGTCTTTGGACGGTGGGAGGAAGCCGGAGAACCCGGACAGATCCCACGGTAACACGGGGAGGACATGCAGACTCCACCCAGAGGGATCGTGTGACGTTGGTCTGGTCCGGGATTAGAACCCACGATCTAACCACTCTGCCACCGTGCACCCCCCCCTATTAATTAGTGATTTTTTTTTTTGCTTTCATTTTCAACATTTTGCAAGAATTTTATTTGGTATATTTGTGATTTTTGTTTAGCTTTATTCTAAATTTCATGGTGTATAATTCCAAATCAAAGCCTTTCCTGGCACATAAATCTGGGAAAGCCACTGCAAACGTGTGTACTTTGGGGCAAAATCATGTTAAAAATGAGCAAAAAAATCAGTACTGGCTTTCATAAACTGTCATTGGTCAGATCTTTTAACACACTACATCATAAAGACATAAACAGTTTCTGAACACTTTGAAGCAAATTTCATTTCCAGGTATTTGGTTTTGCATCAGCCTCCAAATAGCATTTGGTGTTATCGTCATGGGCAGAAAAACAGACACAGGAACTGAAGGAGATGTTGTTTTTCTCCTGTCTCCCTGAGTGATGTCATCGCCATTCAGACTCTGCCTACACAAAGTCGTGGCAGCGCTCAGCATCCACTGTCGCCATGGCTACATCACTGCATCTGCCACACTCCCCTCCGCCGAACCACACAGACGCCACACAGGCAGCCATTGGTCAGTGTGTCACACTGACGGGCACTTTGTCCAATGAGAGAGCCGGTGAGTGATGTCATTGAAAGGACAGGACTGAAGCAGAGATGTGTATCCAAACGCAGAGTGTCAGAGATCTTCTGCTGACGCACCAACTTAACAAGGGAGGCTGTCACATTAGCAGTTATCTCTTTGAAAGAAACAGGTGAGGGCAGACGTCAGGGTCTGAGATGTTGTCCAGCTGTCTGGAGCTGCTGCCAGTCCTCTTTTAGTACTACCATAAGCAATTAACCCTGGGCTCATCACGATGGGGTTATTTCTGGGTGGGGTTTGGCACAGTGGCTGGCCAAAGCTGTTCTGAGGCCCTGAGCAAGATCTGTAACTCTTCTACCCCCCAAACAAACATGCACAGCACTATACTTGATGACAAAAAGCACTCAAAAGGAAAGAAAAAAGTACCTGGTAAAAGATAATAATACTGTATACGATCTGTGCTGTGTTATTTTTATGGCTAATGCAAATATATAACACAATATTATAACTTAAAGCTGCTCTGATCAATATTTTTGCATTAAAAGTGGATTTGAAGGGTGTCACTTGTAAGGGCAAACCCACACCTTGCTTCGCAGTTCCCCTCAACCCTATGCAGCGTTTTAGCTTCTTTAAGCTCATTGTTTTGGTTTTCCGGCATGTTTCACTCGAAGCGCTCTCATTTACGTCACTTCCAGCAGCATGCAGCCGTTTTTAGGGAAACAACTCATATAAACCCACTGTACACTTGCCCAGCACCAGACAGAAGACAGACTATGTTAGCGGTTAGCTGGTGAACACAGCGGAACATATAGCAGCTAAAGAGTGCTAGATATATTTCTCAGACGTTGGTAGAAAACAAGAAATAAAAGGAGAGTTAATATTGGACTTGAATTTACTTGATTTATGAATTTAATTGTAAATGAAAGCTCATGTTGCTCTGTATCTGCTGCATGTGTAAATGTTGGCCAACTTCTTAAAAAGGTGACAATGTGTCAATATAGTGTTTAAAGCTTGTTTTGGCTGCCAAAAATACGCTAATGCAGGTTTACGGACACATTTATTGCCGTATAATCCCCGATTTGGTTTAGCTCTCTGAAAACCTGTTTGATCATCTGTCATCATTCCAAAATATGTTACATTAAAATACATGTATATAAATAATAACAACATTAACGAGCAACAAATCAAATGCCATCCACCGGCAATGTATACGGATGGCTGCAGAGGTCTCAGCAGCCAAAAACCACTAGGTGTACGTGGTGAGGTTTTTTTGTGATTTGGGTGAAACCTCCATTTACTGCTTTGTTTCTAATGGTTTCCCCGCTCTTTGATTACTATTTACTGCTGCAGCTGTCCAATTTTACCACATGATCATTGCATTTGATCTCCTTGTGTGGAAAGGTCTGGCGAATTATGTTAGAAGCATTCAGAGGCCATTTTGATAACTCCCTGCAGCCCCTTTCACCAAGAAAAGCCAGTAAAATATCATATTTGGAAAAGCAGCATTGTTGATTTTAAAACCCTTTCATGTTGTCCCTTGAAAGCCATCAAATTGCCTGGATCGCCCCTTTCACACACAAAGCCAGCAGCTGCCTTTGTTGCTTGGCAACACAGAAGAAGCATCAAGACAGGTTGTTTACCGTTCCCGCTCTCTAGTAAAAGTAAAGTGGAATTCACTTGAAAGCACACTGGAACAAACTGGAACGTAAAACGCATATTCGAAGTGCAGTTGCAGTTCATTTAGGAGACGAGTCCCCCAAGTGAGGCCGCTTATGATTCAGTCCCTCCTCTGAAACAGCTTGCACCATCGCTGAAATGTGATGTGAAATGAGAAGACGTACTTTCTAACTGCAGCTCAAAAGCATAGAAGATGATTTAGAGGCATCCCAGAAAAGCCTCATTGTGGAAGTACAACTTGTTGTCAGGAGGCATTTGCACCAGTTATTCACAAATTAACTCAAGTGGTTAACGCTTCATATGAAGTCCCCCTATTTAGCATCTAATGCATTTTATAAACACTTAATAAATAGGTTATTATGTAAAACACTATTATGTGCTTGTGGTCAGATATAAGGATTTTTAAGTGTTTATTAATAGTTTTTGTCAGTGATTAAAACTTCTCCTATGAAGTCATATTCTCAGTTCACACACCATCTCACTTTACAGGTGACCACAGGAGGAGTTATACTTCTTGACAAATACATTAATAAATGCTTATTTCTGCTTACAACCCCATTATAACATGGTATAAACCATGTTATTGAATGTTTATACACTGCTTACAAATGCTAAATAAAGTGTTATCTGTAAGAGTTTGCCGCCCCCGACCCTCACTGGGCTAGCTTAGGTTAGCTTTTGCTTTCACCCCGTACACATTGAAACACCAGGATTTACACACTCTGGAGGCTGTTTTGGAAAAGCTCCGTACTGGGCGGGACGACTGAAGTGGACAGAAAAAGATATCAGTTGAATTGGCTTGTTGTGGACGCGCTCTGAAGCAACTGGGAAAAAAAGCTAACGCTAGCTTGCTAATACATTTAGAGTGAAGAGTGAGAGGTAGCGGGACATGGATCGACACGACAGACCTGACACTTGGTTAATAACGAGGTAAACTGGGAAGCTTTTAAATTACATTTCACAACAACAACATTTTATGCTAATAAGCAGTCGGTGAACAGGGGTATGACCCAGTGGAAGCACCCCATGACTACATGGTGCTACTTGCCACTTTGATCATGAGTAGGCTACAATATAGTATAGAGTTTAATATTTCTAATATATAGTTTAGAGAATAGACGAAACTGACGGAAGGGCGGCACTGAGAGAAGAAGTCACAATCACAAATCTGTCTTCTTCATGGCATCCATCCTCATATTGCCTACCGCTAATAACATTAGACAGAAAGAATGTTAGGTTAGGGTTAGGGTTAGCTAGTTGGATATTTCCCACTAATTCTAAACTGTATAAACACTGCCAACTCTGAAACACAAATATATAGTATATTTCTCCATGTAACGTCATGCCTACACACACGCGGAGACTTGTTACTTCATATTCGTGCTGTCAGTTGTGACTGCTATGTGGCTAACTGGACTGACTGACAAAGCTAACGTTAGCTTGCAAATAACCTGAGGTAGGTTATTAGTGTAATCCGATATTTCCCAACTCAGCTTAAAAGTGCAGGAATAACTCTGAGCATGATTTATCCATGTACACGTATATAAATAAAAAGTTTTATCTACATTTACAAAGAATTGGCCGTTAACGTTAATATATCATTTGGCCTCCTAAAACTCCTAAACTCGTATCCCCAGCTGAGAAGCAGGATACTGTATAGAACTGCATATTAGCAGAATTAGTACAGCATACATGTTGTCGTGTGTCACTAAATAATATTCAGTTAATAGCTCTAAATTGCTTTTAACTGCTGCACGTTTGTATCCAAGCTTTTCTGCCAGTGGGGAGTTTCTGTGGCTCATTTCAACATCTCTCTCTGGACTGTGTAACTTCATAAATGTTTTAGATTAAAAGGCTACAGCTGGGATGTAGCTCAAATAAACCCTTTGCCCTTGCCGTGGTGCAGAGAGGAAGGGAGTGTTGAGAGGCGCGGATTACCTCCTTGTCCAGGACGGGTGATTCATTTCCTTGTCTTAACAAGTGATCTCTGTTACTTTCAGAGCAGTTTCAGTGAAATGGTAGCTGCATGTAAAATGGAGGGCCGCCCTGTGAAATAAAAGCAGCTGATGGTTGTTGTTTTGAAAAGGAGAGATATAAATAAGCCTGAACACTGGTGTTGACAGCAGGTCCCTTAGGGGCCGGTAAGACTGAAGGTTGGAGGTTGGTTTGGGCTCTGGAGCGAACATCTCTATGAAAGCCAGGTGACTTTTGCCCAAACACACAGCTGAGAGAAATTTGGTTATTTACTGTTAAAGACACTGTTTAAAGCTGGCAGAATATGAACATGAGTTTGGTGTCAAAGGCTGTTTGAACTGCTTTTCAATACAATGCTTCATTTTTCAGCAGGTTGCCGAACATCAATACTTCCCCTCCAGACGTGCAAGACATATATACAAATAGTCTGCTTGGAACAATAACGTGTGTCGGATATGTTTTTTTCCACAATAATAAATGTATAATTTCCACATTAAAATCCTTAAAAAGGCTTCTACCCTTCATTAAAAACACCAGAATCTATGAATATGCAAATTTAGTTCATTTCTAAAGGTTTTCCGACGGACACGAGATGTCTCCTACTGAAGTCCATTCTCAGTGCACGTGCACTTAAAGTTTCTACATCACACTTGGTTAAACTGCGAGTAGGAGTGTAGCAGGGATAACGTATTTTTGCAGGCCAACCCGGAAGTTAGCATCGCCCTGGTTCCCCTCAGCAAAAAGCCAATGGCATTTTTCCTGCTGGATTTTAGCGGTTGACAGAAAATAAGTTAATACGCTTGTTTGCTCTGTGGCAAACAAAAGTTTATGACCCATACACAGGTTTTGTTCACCAAGATAACCTTCACAAATGAAGACCGCTTTTATGATTTTTTTTTTTTTTTTTTAACTTGAATGCGATCGCCATAACCTAAGCATAAGCTAACGTTTGGCTAGAAAACGTAGCTACACCGCGGTCGCATCACTTCAGCGTCCGTAGCACGAAGCCTTCTACTAAAGCCTTTCCTCTTAGCGTGACCTACAATAGTTTGCAAGAGTGCGTACGAACCTCCGAAGTCTCATTTTGCCGGCCTTTTTTAAGACGTGTAAAAGCTTCAAAATGCGAGAGTGAGGTAATTCCTGACGGATTTTATGCCGTGGAACAAAACGGGAAAATCTCTTAAGCTTGTGTTAACCACAGACCTTATTTCAGGCATCGAGCCAAAAACCCATTCAAAACACGCACTGACTGCGAGACGAGGGAAGCGCACGGCTAAAATCTCATTTCTGCGTTTTAGGACTCACTCCTGCGACACTCGTTTTGACCAGGAGCTGACCTCCAAACGGTTTGCGATGTCACAAATCACACTCGTAAGGCTCCGGCCCCTTAAAATCCGATTTTCAGTGAGCGCGGGTGAAACCTTCCACTTTCAGCAGATGAATGTGAAAACAGCCTTCGAGTGTCAAACTCTGCACATGCGTCATTCTGCACAGCGAAGCTCAATTAAATGGAGGGGGACTTTTAAAAAAAACAAACAACTAAGAATACGTGTGAAACGTAGGCTACTTAGACAACAAAATGATGTGTTTGCAGGGTTTTGTTTAATGAAAAGAAGGGTTTGGGGGAAAACCTGTCTGTATTTCCTCAAAGTAAGTAAGAGTCCAATAGTTTTTGAGATAGTTCACTCTGGACCCAAAACATTCCTGCATCAGGGCCAGTGTAACATTAGAAAAAGAAACATTGAGAATGAGGACATTCTTTAAACATTTTAAATGACCGCATCATGACTGAGATTCAAAAAAGGTAATGATATTCAGCAGCAAGACGGTGAACGAGATGAGGAGCAAGATGCTGACTGCTGAGTACCGCCACACAACACACACCCAGTCTCTTCCCTTATATCTCCGCTGATATCTATTCTCAATGGTCAACTTCAAAAGGAGGCCTGGAAATAAAAAGGGGGAATGAGAGGGGGAGAGATGATGATGATGATGTGCACCGACTCGCATTAACAATTTTATGCACGTCGTACGCTGAGAGATTTCTGGTCAATTTTTATTACAGTACTGAAGAGGAAGGGCGATGGCTTTACTTTGTAAAAGACTGTCCTCTACTTGGCCTTTTATATGAGATTAAACTGGATTAGCAAAGCACCAATGATTAAAAAGTACCCCCTATAACAACCGTGTACATGATACCTATGATTACTGCGTTTATTGTAAACAGCTGTCCCTGCCTATTAAAGTTAGCTCTACTGAAAGTAGAAGTTGCCAGGAGGGTAATGAGCTAAAAAAAAAAGTTCTTTTCTTCCAGTTACAGTCAAAAACAGGATTTTAAAAAAGGAACAGTTCGACGTTTTGGAAGAAATATGCTTAATCGCTGCCTGGCAGAGAGTTAGATGAGAAGATCGAGACCATTCTCATAATTTAAAAGGCTACAGCCACTAGCCGCTTAGCTTAGCAGAGATATTAGAAAATCTGCCAACCAAAAACAAAGTGTAAAAATTAAAAAGTAGTGTGTGTGTGTGTGTGTGTGTGTATAGGCTGGACTATTTCTTGGCTGTGACATGTAACTTGCCTGGCCACTGCTCAGAGCCAAGAAAACATCTGAGACATCATCCCTTCGCACAACAGCAAGTTATCGTTTGAGCAGTTTTTGCATGGATAAAACAAACGAGAAGTAACGTCTTAATAAGCGAGCCTCAGAGGTGCTGGTAGGTGGGTTTGGACAGGTCCAGGCGAGGTTTCCAGTCTTCATGCTAAGCTGAGCTAAACCAATGCTGACTTTAGCTTCATATTTAAAAACAGACCGATATGAGAGACGCGCCCACCCTTTTTTCACGTAACTCGCTGCCAGAAAGCAACCAAGCATAGTTTCCAAAATGTCAAACTAGTCTTTTGAATTAAACTTTCTTCTTTACCTTGCAAACATACACACAGGACTATTTTGCAGTTTGGCCAAAAACAACAACTGTCAACTGGCAGAAATCCCAGATTCAGTTCAGCACGTCATCGGTGTTCATAAAGTACTGAGAAGTCCCTCTGACAGATAGACAAGCGGTAAATTATTAGAGGTCCTCTAGTACGGAGAAGCAGCATCAGGACGACCACAACAAGCCCGTCGATCTGTGGAAATACGCACTGAAAGGCGTAATCGTTCTGGAAAACATCCAATTTTTCTACGTGTCTTTTTAAAAGGTGCATTAAATAAGATGAATGATATAAAGAGGAGTTTTGGGTTCATTTCCATCAAGATTAGTTTGGTAAAATTTGTGTTGTTTTTTTTTTTTTATGAAATCAAGTTTGGTGCAATTTTACACTTGAGTCTCAGTGTGGGGTGAGTTCTAAGACTGGAAATACTGCTTTAACGAGATCAGATTTAGCTGTCAAATGAAAAGCCTGAAAAGTAAACTTTGAGCCATTGTGCGCTGTGGTCAGACATCGTTTCTTTCAGGATTTTTCCCAGAATAGAGTTTGAGAACGTAGTATCTCGGTACAAACTTCATCATTCCATAACAAGCTCATAATCTCCCGACATTTCATTTTTGAACAATGCCAATGCTCGGGGCTCAGTAATGCAAGGTTTTATTGTGCAGGTTTACCATGCTGTACAACTCCATCATAGTGTCATCAATGGAGAGAGACCGTGAGATGTGGTTTCACTTTCACAAATTAAATATGTTCGTAGTTCCCTGTGGGTCTGAACAACAGATTCACTGCAATGAATCTCACCTTGGAGTGGTTGGCCCACGGCCGAGCTGGGGGACACAAAACTAAAAATGACCATAAAACTGATTAAAAAAATAAAATAAAAACACCTGTCAATACAAACGAAACATGAAGAGCATCACAAACATGATTCTACACTCTACAGGTATACCAATACTCAATATTACTTTTTAGCCACGTTGGCTTAAACACTTGAGTACATTACGTAAGCAACTTATTAATCTATTGACGTTAGTGCTTATAGTCCATGTTTATCCGGCGGACGAGAGTTCAACCAACAGGCCGAGGGGCATCGTCGTCCCCCAGGAGATTCGGCCTCTCCCCAGGTTTGCATGTTATCGTGGCTCTCTCCTCCTCTCTGTGCGAATGCTGGAGGTGGCGTGGCTCGGAGCCTACTCAGCGGGCGAAGCCGCTCAAACGTCCTCCTGGATCCGTCCTCCCCACTTGTGTTTTACAATCTACATTTTGTCAACATAATTGTATAGGCTATGACTTTCTGTTGTGAATCCACTCTGCACACGCGACCTCTATAGCATTTCTGTCCGTCCTGGGAGACGGCTCCCTCCTCTGTTGCTCTTCCTGAGCTTTCTTCCGTTTTTTTCCTGTTAAAAAGGTTTCTTTGGGGGTATTTTTCCCTCATTCGAATAGAGGGTCAAAGGACAGAGGGTGTCCTATGTTGTACAGATTGTAAAGCCCATGAGGCAAATTGTGATTTGTGATATTGGGCAATATATACAGCATATATATAAAAAGGGACTTGACTAGTGCCTTAAGTTACTTTGCTTGTCACTCCCCAGTAACAAATCACCCATCTAATGCTTGTAATAACCACAGACCTCAATTATTCATTCAATTAGTGACTCACAGCCTGCTGGAAGTCCTTTTATGCCGCTGTGCTGACAGGACGGTTGGGAAAACGAAATGCCTCTCCCATCCCACTGCGAATCAGTTTTAGCACTCCGTGTGTGTGAAAAGGATAATCGTGTAGGTCTGGAACTTAAGGTTTCGGAGGGCGACGACTTCATTCTCCACCGTCCTGTGTTTACAAAGGCTTCATCTCGCTCAGGCAGGGGAGACACCGAGGACACTCGAGGGTGTATTCATTCAGGTAAAAGCCCAAAGCCTGGCAGCTGCTGCCAAGAGCACCGCTAAATAATGAGGCTCGAGTGGAGCCGCATTAGGGCGATAACCAAGCATCCAATAAATTATGGGTTATGTGACACAAGGGTGCTATCACCGATACCACCGTTTCACCAGCGCAACAAGGATCTGAAAAGGAATGATCCCACACAGCTTCATGCAATTACATGCCTGTTTTTGTTGATTCACCTCTCAGACCATGAAAGCGTTTACATTTGCTGTTCTGAACAGCTGCTATTTTAGGCGTTTCCTAGAAGCACTTCTAGTGTATAGAAAGTGATGCGTTTTCCAGGAACAACAGGTCGTTTGAAAATGTACTTCGTGTCCATTTTAGACTTTTATGACACTCAGGGCTTGGAAACTCAACATGGACCACCTGTACATAGTAGAAATCAAAATGAAATGGATATCTACTGCTCTAGTTGCTGGTAAAACCTGAACACTTCAACTTAGACTTATTTGGGTCTCTGCAAGAACCCCTCCCATTAGGCTTCGACAGCAGAGGCCAACTTAAAAAGGGGACTTCTGCTGCATATGACAAACGGGGGGCGGACAAAAACACGTTTGCATTGATTGAAAGAAGTCTGATCCCAGATGTCCACCAGATACACCTGAATCCTGTTCTTCCAGAAGCACGTCAGTTTTTAAGTCAATTGTCAAGAAATATAGTTATTTATATACATTCACAAGTAAATTTAATGCTTCAGAGATGCAAAATGGTCTCTCGAGTGGATAAACCTGGACGCTACAGGTGTGCGTTTTAGTGTGGACTGAGGAAACCGAGCTTTCGGAAAACATGGTCGAGGCCGTGAGGTTGAGAAAGCAACTTTCTGTTGCCTCAAACTCTGTGATCACTCATTTGAAATGTCAATGTAGCGGATTACGCAGCATAGGTGTCGTTAAAAAGGTGGGGCACGCAATTCTGGAGAAATCCAGTACCACCACAAATACCATGACACAGAGCGAACAACAACACAGCAAGTAACGTTCAGCGCACACACTGAATGGACCGCTGGCGGACCGTGAGGAGATATTCGCTGAATTTGACAAAAAGACGTGTATTAGAATCGCATACAGAATTTGTGTGTATTTTGTCAGACGACTTCACAGGTTGGGTTTGGGATGAACAGAGGTTAAATCAGCTGAGACTCAGCAGAGTCACCGGACTCTGTCCCACCCATTTGTTGCTTGTAAAGTTCCATTTTGTTGTTTGCTGAGCAAACCAAGAGGAATAAGAAAAGATCCAGCTGTCTTGGGCGTTTCAGTCTAACCTGAAAACACTAGTTTGATGCTTCAATATGTCCCTTCAGAAACCCACAGATGTCATCACAGACAGTAAAGTTCGTGTTTTCCTACTGCCTTTGCTTTACTCTGTGAACATGTTCTGGAGCAGAGCTTTGTGTAAACGCCTGCAGATTTTACAGTTTAAAAAAAAGGATTTCCTTTTGCCCATGTTGCAAAAACAATGGCAGTATAACATTTTTAAATTAGCTTCTGGGAGAAAAAAAAAAAATTTGTTTGACAAGAACAACAACTGCCACCACAGTTGATAAGATTTATATAAATGTTTTCAAAAACGCATGATGCCAATTCAACAGAGACATGCCTATTAATCTAAACATGGCTGTTGGAAACAGAAGAACAATCCAAAGCAGCAATCACACCCCTAACCGCATGCCACAGTCAACAACAACTGTATTCGTTCTTTCTTAGTCATTGAAAACGGTCTTCTGCTGGTGAAACAATCAAACCCTGTAGCTCTCCACAGAAAAAGGGTTTGGTTTATGGGCAATTCAGACTTATTGATGGTTTTGAGAAAGCACAATAGTTAGAATGAATAAACTGGTTTTAGGTGAGGAGAATCACAGTGTGCCTTAAAACAACCAGCCCACCAGTGTGGACATAAAGCGCAAGATACATTTTTCATGTGTGGGCCACCTTGCCTTTGACACAATCTATAAACTCAGGCTTTCTGTGGAGCACGGCGCTAAATGATTATGGAAACGTGACAAGCAAATCCATTAAGAACACTTGGGAGTCGAGCCAAAGTAGCCGTGCCAGAGCTGAAACGGCTGCATGTCGTCATTCATCGCCAGAAAATTAACCCTGATATGCTAAAACCTTTCCTCACTGCCACCACAGTCTGGTGTCGGGAGTTAATCACGTTCACGAATACTGGTTTGATCGTCCTGGACCAAACACATCGATTCAGATGGTTTTAGCCCTGTCTTGGATGATGAGTGTTCCTTCTTAATAAGTGCTGATATCTTAACACTGCTGCTTCATCGCACCGAAATTGTGTCAATATATTGTATTCAAATCAACAGTTACTGTGTCTTTAAAGATGTATAAAATGAGATTATGACACTACCTTTGGAAAAAGTAACTTTAATTTCTCATTTCACAAGGCGACAACACTACTTTTGAGATAATGGACACGAGCAGGAGTGAAACTCATTTTGATCGCTCTCAACGCGGCCAGTAAAAATACCGACTGGTAAATGCTGAATGTGCCGGTGCTACCAGGAGCTGAAGTCTCCGAAGCTGCTCTTGCCTTTGGACTTCTTGGCCGCTGCTCCTCCGCTGGTGGACGGCCCGCTCTCATCTTCAGCAGCCGGACGTTTTCTGAGGGAGAAGAACACAATATCATAATCAGCTGTTTCCCCCCGCAGACGTGTGCCTCTTGTTTCTCGTAGATTACGGGGTTTTCTCGGATCTTTTCTTCCTTTTGCCTGAGTTCCCGCTCATAACTCTTTGGGAAATGATGTTGATTATGCCTTTGTATAATACAGTCTACAGGCCTTTCAGGTTTCGTCTGCTCTTCCTGGAAGTGAAACTATAGTCTGGCCAAGTCATCAAATCTCTTTGTGGTCTGACAAGGTCAAGGATAAATTTGCATGAGACAGATGCTGTTTCAAACGGGCTGTACAACAACAGTTTTTTCCCTTCAAATCAGACATCTACATGAACCCGGATGAAGGCATGACGTCTTGTGACTCTGACCGGTGGGGCAGCAAATAGCGATTTTGTTCCATTATCGATTAATCTGCCGGTTAGTTAATTGGTTGGTATATAATAGGGCTGATCAATTAACACAAATATTATCATTATTATCAGAACATGCTGGTTTGCTACAGACCCCAGAATAACTCACATCATCATTTTTAATATGTTTTTCAGTGAAAATGAAATGCAAAAATTAGCATTCCCACTAAAATCGTGACTCCTATCACAACATCTGTCAAATCAATCGCAATATGATTTTTGTTTTTTGCATGTCGTTCAGCTCTTGTTTTATAAAATGGCAGAAAATAGTGATGGTAATTGTAAAAAAAGGCCATCACAGTCGAAAGAGAAGTCTTCAAATGTCTTGTTTTGTCTGACCAACAGCCCAAAACCCAAAGATATTCCGTTTACACTGACAGTAAACTAAGAAAAGCAGCAAATTCTCACATTGGAAAAGATAGAACAAGACCACGTTTGGCAGCTTTGCTTAAAACAGGACTAAAACAATTAAAATCGATTAACAAAATTGTTGCCAATTAATTTTCTGTTGATCGACTAACCAACTGATAATCGATTACCAACCTTCTTTCCCGGACCTTAACCTTACCTCAACCTTCTCGAACGGTAAATAATCTCTCATCTAGCCACCAAAATCAGCTTCCAAAATCTCTGACTTTAGCTGCCTGATGTTTCCTCACCAGTCACTTATTTACTTGGTGCTGAGCGAGTAGCTACACTCGGCTTGATTAACGCAAACAGCTGCCTACGGTTTAACGTGTGGGGGCTGGTGAGACGCAATCACAGAGTCAGTGTTCCGTTGGAAAAGAAACTATTTGCCAAAAGTGGCTAAAAGATGTGTAGAATGTTATTATAATTATTATTATTATTAAATGTCAAATCCCCACATTTTGCTGGATGCAGGGTTAGGAACAACTTGAAAATAAAACATTATATAAAACGTGAATCAAGGGTTCAAAGTACATACACAGCCTGACACCCGATCTTCCACTGTGTTATATCAATCAACAGATCATTTCTAGTCACGCACAAAACATTTTACAGCACAATGCTCAGTTCGGATAAACCTTGTGTATGTCATCCCCATCCTGTATCTTTCTTTTGATGGGAATCATCCTGAAAATGCACAAACGAACAAGCGTTTTCCCTGAAAGGACCATTAATGACTGCTCGAAACACCCCACGTGTCACTTTTACATTTAACTGTCTGGTAAAATGGACGGGCTGCTTTTTTGGGAGCGTTTATACTGACATGCTCTGGATAAATCTAAATATGGGAACATGTGATGACAGAAGTAAGACAAGGCGGATAAATTCTGAAGATAAAACGTCAAAGAGGGAAAAAGCATGAGCTTAAGGACATTTTCAGTTCAGTTAATGCACCTTCGTTTTGGATAATGACAGCAATTTCAGTATTCTCACAACTGCTACAGGGTTATATATACACATTGTGCACAGTGTCTTAAATGTAACGTCTTCATTTTTTCCTCTCTTTACTGATTCTACCTAAAAAAGATAAATAAAAGTGGGACACAAGGAGGATTTGAAAAATGGCATAAACAAACAACAAAACAAACAACATAAAACCCTAATGTGGCAAGAATTGAATGCTTCTCTTCATATTTGATGTTATTCTGAAGTAAACTTCAAGTACATGTGCAAACTGTTTTTTGTTATTGTGCCAACACTGCCAAAGCACGTGTTTTTTTGACACAAACCTCAAACTAAAATGAAATATGTTGTACTGTCACAAAATACAACACAATATATCTGGACTCAGCGAAAATATGATCTGGATAATAAACCGGAATTATCCCCGTGGGGATAATGGGTACTCTTCCCTATAATTGACAATTCTGCACATTATGTTTCTACTCATTCTGTGTCGCTATGCAATCATCATGTTTTACCATCCATTCATTATTATCCTGCTTGTAAAGTCGCTCACATCAGACTGCGAGGAATAAATAAAGCGTAATGCTGTTTGTGTGGAGGCCGGGTTAACTTTTTAATCTAAATTCTGCCTGGAAAGTGGAATAAATATTCTTCAACTACTGTTTTGTGCATCGGCAGCTTTTATGTACGTCACAGCGATGCCTATGGAAGAGTCCCGACTACAGCAGAAGCAGATGGGAGTTTGTGCAGTTTGGTGAATAGCAACATCAGTATGCGTGCGTGCGTCCTTACACTGTGGCAGGGTTGATGTATTTCCCCACGCCTGCTTTGAAGGTCTTTGGCGCCTGCTCCTCCTTGGCTTTCTTCAGGGCGATGCTACTCTTCTGCTTCTCCTCCTCCTGCTTCTGCAGGTCCTTTTCTCGCTCTGCTGCAATCTGAAAAAAAAACAACACCACACGAATCCTATAAATCCCGCCCCCCAACTACATACCAGGTCAGAGGATACAGAGGCTCACGCTCAGACCACAGGACCTCATGCGCAGTAACTGTTAACTCCCATGCTGACACTTTCACTGCGCAATCCACGTTTCAAATGCAGGTGGACAACAAGCTCCAGGTGTCTTCGTAGGACACTGGACAAAACCCCTATTACACTGACAGTCATCTGTCATGGTTCAAGAGTTTGATGTATACTGGTTTTACACACATGGACATGCACGCATAAGTGTAGTCAAATGTTTGCTGTGTTTGCTCTGTACCTGTCTGTCTACCACTTTGGATCTAAAAATCAAACAATGACTGTAAAAGTAAAACGCCGACCTCAAGCTTTAATTTGGGGATAAGCAGTGTGGTAACTGTTGCCCTTGATTGTCCTGCTGCCCCTTTAAAAAAACTGGACGGACCGTACAGAAATGTGTTTTCCTAATTGGTACTTTTTTGGATGTTTGAGCTCCACTGTGCAGAATGATGTATGGGCAGAGTTTGACCCTAGAAGGCGGTTTTCACATTCAGCCGCTGAAGGGGAAAATGTCTTTGAGCTCCGTCCATGAATATCCATTCAAGTTGTGTACGTACAAGCACGATTCGTGACATGACGACTATTCTGAAAGCCAATTGTGCTCCAATATGCAACTTATACACACACACACGTGTGATGTGGAAGCTTGAAGCCTAATAAACTGAGAATGGACGTTCAGCGCAGCAGGAGACATCTTGTGTCCAGCAGCTAAACTTTTAAAAATGAAAAATACTTCCTGGATTTTTCAACAGGACAGTTTCTTTCTTTTTTTTTTTTTTTTTTAATTAAGAAGGAAATTGAACCTTTTTGTGGAAAAGCTCATCAGACATTACCATACAGTTATTCGATCTGTAAATGCTTTATCAATTGAATTTACCATTAAAGAGGAGTTTATCAATATTCCCATATATTATTGACAACCTCAAAACACCCTTGAAGGCTGAAAGGTTTTTTTTGGTTTGTTTAACCTCTTTCTTTCCATTCAATTTTGTTGGGAGTGCAGAATAACAGCAACGAAAGAAATGTGTCAGTGTCCAAATACTTACGCACTGCAAGTTCATACACTCATTAATTGTAGAAATGTAAAACTCAGCAGATATACATTCAGACTAGAAGTCCTCACTAAAAAGAACCTTGGGAAAAAAATAAGGTTATATCATGAAGTCAGTATTGTTCATGTATGCAAACAGACAGAGATACGAACCTGAGCGTCAGCCTCCTCGAACGGGTCCACGAACACAGTCGCACTGATGATCTTGATCTCAGACTGTATAACAAAAACAGAAAAAAATAAAAATAAATCAGGATCCAAAAAGCGTTCTACACTCATATACTATATATGAGTTTCAAATATATCCCGAAACAACTCTGCTCGGCGGTTGAAACAGGAGCTTTGCATGGAGAACGTCTTGAGAATTGCAACTCTAGGTTTTTGGGAGGAAAATTAGATATTGACATGAATATAAACTTCAAAACATATTGTAGCTGCATTTGTTTTGTTTTTTTTACAGCTTATTTTTAATTTAGGACAATAGAGTGACGCTTTGCAGACACTGAATTTAGCCCCTCATTGGCTTTTCTGCCTCATCTCTCACTGGCCCCTGCTTCATTTCCTGTCTCAGCACCTGACCTTCAGATGATCCATGTAAGGGTCAAAATGGCACTATGGCTGAGTCTTGTACACCTCAGCTGCTATTAATGTTAGTGATCTAGGAACTTAAACTGATTCTACAGTTGCACTCTGTAATTTGCCCTGCTACATTTCAAGATTGTAAAATGAAACGTAATTTGACCCAAGACATTTCTCTGATTCCAGTGGAGTACATTTACACATTTCAAAGTAAAACCAAATCCTGTTTAAGCCAATCTAGACCTTAAACATCACTGTCGGACTCCTACCTTTGGTTTGTCGGATTTGGGATCACTCTCCACATTCTCCATGGCTGTAAGTGCCTCAAATCCACCAACAATCCTACAAAAGAGAAAGAAATCAACACCACCACAAAAAAAAAAAAAAAAAAAAAAGCTTCATTTATTACGATGACGAGTCCTCACATCGAGGTAAGAGCAAGAGAGACCTGGGCTGCCCACACAGGGTCCAGATCACTTTGAACTTCGACAGGGAAGAAAAAAAACAACAGCAGCATATCCCTCACAACAAAATATATAATAACAATGAAACAATTAAGAGACTTCGAACGTTGAATAAATTCTGCCTCTTAGCATTCAAAATAATCTATCCTTTTCAAAGACTGATGTGCTCAATCACGAACAGGGTTGGAGGGGGGGCGGCCCGGGTTCCAATCCTGCTCCATGTCATGAGCCAGCTCAACCTGTACGGTTTGTAATCAGTTCAGATCTTTTTATTTTGCCACAAGAGGAAATTCTTTTTGCAGCAAGGCAGCATAATAAGTTTATCAATAAGCAGCTGAGGGATTTGCGCAGACCTCATTATATTCCCCAGACAACAGTGAACACAAGTTGCCGCTAAAAGCAAATGTTTACAGTCTTTGTTATCAGCACATTGGCCTCATAACAACTGCTGAAGATATAGAGCCAAGAGGCGAACTGATACCGACTCCCCAGGTGCAGAGCACTTTAATAAGTTGCTCTCACTTTGCTTTTTAAACTGCAAAGTCTTTAACCAGCTGCTCCTGTGGGGGCTTCCTGTTACCATGTGTAGAGTGAGAACACACATACAAAACAGTACACCCAGTAGGCAGGGGCCATAAGTGCTCTGCTTCCAAATATTCAGATGAACAGAGGAGCTCCGACACTCAACGACTCACTGACCTTGTATAATAATATTAAGTTCTCTGTTAGTACAAAACTATTAGGTTCCAAAACTGATTTCATGCCAAGGATCGGCCAATAAATTGGCTTCAAAACACATCTCAAGAACTCCCATCTCAAGCCTCTTTCTCACATTCACTTCAACCCTGTTGGCAATTTTTTGTTGTCATATAAGACTTTCAAGGAGTTTCCAGATCAGGGAAGAATACAAATCTTCTTTCATAATAGATCTAGTCAAAATAAAAGCAACAATATTCCCACATAAAGCACGCAACAGATAACACTGTAACCGGAGGTATTATACTTTTAACTAATTACCAAGACAGACATATCTCTCTCTAAAGGTATTTGTAATTCTATAAGATGATAAAGCTCTATTGGATGGTCCAGTGGATGATATACCTGACAAATCATAGTACTCCATCACACTGATGCAAAAATTATATAAAAATCCAATATTGCCATAAAGCAGTCCGGCTTATTGTTCTGCAGGATTACTTACAGTGGCCTATTACATCCAGGAATACCACAGTATAAACCCAATCTTCTCATGGTGATCATCATATCGCCCACCATTACTAGACAAAGGGTAACCCATTACGCTTCCTGAAAATTCTAGGAAAAAGTCAGCTGGCAAACCTAAAGCATCACATCTACCCAGGTATTCTGAGAGGATTAACAAGTCGGTGCAGCCAAAGGGATCAACAGTCATTCAATTTCAAAATAATACATACAAAAATCGATCATTAAGACAGCCTGCTTGAGGATTAAGATAGCTCTTTATATGTGGTGTCCTTATTTTATTTTTGATTCATCCCTGTTCTCCAGCGGTGCTGTCACTTGAGAGGAGTGGAAAAAAGAAATCAACTTTTAAGGTCAAAGGTCAAAATAATTGACATGGGATTTTTCTTGGAGACCTCTGTCTGAACACCCAAAACCAGATATTTGAACCCAGAAATGTTGCGGGATCCCTTTGTGAAAAGGGACCTAAGAGTATTTTTGGATGTTTATACAATGGGATGGATGAAAGGACTTGTTGCATGTCGTTTTCCCATCTCTCCCTCTGCACTCATTTCCTGTCAGCTCTCTACTCTCAATTCTCTATTAAAAAGGCATACAACACAAATAAGAAAAATCCTGTATACAGGCAGATTACAGTACGGCCAGTATAGGTTTTTAAAGGTAGAAAATACACCAAAAATATACACGCTGAAAAGATGAGTTAATCGATCGATTTGTTGAGCAAGCAAAAATGCCAAATATTTACATCTCCTGAGAGAGCATTTAAACTCTTAAAGTCGAACTACCCGGCTGTGGTCACACCTTATCAACCAGACAAAAAAAAAAGACATAAGAGAGTTCAGTCTGATTTCCATTGTAGAAGAACCTTCCTCTGTAAAAGAGTTCACATTATGTATAGATCAGGTTAAGTGGGCTGCCACCGCCACCCCCATTAAATGTGCAAAGACTTCAGTCTGGAAAGGATAAAATGCTGGATGCCGAGTTCAAGCAGAAGCTTTTTAAGAGTGGTGACCATGAGAAGAATCAGTCAGTTGAAAGCAGTCTGAATATTTTTAGACAACAGCCAGGGCTTTCTCTGAAAAGACAACCATTTAAGATCATTCCCAGCACACACAGAGAGAGAGAGAGAGAGAGAGAGAGACCAGTTTAGATTTAGCTTGTACTAAATTTTTCACTGCTCTTGGCCAGGAGTCAGACTGGAAGTCACAATACTGTTTCTACTGTCTGGAGCTCCAAAGGAACCAAATACGTATGAGAGAGAGAAAGAATGGCAGAGAGGGAGGAAGATGACAAGAAAGATAAAGAAGAAGAGAAAAAAAAAAAAAAAAAGAGAGCTGAAAAGAAGACGAGGCACTGACCCCGCTGTTCGCGTAA
>CM022476.1:4646300-4688560 GCA_011952105.1 Coreoperca whiteheadi | reverse complement strand
AAAAAAAAAAAAAAAAAAGAGAGCTGAAAAGAAGACGTGGCACTGACCCAGCTGTTCGCGTAAATGACACTGAGCATTAAGCAAGTGTCTGTCAAGGACTGTCACCTTTCAAAGCCATCTGCGTCATCTGCTAAATCACACAAAACACTGTCACTAAGACACAGTGGAGTCAATTTAAGGAAATCACTAAAACGCACACATTTTATATTTAAAACATTTATAAAATGAAATAGGATTTTTACCTTCCAAACACCGTGTGCTTCCTGTCAAGGTAGGTGCACGACCGGAACGTGATGAAGCTGAGAGAAAACAACAGAAGCAACAACATGACATTAGCAGAAAACATTAAAAAAAATGTAAGGCTCTGTAAATTAATGTGTGAAAAGGAAACAAGAAAAAAAAAGGAGCCTTGCCTTTTGAGTAGGTGCAGAAGCCATGTCTGCTTACTTAACTACTTTAGTTTTTACTAAATACACAGAATAACCTTCAAAAACAATAACAGCATATTTAAGCATAAGTTTTCCTCACACAAGATCCATCAAGCAAAAGGTAACACTTTTGTATCGCTTATAGATGTTTATATACTGCTTATAAGGCATTATATTTTGTGTTTATTAATAGAAAATAAAGTGTTACCAAGGACAAAATCTGCTTAGTGCCAGTTTTAACGTGTAGCATTAAGTAATTAATCAAAAACAAAGCACTTATTAGGTTTAATAAGAACTGTTCAAATTTAATTTTTTTGATGAAAAATGTCATTGGTCAAAATGGTTATGCTAATTGCTAAATAAATAAATGCCATAACACATCAAATGTTTGTCTGTGCATTCAAGGCTATTTTGTTCTGACAGCGGTGAATTTTTCGTGTCTTGTTCACCTGTGGGGCTTCAGCAAAGAAATCAAAAGAAGAAAGACAGAAAAGAAAAAAAACAAAACCTAACTCTCTGTTGACTGACTGTTTAGCACAGAGCTATTGTCTAACGTTTAGGCAATATCGCTTTTTAAAAACACTGCTTACAACTGGGACTTGTTGGTGTTTGGACCCGAGTTTGCCATGCTGAGAATCCCCCGGCCAGTGTGGGAGAGGTTGGGCCAAAACTCATCCTTGAAAGGTTTTCCCCAGCAGGATTCCCCTCCTGGGAATGGAGAAGGTGGGTGAAAGAGGAGAGAAAGTCACAAAGAGGGAGAGAGATAGAGAGAGAGAGACAGAAAGACAAGGACGTGGAAACTTTTTATCGGATTATTCCTGCAGGCAATACTGTTGACAGGTATTTCAACACCCTCATCAATTCGGAACGTTTTTGACCATTAGTGGCACTACAGATACATTGTTTGATGAGCAGGTCCCTGTTTTGTTTGTATCTTGTGCTCTGCTAGAGATAAAATACGCATTCCTGTTCACTGCAGGGAGGTGGTAAAACAAACATGCAAGCCATACAACATGAAGAAAACAGCAAGATGCCGAGAACTAAGTCAGCTGGATGCAATGCTCATTTTTCTTTAAAGAAAATCCGTATGTCAGCACTTTCAAGCGAAAGTTTGTCGACCGTCCAGTGTTAATCTGTCATTGAACTGCGTCACCTGGGATTTAATGTATGTAAAGAAAAATAAGCAAGACTGAGAAGATTGAGTTCACATAGTTATTTTGTTTATTTTAAACCCATTGAAAATGTATTTAGCTTTAATGAAAATAACAAATTCCTGGCTCTACCAGTACTATTTGTTCCAATTACTGCACCTTTACAGAAATAAGGCACCAAGTATTTTCACAAGACGCAAAAGACCCGTTTGCCCTTGAACGTGGAGCCATGTTGAGAGCCTTCAGCTGTGAATCATTCAGACCGACTTCTTCATTAAGAATCATCACGATGAGGATACAGGAAGACGCTCTGCAGGAGCTTATCGGCTCCCGACAGGGGGAGAGGATGTGTCGCCCTGAGGTGTGCTTCACTGTCCTGCCAGTGCATCAAACGGTGTGTACGTTATATAGGTACAGTAAGCACTGTATGTGTGTGCTTATGCTGGAATGTAAATGCGTACTACCAACCACTCAACTCTTCAGAGGTTTTGTGCAGCAGTCAACTTCCCCTGGTGACATTTGTGCATAATTTATCAACCCGCTGACAATTTGCCTTCAGTACGCCTGGATCATAAATGAAGGGGGAGGGCGAGAGAGGGGGACGAGTTAACTAATAAATCAAAGTGCTTTCCCTCTGATGTTTATTTGACAATTCCCTTGAATTACACAAACAGTACAACCTCAAACTTTGACCTAATGAAAGGGTTTGACAGGAAAGAAAGCGGGCGACTGTGAAGCATCTCCACTGATGACAGCATTATTTGAGCATTTCAAAATACGGGAGCATGCTAGTTTCATGTTTTGAATATACGTGTCTGGGATGTCATTTACAAGTCGATGTTTCAACATTTCTTTCCCCAAGCATCGGATTCTGAAGGGTTTTTGATAAATGAGGCCCTTCTGAAATTGGGGAACGCGTTAACGCTACACTGAGCAGTTCGCCGGATGTGTCTCTTTCCAATTTCTGAACAGGCAATGAAAGACGGGGGATTCACTCAAAAACGTGTGGGCAATTTTTGTGGATTTGCTTGACACTTATATCTCAAAATCCAAGTGTCAAAAAAGTATGCGAGCGGAGTTCAATATCTTATATGGCCATCACTACCCTCGACAGAAAAACTGGGAAAACGTGAGTGTGTATTTTGCAGACAACCAATGTTTTGACTTTCCGCATAATAGGTGCTCACTTGTTTTCCCCGTCTTCCTGCCTCTTCTCTTCATCTTTATCACTAAATGTGAGCGGACAAATTATCTCTTCAAAAAGCATAATATCAAACAAAAGATGAAATCTGTCTCGCCTGCTTTGGTCTGACAAGTTTAAAAAAAAAAAAAAGATACTTACTTAGTACATAAGTAAGGAAAACAACAAAATGAGTGACATGTATCCCTGTGTAGACTTATTGTTCTTAATGATATGCTAGTAACTACACAATTACTGCATGTTACGGACTGTTTAAATGGTAAATGGACTGTACTTGTATAGCGCTTTTCTAGTCTTTCTGACTACTCAAAGCGCTTTTACACTACATCACATTCACCCCATTCACACACATTCATACACTGATGGCAGGAGCTAACTGCCCATCAGTACAAATTAAACTAACCAGTCACACTCACTCACACACCGAAGGCGCAGCTTCGGGAGCAGTTCAGGGTTCAGTATCTTGCTCAAGGATACTTCGACACATGACCGGGGGAAGCCGGGATCGAACCGCCAACCTTCCGATTGGTGGACGACCGCTCTGCCACCAAGCCACAGCCGCCCATGTTTAAGCACTGTTTAAGAAATTCCTCTTTAAGAGCCAGTTAAAAAAGGTCTGTTTACGAGTTGTGTGCACACATTGTTCGGTCCAGGTGATGAGGAGAATTTTACCCACAGGCCAGGAATTCGGCACCTTCATAAATCTGTCATGGTGGACGCATTTTGCGTAGTGCTCAGAGGCGCCCGCAGTCACAAAGCACACTTTGTGCTCCAAACTCTCAGAGCAGCACAGACGACATGAAGGCAGGAAATTAAGTGTATGAGGACTAAGCAGTCAATTACACTGAGCTGCCTTTTCAACTGGCTTGTAAAAACAGAAAAATTACACCAAATACTGGTTGATTGTTTGTTCACTACACCCCATTCTGTACCCGAAACCCTGTGTGTTTGTGTGTGTGTGTGTGTATAAGCGTCTCCTGTACTCCCATGTGCTTCACAGAGTATATTTTAGTAACACTCTTGATCTTGAGTTGCAAGTGGTATTTACGCAAAGCTTCCAAAGAGGAACTATTAATAATTCAACAGAGAAGAGTTACGCAATTCAAAATGTGGTTTAAGTGCAGTCCTCATCTTACCTGTGCCGGTGCCAGTGGGGTCTCCTCCTTGAATCTGGAAACAAAACCAAAAAAAAAAAAAAAAAAAACCTGTTAGGTTTGATTCACACTGAAAGCCTAATACAGGTTTGTCCCGCTAGTTCTGAAGAGTTGCTCCTTTTATAAACAGGAACATTTCTAATGTCTGTGCAGTGGTCAAATTCAATTAACCTTACAATATTTCCTTTTGTCACATACCCAACCTGGAGGCACGTTCCTTGTAAGCACTAGTAACCACTGACAAAGCTTCCCAGGATACAGGCCTCTATCTGTTCAGGCTCAACGTACCTGTTTATGTAGTAGAGTGCTGCTCTGTGCACTTCTTTGGATGTCTTGTTTAAAGATACACTGGGGGGTTTTGACAACTTGTGCTGCTGTGGAGCAAAGTTTTGATGAGTGGGTCCCTGTGCTGTTTGTGTGCAACAACGCAAAGGGCTGGCAAAATACTCATTACTGCCAACAGCATTTTCCAGTTTCTGGTTTAATTAAAATAGTTTGTAACCAATTCTCTTAAAAAAAAATTAATTTAAAAAGGTTTGCAAACATTTCCTGCGGTAGTAAAGAAATGCATTCAACATGTTTGTGAGACCTTGAGGTCATATGCATGTGAAAAACTCAGGGTACAGTCGACCATTAATAGAGCTTAATGGTCATTGAAGGTCAGAAATAGAACACTTCCACATCTGTGTACATAGTTTAGTTTCAAATACTTTGAGGGTTAAAAACGAAATGAATGGTTGTCTAGTTTCACTTCCATGTCACATTACATCACCGGCAAAAATGTGCTTTTGAAGATGTGTTGAGTTTGTTTTCGGCAAACGCTAACCAAAGCCGACGAATGCCTTTTTATGTTTCCTGACTGAACCGAGACAGAAGATTTGCAGAAACTGCAAGGTTGCAATGTAATGTTTAGAAGTCCCAGGTACTTGAGCAGACTCGCAGGTAAAACACCTGCATCGTATCGGTGCCTCTCACATGTCAAAGTCAAACTATTAGAGGTATCATCTCAGGATTTAAAAAAAAAGAAAAAAAAAAAAGGGGACAGTTCACCCCCAAAATCCCCCATACCTGTAGTGCTATTTATCCATCTAGATTGTCTTGCTGTGAGTTGCTGAGTTTTAGAGATATTGTCCTTAGAGATGTCAGCATTATTATTATTTTTTTTTATATAACGGGACTATAGGTCACTCAGCTTGTGCCAAAAAAATGTATTCTTATTTTGTTACCACTGATAGTTCCTACATGAAACTGCTCACAACAAATCTGTGGATTATCTTGAGTAAACGGGTCATGATTTCATGAAAGAGACGCTGCTGTTGAGTATGTAGTTTTTTGCTTTAGGGGGGAGCTGCAACCTTTAAGAGCTGCAACAATTAGTTGAATAATCCATTAGTCGGTGAACAAAATTAAATGGTTGCTATTTTGGTAAATCGATTAAATGTTTATGTAATTCACTGGTTCCAGCCTGTCAAATGTCAATATTTGCTGTTCCCCCCCCCCCACTGTTTTAAAATTGCTTGTTGCTATGAAATTATTCTCTCCAAGGCCACCCTCCTCTCCTTTTCAGCTGTGGAGGATAAGTCGAAGGCGTAAGTGGCACAGTAATTATGGATAAACAATTCCCAGCTTGCCACGGTGTATAAAAACCACAGGACAAAATAAAAAAAAAAAAAGGGTAAGGGTACTCTTGAGACCAGATGTCCACTCAGAGCCACTTTAATTATGGGAGCGGAGCTCGGAAATAGCGGCTGATCCGAGACCTGTCTTTTCAAATCCCCAGTCTAGGTTAAGAAGCTTCAGTTGGACAGTGAGTTGGAAATGAAAGCTTTGTTTACTCATATCTAAAGCCGCAAACACTAAGAAATATTATTTCAACAAAAGACAAGGTAATGGTTAGTAATTCATTTATATTTTGGATTAATGCTAGTCAGTCAGTGAGCACTACTTTTATACAGGGATCTGGTGCAAGATAAACCCAAACTTTAAATTACAAAGATTCATAAAATATGTCATCGCAAGGAGTATCGGAGCTACGTTATATCAACAATGTTGATCTGAAAATAGATTTATTTTGTGATGGTGGATGTTAAATTCAGGATAATCACTGACTCCTAATTCACTTAAACTGTATTTAACGTGTTATTGCATTGGCAACGTACAGGGCTGTTGTGAGAATTGTGCGAACCAACTGTAAAATTGCTAAGTTTAGATCTTTTTAGTCGGCAAAGAATGTGTTAGAACATCTCACACGGGGTTTGCTAATGTCCGTATTCCCGTTAAACCCAGTCAGTCTAAACATTTGTGTTAATTCAGAACACGGCAGTCAGACTTTCCAGCTAGGGGGTGCATGAAAACCCAATTTTAGCATCCCCACATTTAGAGTTTGTCCACAGCATCCAAAAATACAGACATATCTCAACACATGATGACTTTGACAAGTGTGAAACCCTGGAGATCTTGGTTTGCCAGCCTGTCCGCATAGCAGCACTCAAATCCAAAGGTGGCACTTTGTTTTGGTCGTAATTCTGCCACGGTGCATATGGAGACTGTGCCAAAGCCATTTTAAGCACACTGGTGGGCTGTAGTGGAGGTAAGTAACCGCAGAAGAGCATTTTTATCTGGTCAAAGGCCTTACCATGAAATTCCGGATGGACCTGTGGAAGACTGTCCCATCATAGTAGCCTTTTTTACACAGACGGATGAAATTCTCTCCAGCTTTGGGAACCTGGAGGAAACAGCATTCAGAGATTGTTCATAAAAAACCCAATTATTCTCAGCTATTGATATAATCATTCAGCAACACAATTTGGTTTCCTACATACTGAATGGGCTCTCCACAACCAATAATATCGCTGCTCTGTAAGCTGTGTTAGTGAAGTCAGTGGTGAGTTGTAAGATTATTAAGTAGCATTAAGAACACAGCCTAAACACAAGTACAGACACCGAGTGTTGTCAGAGATCAATGCTGAGCCTTCTGAGAGTGCTGTGTGCCAAAAATCAATCACATGTCTGTAATAGGAGGAGACAATTTGATAAACCCAGTAACTCACACACTCAACCATGTCACATTTAGATAAACTGGATGGTGAATGTCAATCCCTGCTTGATGCCACTTTACATTTATAGCAGCCTAGCCTGGTGTCATCTAATAGTCACCATACATACAAGATAATATCTTTTTTTTTGTTCACTACTAATTCAACTAAGCAAAGTGACCTGGAACACACACAAAGCAGACTGGCACTTTATCCATTCCCACTGCCTGGGAAAACTCACTATTGTGGCTGTATGTTTTAAAACAAACCAAATACGAGAGCAATTTTAACAGATTCTAGCCCGATTTGTTTGCATAAACTATTGTCAGAAGCTGCATAACAAGCCATCAGGCTGCAGAGCGGTTGAGGCACCTTCACGAATTCCTGACTGCTTTCAACCTACCACAGATAAAATTATTCTGCACAAACATGGCCACAGGATGGCCAGAGGTGTTAATATCTCTTCATACGTGATTAAATCGCCAAGTAATTTCTCACTCACATGGTTTACAGTGGATGACCCATATAAAGATTAAAAAATGAAATTACACAAGTGTGACGGGAAAGTAATAAAGCATTTAATTAATTAAATAACTAATTGTACAACAAATAGACAATGTGTTTATTTATTTATAGATAATAAATTAGTTTGTAATTTTATTGACAGACAGCACGAAGCTTTGCATTCACATAAACGCTTTCTAACAGGTCAGACAGAGTTGCAAATGTGTGACTCTGTTTGTTATACACATAAGTCAAGTAGGGTTCAACTGTTGCCTGAGGCGGCCTCACGTAAAGCTAGAAGCCAGGCTTAGCACTCTTCTACAAAGCTGTTATGTTGGTGTTAAAAGAAACTGACATCTGGATTTTTTCCTCTCGCTAACAAAAAAAAAAAAGAAAAAAAAAAAGAAGGTACATCCTGGCTCATAAAAACTTTTAAGCATCTTGTAAATCATTACAAAACACCCCCTGACAGAAGCTAATTTTGACTGACTGGCACGCTGTGAAATAAGCTGGTATTCGTCCCCAAAGCGGGAGGCGTGGCTTTGACTAGGACGCTGGTCAGGTCTACCGTTATTAACATCAACGGCCTTGAAGAACACGTTGTCTGTGTGTGTTTGAGTATGTGTGCATGTGAAACCAACTTATTGCCCTTGGCAACAATGTTTGGTGGTTTCCAAGAATCACCAGATGCTTTTGTAAAAACCTATTTTTACTCATTGGCCTTTCGCTGCGTGACAGGCTCTTCTAAGCTCTACTGGTCTTATTTCCCCCAAAGTCTCAATTCTGCTGCTGGGGTTCAACGCTCTGCCTCTTTTTTCCCCTCTATTATAAATCCCTGATTTTCAAAGAACTCTGGTACAAAGAGGCTTATTGTTTTAAATCACTTGACAAAAAAACAAAACAAAAAAAGATTGACTTTAACCATTTTAGCCATAGAATTGATTTTTGAAATAGAAAAGAACACCTAAAAAAAACAAACAGTTCCAATGACTGTCTGTTACAATAGATTACTACTACATGTATGAATAAAATGCATGAAAAAACTAATTACACAAACCTTTCCTTTTTGTGTTTTTGCCACTCCTTTCATCTCAGTGCTTTTGATTTTTTTAGCCAGAAACTTTTACGTCAGAGATCACTATCGGTAACACTTGCGTCTGCTGCCCTGTAATAGTGGTTAATTTAGCATGTCTGCATGCATGCTTTTGTGCTTGTGTGTGGGAGTTTGAGCCTGGGAATGTTTAAAATGTAACCCGATTTAGAAACATGCCTAGGTGCCTAAAATTGTCAGCAATCAGTGATGTCAGCATGGAAACAATGTTTGCTGATGCAGACAGAAAGCCACTTCATGTATGCTTGCAGGCTCTTCTCTTTTTCAAGTATTTCCCTGGCAATCGGCCTTATAAAAGGGTATGAGGGACGTAAAAACTAACACTAAAACATTTTTTTTTTTTTTATATACTTTTGCTGCCACAGTTGTGTGCATTTAAGGAGCGTCCTAATAGCCGATGTGGTAACCTAAATTTGTTTTATTCCTGTTACTTTTAACCTAAATCTCACACTATAGCATCTGAAGAACACTGTGAAAAGGTAGAAACTATTCTACGTCATCACATATGTTTTTCAACAGTGCGAATTTGTTTTATATTATTTAGGTAGAGAGAATCAATAAGCCCTTGGCCTTTTTCCCTTCTCTCCCTGCACAGTCATTTTCATTGTTATTCGTACATCATTTGTTTGATTTTAACCTAAAACTCAACTCAAAGAAATTAATTGGAATATCTAAATTTAAATCTTAGTCATCCAAAACCATTTTTAAATCTACCGCAGTCATCCTATTTCATCCCACTCAGGTGAAGCCTATCTACTGTATCCAGGGTGCTTTTGGATATAATGAAACTGTACCTTCCTCGATATCATGTGGGACTAAGGTACAGGCTTGCCTCATCCAATCTCAAACATCTGCCCCCTCACATTTCACCCAAATTGGGGACCGATGCATCCGAAGCTGGCCGAGCAAATGGACTCTTAAAAAGGGAGGTGGGCTCCGGATTTGTGTGACTGAGAGTGTATGTGACAGTGAAATGGCACTCATTAATTCATAAACAGCAGGCCACAAATAGAGCTGCAATCTTGTGTGAAAACCACTGGGGAGTAAGGTGGGGGGAGAGGAGGAGGAGGATGTGGGGTGCAGAGGGCAGGTTGTCTAACCGCTGCAACTTTCCCCTCATTATTCTGATTCGACAGCTCGGAAACCAATGAAAACCAAGCACATGAAGCGCCTGGTTACCAGGGCAGAAATGCATTCCTGGAACTCATGCTGTCTCTCTGGAGCCCCACACCTAACCTTAAAAAAAAATAAATAAAAAATGCAGGCACACAAGAAACCCATTTTTGCCAAGATGTAAACTTGGCAACCTGGGGGAAAGACTCTGCAAAAGGCTGATTTCAGTATTTTGGATGTGTCACCTTAAATACGATTTAACCACCTGATCAGGCCAAACCCCGTCACAGCAACATTATGTGAGAACCTTATACCAGCAAATTAAATCTGCAACACTGAATCAGCCCCTCAGTGACACCAGGCCTCTTTTATAAAACTATATATATTTTGTGTTTATATGTATACATTGCTAACCTCAAACATTTACTTATGCATTTTAAATAAAAATGATATCAGCGCCTATAAAAATGCTTCATGTATTGTAAGCACGACCATACGCGCAGGAACATATAGACCTGACGTGTGATCCCAAATGAACTTCAAAGTCTCTTTTTCCTTGTAATTCTATCCTTCAATGATCATGTTGAAATTTGGAAAAACTATTGAGGCCAAGCTCAGTTCAGTAACGAGGAAGGCTGTGATTTCCTGAAGAGAAATCTTTCTTCCTTCATCTTCTCTTAAGTTGCGGAGACACAGAAACTACGACTCCGGAAGCATTGGAGGGAACTCCAATAAGACTTAGCGTTAGCTCTTCCAGTTGTTTGGTTAGTGATTTTATTTTTGTCGTGTACGTGTGAATATGCGTGTTATTACCTTATCACAGTGCAACTCAAGATTCAGGTCTCCCTTGTTTGTGTGCAGACGGACGTAGCCTTTTTTCTTCACATACTGGTAACGCACAGTGTCGTCTGCGATGGCCTCTATAACATAAAAAGTAATAATTTAGTTATTATAATGTTTCTTTATAGAACACAGCATTTGAGACTATGCAAATCAGATATGGGCTGTTATTTTAAAAACCAAGCTTAAGATTTTATTGATTGCTTATGAGTCTCAGCTTGATGTTGCTGCAGCTAAGATCTCTGACCTTTAAAAACCCTCAGAGCCTCTGCAGTACAGGTTTATGCAATTGTTATTCTCCTATGAACACATTTTAAACCCAAATAGCTTTATTTAATTACCTCTTTAGCCTTTATAGTAGACTGCGTAACTAAAAAAAAAAAAGTCACTCAAAGTTATGCAAAGAAATGACAGAAAAAATGTTAATAGAAACACAGCTACTAAAATATAAATCCTTTCCTGCACACAACACATATTCTAATATATACACTTGTATATATACACACTGTAAAGACACGTATGTCTCAATACTAAGGCACACATCTATAAAAATATGCAGTATTGTTTTTGATCTAGGTCACTAAATTCAAACATTGTCTTCCTCTTCCGAAGTGTACTGAACCTACTATACAGTTGCATAACCGCAAATCTCTCCCATGGAGCAGCTCAGAGGCTGACAGGAGAAGAAAACACAGTCGAACTGAGCGGCTCCCACTTGCAGCTACATTCAACTCTGTGAGCATGAAGCTGCACTTTGCTGCAAGAGAGCAGGCATGACTAGCCAGTCTTCCCTGGATAAATAAAGATTAAAGCAACAAAAAGACAGAAGAGGTGAATGTTACCGTTTGCTGGGGATCAGCAGAGGTCGTTTTTTGTGTGTGTGTGTGAGACGTTCACTTGCCTGCTTCTTGTGTTGTTGCAGGAGTCATGGCCGTGGATGTAAAAGAGGCAGAAACTCTGCCTGTGGAGTAGTGGGCCTGTGGGGGGGTGGGGGGCAAAAATAACAGTTTAATGTCATGTTCGTTACTTAGTTTCCGGTTAATGTATACGTTTATGATGTTGGTTAACTTTGAACTGTCTTCAAAAGCCAATGAATGGGTAGATTTTAGTTTTTCCTTTTCTCAACATAAAACGTACAGAGAGAAAAGGGTTCTGAATGGCCGAAATCTTAACAATAAAATCAAACTCTGGGAGATATCTAAGAATTACTTTTGTATTTTTTATTGAATTTTACTTGACCAAAAGTAGGGGGGAAAAAAATAAATCTCAACTCAAGTACCACTTAGCCTTTTAAGCCTTTTCCGGAGCTTTCAAACACCTCTCAGTGTGACCTGTGTGTTTTGAACTTGGTGGTCGTGTATGGGATGAGATGTGCTTGAAAGCTCTGGAAAAAGCTAGTAAGTGGACCTTGAGTTCAGATTTTCTGTTTTAGTCAGTGGTTGGTTTCCAAGATTAAGAATGAGCTTTCACACTTTCAATGCTCTTTAAAGCGCAACATTGGGTCTTTATTTGCACTGGGATGGGTTGTTTAATCGATCAGTCCAAGAAAACAAAATGAATCCGTAATAATCATCAGAAGTCACTTAATCGTTAAGGTCAAGCCATAATGCCAAAGATACACTGATTCCAGCTTCTCAAATGTTAAGATTTAACGCTTTCGCTATAAATGGAATATCTTTGGGTTTTGGACTACAATTTGAAGATGTGAATGTGATTGATGCGTTTCATTATTTATAACGTTTTTCAGACTAATTGATAGATAAATCGATAAGGACAACTTTACTTGCAGCACTTATTTGTATATTCAACCCAAGTGTGAACTATCCCACTGGAGATCAGGATCAGCTAAATACACCTAGCAGGTCTTCTGTTCAGAGGCACTTCAACAGGGCCAACACTTACTCATTAGAGGAGCTCGAGGCTTCATCCGCCAGTGGAAGACTAATCTTTCCTACTCAACCACACCTCTTTCCAGCCACATCCTTGGCTGATCCCCTCATTTGGGCTAAATGGTGCATCGAGTGCATACTAGCTTAATGACAGCCTCTGTATGATTAAGAGCACAGCCGCCTCAGCTTGGTGAGATTTCCATCCATTTCATAATTAAGGGGCATTGGAGATGCTTTATGCTTCTTTGAAATTAAATTGTAGTAGATTACATTTCAGAATGGTAATACACAACATCCAGAAAAACTCCACGAACAATGCAGTGAGATTGGAGGAGTTGTTTAAGTCATTTACAATAACCACTCAGGGAGATGAGAGCGGAGAAGTGAAAACGGATTTCAGAAGTCTACTCTACAGTCCTGGTTTAGCATTCTTCTGCTCTAGTTCTCGTGAAGGCGCATGAAAGCACAGACTTTACCTCGTGTGCGCCGTCTGACCTATATTCCCTGTTCTCTCACAGGCTGTCTGAGCATCACCTCGACTGTGAACTCGAGACGGGGAGCAACCAAGGAAAAGTTTAGGCGCATAAACGAGACATGGCGGAGCATCAAAGGAGAGCTGAAAAGAATGGAGGTGTTGATGCCGTTCAAACTGAATCAGACTTCATCCCCCTGGTTATCCAAGGACACAGTCACGGTAGTAATGTGACCGCGGTTGACCTTCTCTGTTACACATCTGTGTTTGCGTCCCCCGCAGTTAAAGCGGACTTATAATGACTGAGAGCAGGCCTACAGTAAGAAACCAGAGGGTATTTTAAAACAAAGAATATCAACCTGCCTTTGTTCCAATTCCATATCTCACTATGGCTAAATGTTTTAGACCATGACACGTTCTTACTGTCTGGGGCTTTTTTTCCATTTTTGCTTAAATTCAAAGTGTAAAATATTATTCATGTTACTGAACAGCACTGTAAACGTTCTTTGTTCTGTTTCTGGATTCAATTGTTTTGTCTTTTTTCCCCACAATACTGGCAATGTATTACTGTGTGTTTGGCTCCCTCCTGTGTACAAAATAAAAAATACAGTTCCTCACCAACCTAATGCACAAGTGAAGAATTGATTGATAAATCTGATAAATCACGTATGATCAATTACATAAAAAAGTAGTCTACAGTTGTATTGCATTAAAGCTCATCTTCACCTTGGAAGTTGTCTAACTGCTGGAACTTTCCCTCATTTTTAGATTGAACAGCTAGCCTGGTCACCGCGTGGTATGATTGAAAGCTCCAGAAAAAAAAACAACAACCTTGTGTTGAAAATGTTTCATCAAATTAATAATTCCAAGGTCAAGAATGATCTATAACGCTAAACTTTTAAGCCAATGTGGAAACGAATTCCTAAAAGTGCTGTGGATTAAATCACGAGAGCGACTAAGCCTGCAGGTCAACAGATCCATCTCCATGACAAATGAGCAAACAAGAGACACGGCTGAAAGCTCCAGAAAAAGCCAGTAAGTGCACCTCAAGTTGGTATTGCTTTGTCAAAAATAAAGATAATTTCATACTTTACTAATTTTGGTAGAAAGATTCCACTTTTTAGTTGCCCTCTTCCATGAGATCAGAGGTCAGCCTCCTTTATCAACGACTGAACCTGGTCCTCTAGTCAAAGGACATTGGGGGTTTTTGAGTTCTAGGGATTCAAAAGGTGGGGTATGCGATTTTGGAAAAATCCAACACCATGACATATACCATGATATAGAGCAAACAACGACACAGCAAGTAATGAAACTAACGTTAGCTGGGTGGTGGGTTAGAACACTGTTGCTGCTGCGAAGCTACCAGCCAGAGAGTACAAGATGGTTTTCCAGAGCAGCTCAGCAGCTCCAGACAGCGATACTCACAGCTCTCCTGTTGCTATAGCTAACATCACAACAGCAGCATATCTTGGCAAACTAGAAAGCATGCTGAGTGTCCGTGGGCAAGTCATTAAGGTCACCTGACACACAAATCATGGATGGAACGGTGTTGTGTGGCTCGGTCCGAGCCACTTTCTTTTGTTTCCCCATTTACGGAGCCAGGGCTGAGTACAAACACTGGATTTTTTTTCAGCAGGCAAATTTGACAAAAAGACGTGTATTGGATTAGAATTGCATGACCCGCCTTTAAAGCTACAAAGAGACTAATTAGAACTCATGACGAAGACTGTAAGACCTTAACCTGGCATGCCAGGAAGCTCCTATTTTCTGACAGACATGGACGAATTACACATTAATTGAAACCTATCTGCTGTCAATAAACAGCCAAATATGCGCAATGTTTGACTGGTTGATTATCGCAGACAGTCTGGGGGTTTGAACCGGCAGCCGTTAGAGTGACAAGCTCCCGTTACCATGTAAGGTTTTGGTCATGTTCATTTCATAATCCTCTCTCCTTCTCTTGTAGGACTGTGCAGTTTTCAAAAACCTTAGCGTCACAGTGCTTTTGCTTACAGCGTTTAATTTGTCTGTCTTCTTGGCCTCTGGCTCCTTCATAGTGGAAGCCAGGAGCTGATCGCCCTTGTAGTCTTTGTACAGCTCAGCTAAGGTCTCCCTGGTCTCGAGATTGGTGCTCTTCAGGTGGTAACCCGGTTGCAGCTTGGCCTTTTCCTCCTCTTGAGCCGTGCCAGGGAAAGGAGAGCGAGAAGAAGTAAATGGTTTAACCAAAGCACTTTCATATTCCATGAAGACTGAACTCCAAAGGAAGTTTAACCCTGATTCCTGACTGCAATTTAACAAAAAGGCTCATTTACAAATGACAGATCGATAACTTACCTGGATCCAACACCTTCAGGTTGTTTTTCACATGGAAGAAGTTGGAAACATTGAATTTATCCAGGTTGGTGGGGTCCTAGAAAAGAAACCAAAGACATTTTCACCATTAGATTAAATGTTACCTTTCCCTAAATAATTTGCTTTCACCTTTGCAAACCAAAATAAAAGGAATAACCCACCTGGAGCGTTATAATGTCCTTTCTGGTAAAGGGTTCGTCGGTCAGCAGATCTTTAAAACTTTTGGTCTTAATGTTAAGTTGTTCAACAGCCTGAATGGAAACAGAAATATTTAAGAAAACAAAAGCCTCTCTTGGCACACACTAAGGTCACTTACTTTGGTTAAAGGAAAAATGAAGTATATTTGATGTGTCATTTATTTGCTTTTAATTTTTCTTCAATAGTAATATGACTTCTGCTTGTTTTCTTTTGAGAAGACAATTATAAAAACACCTTTTTAAAGAGGCAGATTCTACTTTCTCAAAATGATCTGTAAACCCAGAGGAACCTGTACTGTACAGTGTGCAATCCTCAGTTTGTTTAGAACAACATTTGTTGTGGAGAACTAATTCGGTGTGCTATAAGGGCCATGTGGGCTGAGAATCTGCCTTTCATGTGAGGATCAATGCAGGGAAAGTGTGCGAGTTCACCTACCTCATGAGAAAACACGTTGCCAGTGACCTTGTTGGCAACAATGTGAGAATTATTTGTGAAGACGTTGTACAGAACAGGGCAGTGATACTTTCCTGGAACGAAATGAAAAGAAAATCAGAAGCAGCAGAGTCACTCTCAATCTGCTGCCACAGAAGTGAAGAAGCACCTCATAGGTTTTGTGCTCCCTGCTGAATTATATCATCTCTCCCACATCTTCCTCCTCCACTTGCTTTAATTTGCTCTTATCCCTCTCCCAAAAATTACCCTCAAACACTATTTAAGTCAAATTGTCTTTTTCAAGCTGCTCTCACGCACATCAGTGCAGTAAGATAAGTGTGGATTTGACCTTTTTATTCCTAACTAAGGACTGACTTTGGTGATTAGAATCAGGAAAATTAAGCTTTTCCGGCTCGATTTGACTATCAACTACGTGAATCCTGTAAGGTTAAAGCACATTGACAACATGCATATTCACCATCGTTGTTCTTGGCAATGTTAAGTTTGATGAGGGACTTCGCTTCCAGTTTCTGTGTGACAGAAGAAAAACTGAGGTGTTAGTGTGCAATCAGCACTTCACTTTTCTCTTTTTAATGAAACTCAGAGCATCTCGGTGGACTCCTTCAAGTATTTTAAACTGAGAACCAGAGCTGATGTTTTTCAGGTTTTCTATTCAGCTATTCAATAATTAAGACATAATAACTGTACATATATAACTGTACTAAACTACTAATGAAGCTGAATTAGGAAGACAAGTGCTTAGCCTGAACAACTCATAACAAATACTGGTGGTAAATAGCAAATATTGTGGGCCCTCTGAAATTGGTCTTTTGAAAGCTAAATGAAAACAAGCATTTATGCATCTTGGTAGCTTGTGTGCTTGGCCATTTAAACGTTAAACCCCTGAAGTATGGCTGCAACAAATTATTAAAGTCATAAATCGATTCTTTCAATTCATCTGTTAATTGTTTAGTCTATAAAATGTCAGAAAATAGTGAAAAATGCAGGTTACAATTCCCCAGTGTCCACAGAGACGTCTTCAACTGTCTTGTTTTGTCTGACCAACAGACCAAAACCAAAGGATATTCAATCTAGACAGCAGCAAATCCTCACATGTGACAAGCTAGAACCAGTGAATGTTTTGCATTTTTTGCTTTATAAATTACTTAATCAACTGGCAAAATTATTTTTCAGTTCAAATGACTAATTGTTTCAGCAGTACACTGAAGCAACGTTAGGGGGGAGGGGGGCTGACTGGGAACGTGCATTTATATTGCATAGAGGTGGGTGTAATGACTGAAATTTGTGTGTTTGGATATATAATTGATTTTAGTATTTAATGAATTTGTATCCGTTGTGCTAGTAGTAATAGTACTGTTTTTGTCTACCTGCCCAAGGACTGCAGATAAAAACAGATAGTAGCTAAATCTGGTACAATGCATCTCTTCTCTTTGTATGAAATTCATGTTTTTTGTACATGGGTGTGTAAATGTACTAAACTGAAATTGGAACTTTAACATTTCGTTAGTTGTTCAGGTGAAGAAGCTGCCTTGTCAAGATGGCAGTAGTAGGGGGAGCAGTCTGTTGAGTGGACGTGCTTTTTGGCTGCATGATGCGTGTTTGTTGCTTACCTCTCCGGAGATCGGATTAGTACCATACTTCTTGATCCATGGGATGATGCTCCTGAAACACAAGGTAGAAAGGAAGTGCCCTTTACTTAGGGTCAAACCAGACACAACCAGATACCAGCACACATATGAGCTACAATATGTTCTCAACAACAAACATCCTTCATCCTCAGCATATATTCGGCCTTTAACAATTTGCTTTCCTTTTGTGTTCAGCCAATGTGACCATCAGAGTCATCCTTAACAACCCTCCACTAGCAGGGCAAAGCGAGCAGCAGACACAGTTGGTACTTGATTAGTCTGAGTGACTAATTATTTAGATCATGACATTTTACCTGTTTTTCTTCACAGGTTTGTCTAGTAGCCTGCATGTGTTATTGCATTAACACCCAACGAAGGCTGATAGTCAAAAAGTTGCTTGTAGTCAGGCGTGCCTATTGCAAAAAATTCCCCCCCATCCCTTTTTTTTTTTTTTTTTAATATCATCATCTACTCACAGCAGGTCAAAGACGACTCCCTCTTCAGTACAGACAGGATACTCAAACGGCTGAAGGGACAAGCTGAAGCACGTCAGACAAAACACTTAAGTCAAATTGCCACAAATGGTATAGATTTTACAATTACTCATCAAAAACACATATCTAGCCAGATTTTCATACATTTTATTGAATAGATTTTCTACGTCTATGGTAAATGGACTGTACTTGTATAGCGCCTTTCTAGTCGTCTGACTACTCAAAGTGCTTTTACACTACATCACATTCACCCCATTCACACGCTGACGGCAGGAGCTAACTGCCCATCAGTACAAATTAAACTAATCCTTCACACTCATTCACACACCGAAGGCGCAGCTTCGGGAGCAGTTCAGGGTTCAGTATCTTGCTCAAGGATACTTCGACACGTGGTTGGGGGAAGTCGGGATCGAACTGCCAACCTTGCGATTGGTGGACGACCCGCTCTGCCACCAAGCCACAGCCGTCTATGCAATATATTGTGGTTAAGTATCGTCTACTACTGGCCAGAATTTGTTAGTGGTCTAATTACAAACTTACTGTGCAGAATACAATTAAGACAGATCTAACAGGACTCTCCTGGGGATGGTAAACAAGTCTCTTCTTACCTACAGTGGTCAAACGGAAGCCGTCTGAAGTTTGATTGTGGGATTTCTAAAAAGTAAAAACATAACGCAAAACAAAAACATATGGCAGTCATTTCCATACATCCACTTAATTCTTAAAAAAAAGACAAAACCTGTGAACAGTTACACTACATGCTATTTTGTAGACAATGATGGGCGGAATTGGCTGTGTTAAAGTCAGTGTAGTAGTATAGAGCGAGTTGCGAGTGTATTGGCACCACATTACTGTAGCTAAAACTAATGCAGTCTACTACAGTGGTTCCCAACATGGGGCCAGGGGCCACGCAAGATTAGTACCAAAATTGGAAATTAGGTTAGAACGGTACGTTTTTGTTGATGGGTGTTGATTCAACTTTATGGCCGTTATGGTGGCTGTGGTTTGTGGTGCTGTTCGATATTAGTCTACCCTTGTTGAAATAAATAGAGTGGACAAAAATATTAGTTAACACAGTAAAAGTCAACAGCACCACACACTACAGCCTCAAAGAGTAGCATAAAGCTGATCAATGCCTCTGAAAATAGTTTCAACAAAACCTGAACATTAAAACCTCCATGAAGGCAGGAGTTACTGTAGGAAGATCTAATAATCTGGCCACTGAATGTAGAGTCACTATAGCCTCAAATAATTTCAATGTGGCGCGCTGGTAAGAGTATAACAATATAACAGACTAAATGCAAAAATAAACCACACGGAAACTTTAAAGCTTTAGCTGTTAACGTTTGTTTTGGCAACGTTAAAAAGTGGAATGGGTGAACATCCGGAGAATACACGTTAAAAGGACAACTCACCTGCTCGCTTTCCTCCATAAAAGTGTGTGTACTCTGAACACGTGATGTACCTGTTGGGAGAATAAAAACACACACATAAATAAGGGGACAGACAACGAAGCAACCTTAAAGAAAAAAAGGTAACGTTATACCTAAAAGCTAAGGTACTGCGAGTTGTCCAGCTAGCTCGTTAGCCAACACTTTTAGCTAGCCAAGCTAACAAACAACAAGCGCGTTTCAGTGGTGCGGTGTAACGTTACTGTTCAGGGTAACTTTGACACTTACATTTTGTCTTTTTGGTGCTGTCGCTTCCCCATTTTTGAGTTTTTATGTAGGTCTGAATGACTATTTCCAGTAAAACGATGGACTTTGCCGACCAAAACACAACCTGCTCGCCTTCTGTGACTTCCTGTTTATGCTCTTCGCCGTCGTCATTAACGGCACGCCACTCACAATAGCGGCACTTCTTGTTCTTCTTTCTTTTAGTGGCGGGCGGCACCAACGTTAAGGGGCATTATCGCCACCTGCTGTATTGGAGTGTAAACCAGAGTTTACCCATTTCATAAAAACAAAATTAACCCCCCCCCACACTAAATTCTCTTAATCAGTTCTGTTCTCTTGAGATAAACAAATAAACTCTCTAATCCATAAATAAAAATATTTTTATGCTTTAAATAATCCACTCCCAACTTTCTAAGTTCGTTCATTGTTTCCCGTACATTTGTATACTTTTCAGACTCAAATAACATGTTCTACTGATTCCTCTACTCCACAGTGCTCACATAATCCTGTTAGATATTTATTTATTAATTTTAAGGTTTTATTCAGCATGGCATGTCCAACCCTTAATCTTGTTAGAATAGTTTTCCTCACCCCTCCTACTGTCCGTTATATTTCATAAAGCTGACGTCCTGTACTTCCTGTATCCCGCTTTTGGTGCCACTCCTTAGCGATGTATCTCAAATGTCTTAGAAATGTTCAGAACTGCTCTGTCACAGTCTTAATGCTCTTACCGTCTCTCTACCTGCATTAAATGACTTAAATGTTTACCGTAAATCACAACACATCTTGTTTAAATACTCCATACATGCTCATTTATCGCCTGTGAAGGAATCCCTTCATCTCATGGGAAAACCCTTGAAAACTCCCGTTTTGTCTGATCTCTGTAAATGTTGTCTTAGAGCATCTGTGGACTGAGCTCCGTTTGCTGGATAATGCACACATTTGGCTCGTTCTCTTCTTAATTCACAAGTATGCGCATTGCACTGGAAACAGCCGTTGTGTTTATTATTGAATCCACTTTCACCAATCATCGACACTGGGTGCAAAGTAATCATATTCAGTTTGAATGTTTTATACTTGGTGTCTATTATTTATCATAGTATTTCATCTCAAGCACAAATAATGCGTTTTGCTCTCTGTAACTATGCTTTGAGTTTGTACCATGTTAACTAACATGACAAACAACGAAGCAATGCAGAATCAATTCATCTACAGTGAGTCTTGGCATTTAATTCATTCAAGGTATTATAATTATGCCTATTCATTTACTTATTCTAACAAGAGAAGGGAGCAAACAAAAATGGAAGAAGAAAATAAAAACAGGAAAAAAAAAAAGGTGGATCCATCATAAGCAGGAATTAAACTTCGAAAGAAACCCTTTATATTTAGAAAGGATACAGTGGAGCGATGGTGTTTGTATACAAAAATATAATACAGAGCAGCGACATTGCCTGCATACCTGAGTTGTAACTGGCTTTCCTTTTCTCTCATCACTCATAGCACTTCAACAGCTTATGAAGGAAACACACCACTTGATTGCAATCTTAAGGCTCCACGCTGAACTTCATGTTGCACAATGAACAACTCAACAAACAAGGGAAAGTTCTCGTCCATGGCACTTTATCCGTCAGGCAGAACTGCGCTTGGAGGACGATTATGAAACAATGGTTGGGTTGCCAGACACTGACAAACACACATTTATATTAGTGGTAAAAAAAACAAAGAAAGTGAGGAAGAGGAGCACATACTGACAAAAACGGAGGCTTGCCAGTCCATTAAGCAGATAGTATTTGTTTGTTTGGAAAGTGCAATAATATGTGGAATTCTTCTTAAAGCGCAAAAAAAAACTAAGAAAAGTTCACAATG
Source organism: Coreoperca whiteheadi (assembly GCA_011952105.1). Taxonomy (NCBI): domain Eukaryota; kingdom Metazoa; phylum Chordata; class Actinopteri; order Centrarchiformes; family Sinipercidae; genus Coreoperca; species Coreoperca whiteheadi. Next base: position 4,666,995 of record CM022476.1, on the reverse strand, counting down.
TTGTTCCCTTTGAGAACAACTGAAGTCCACAAACAGTGGTAACCTCGTGGCCTGCATGTGCTCAGTACCGTCCTGAAAATAAAGTGAGTGTTTTCTCCGGTGAAATGTTTGATGATTAAAAAAAACGAAAAAACAAAAACAAAAACACAGTCCGTGAGTGTTCTGGTGAATCACCGCAAATCCATCATGGAGACAGTGTCATCGGTGATGGTGATATGCCCCGCGTGCTGAAAAGGAGGAACGGATTTTGAGTTAAGAGTCACGGACAGAGAGAAAAATAAAAAATAAAAAAATGGAAGAGAAGCTACAATGCAGTACTTTCTGCAAAAACAAAACAAAAAAAAAACAACCCATTATTTTCACACATTAACACTGGCCAATATTGAACATGTAGATTTTAAATAAACAAATGAAAATAAAGACAAACAATGAAATCTTTCCTTTTTTTAAGAAACTACCTAACAGACTGCCTATTTTGGATTCATTGATTCTTTTTCAAGCTGACTGAAGGGAGTAAAACTAGATACACTTGATTTCCACATCTAAAGTTCTTTTTTTTCCCTTCTGCAAAACGTTATTCCGGTGAAAAACTGCTCATAGTATGTTCTGCAGAATGACCCAGAGAGAGACTTTGGGAAAGCCTGTGTATGGAAAGACATGTTAACCGTTGAGTTTGCCGATGCCGTTAAACACCAAAAAACAAACGTTTTAATCACCTTCATTGTACTGCACTACCTCAAAAACAGGTATCTCAAAACCTGGACCTGGACAGACACTATTAGAGCTAAATGAGACACGATTTTATTTTAATTGTTTTGGTGATTTGGAAGATCAGACCCATTAAAACAATATAAAAACGTCTTATGCATATGACGCCCCAGGAAATTTCTTGAAACAAGACGGGATCAGGCATGTTGTGCACTAGTATCAAGAAAATTATACTTGGCTCTTAGAAATTGTTGGAACAAACCGATTTGTATTAGAACTAGATGAACAGTCTGATTACTGATAGGTGTCTCGTCCCCCCCCCCCACCTGTTTTAAGAAAAAAAATAAAAATATTTCGGTAAGAAACTAAACTGCACGTGTGGCCTCCCGGTGGAGGTGTACTCACTGTAAATAGAGGGGGGTCCTTGCTGTGAGGGTGAAAGCCTTTCTGTTTGCATGTGGAGATCTCATTTGTTCCTCGATCCGTCAACCTGAAGTAGCCGATTCTGAGACACACACAATCACACAGTCACACTTTGGCATAGAGAGACTTTAGGATATCACACCGCCAGTGTACACATGCAACGATGGGACGGAGGGCAAGCTGAAATAAACCCCCCACCACCCCACATTTCACGTTTACAATGACAGGACACCGGCGGTTCTCTGGCTCACTCGTTGAACTTAGGCGAGCAGACGATCGCGATGGCCTCCGGCATCATCATCTGGTACGAGCAGTGTGTGTGGAGGTCGACGCTGGACAGGAAGGCCGTCTGTGTGGGGTGAGTCTGGGAAGCACAGTGGACAGACGTCAGTTTCCATGGTCAGCCGGTTTCTCAGCGCACAAACACGCACTTCATTTACTGGACAAAATGACAAAAACAGGATGAGCTGTTTATGGCAGACCGCGGTGGCGTCTTAAGCTTCTATTTACGTTGTTGATAGAACGTCAGGGGACAAGTGTTATTCCTAAATATACATGTGCAGATCAAAAGTTCAACCAGTGTAAACCTATTAACTTTGACATGTGGAGACCCATCATGTATATAAAAGTCTGTTGTACAAAGTACCAAGTACACGTGCAAAGAGTTTTGTCTAATTTAATTCACCGTACTGAACATCAGTTTGATTATATTGTAAGTAGAGGTCGACCGATATATCGGGCCGATATTTGTCATTTGTTAATATATCGGCATCGGCCGATTTAAAGTCAGGCACGTCCGCGGACAGCCCCATGTTATTGGTGCGGTGGAACATGCTGCTGCCGCATGTGAAGGACCCCAAGCCAAAACTTCTGGATTCAAGTTTCTATCCACAGTTGGTTACTTGAGGACTTTGTTTTATATAAAAATGCAGAAAGTTAGAATGCACTTTAGATGTTCTGTGTTACTGGTTGCTAGTGTGTTTGCAGCACTATTACTTGTTTTTTATATATTTTATATTTTTCAATTTAATTGATTTTTATTTATAAAAGTCTATTTAAGTTTACATTTATGTTCCAACAAACTTGAACAATTCAGCTTAATAAATACAAGGAAATGATTGACAGTTATTTTATATCGCCTGTTTCATATATTTAATACTTGGTCAGTTATTGATTGGTTTGGTTAACTTTGGATAAATATTATATTTTAATATCGTACAGTGCACAAAATTTAAGATTTGAGAGATGGTTCAAGTCAGTGATCAATAAATGATGTTAAGTTTAGAAATGTTGCGCGTCCACTTATTATTAGAGTGACATTTTAGCATGCTAACGAAGAGGGAAAATTCAAGACATCAGCCCTAAACATCGGCTGCACATATCGGCCATCGGCTGACCCCGACCTCTAAAAACCGGCTTCGGCAATAGAAAAACCCATATCGTGATAACTGATTTTGCACACATTTGCCATATCGCGATACATATCAACATCTAAAAAATATTCCTCTTAACACCATGATAGAGATTTAAGTTGCGTTGCTCGGCCCTACGGAGGTCACAATTCTCGTGATCCTTCACTTAAAAACACAACATATCACGTTCCTGGAGGGCATTATTGTTTAAAGGTCCATGTTTCAGATCCTTGAAAAAGGTTCCCCCAATACCAGACACAAAACACGAGATTCATTGCGTCACGGGATATCGTGGTGAAATCTTCCTTTAAAAAAAAAAACGAAAAAAGGTACAGCAGGGATCGCTTGTACACCTGGGACTAGAGATGCAGTCGATTTTGTGGTTTACACACTTGGGGAAGGTTACTAATTCGACAGCAGCACTGAATCTCTACTCACATGTATCCAGCCGAGGGTGATGAGACCGTACTGGTCCTGAATGAGGAAGAGCTCCTCCTCATTTTCTGTGTCGCAATAGTCCGGTCCACCGCTCTGCTTCGGTACAATGACGTGGGTCACAGTAAACGCATTTCTGGTCTGGAACGAGCACAAAAAAGGTGTTTGTCACACGATTCCTTTAAATTACGCAAAGCCACCGTCTGGCAAAAATGCATCCACGCACTCTGTAGGAACGAAATTAACATAGAAACTTACTGGTTCGCTGCTGGATAAAAACGCTCAGTCACGCTCATTAAAAAAAAAAAAAAAAAAAGTGAATGAAGCTCTAAGTTAACCTGACCAGCAAACAATATAATTCAAAGCCACAGCAGATGTAGGGCTGTGAGAGAAGTGTCAGGTTATGGTCTACCCCTCTGGGGCGAGGAGGTCAGCTGATGTGTCGGTTTCAAATTCTACAAATCCACGTTCCTTTACGAATTACGGAAAACACCCTGAAACAGCAGGTCTTTGTTTTCATTATTGTGAAACAGGGTATTTCCGTCTTTAACCATCTCAGGTTAGGGAATTCAATGATGCCATGATTTAAATTCCCAATTTAAAAAGGCACGATGGAAAACATTTATTAACATCTCGTTCATAAACCCCCCCACCCCGCTGTGCTTCCTCTAACAGATCCACTCAGCAGCGGATTCGACACTACTCGTTCAGCACGGCCGCTCTGCTCCAGAGTCCTACCAGTTTGCCACACAGGATGCCACAGGTTTCCACGGCGCGGCTCGTGTTGGCCTCGGCCAACCGCAGAAAGCTCCGGCACAGCTCAGCGGGGACAGCCAACTGCCGAAGGGCATCCACCATCGTATCTGCAAAAAACCATGTAGAGCAATACACAAAAGTTGGATCCTTGGGACGTCCTGTGAAACAAGGCATGGTGTTAACAGGAAATTAAGTAGGTCAGGGGGAAAGAAAGAAATCAGCTCAGAAGAACAAATACTTTAAAGCAGGAGTAGGGCAGTATTTAAATCCTCTCATTTATTAACTCACTGTTGTTCCCTGGGCTGACCGCAGACCCAGGCTTGAGCGACCGGTCGAAGGTGGGTAGGCTGGGGGCAGGCGTGCCGATGGCTGTAGGCGGGACGATGGCTGCAGGCGGGCCTTTGAATTGGTGGTTGCCGCCGGCGGACAGGTCCCCTGGGCTCTGTGGGGCGGCGGGTGGGGGGGCCAGCGAGGGGCCCTTGATGCCCGGAAGGAGGGGCGTGTCGGGGGAAGGCGTGGCGGGCGTGGCGAACTCCAGGACCACGCGCTGGCGCTCTCTCTCCAGCTCCTGGAGGCGGATGATCTTCTCGAAGGCACTGAACTCTTCCTGCTCCCGCTGCCGCCGCTGCATCTCGGCCACGCGCTCGCGCTCCGCGTCCAGCGCCCGCTGCTTGGACTGCTCCAGCGCCACGGCCGCCTCCTCCGCTTTCTGAGCATATAGCAAACACATCATATCATTTATTTTAAGTTGGACTTTTCTCTTGTTTGTCCATTTTAAGTGTCAAAATGCATCAATTAAAAATGCAATTAAGACAAGAGACTGTGAACACATTAACTTCAGTGCGACAGTTTACCTTTCTGACAAGGTACTGTGCATAGTCCTGCTCGAATCTCTTCAAAAGAGCTTTTTTCAGAATCTCCGCTTGAGGAAATGCAACATCCTTCAGTTTCTGGAGAAGAAAGAAGATCGAGCAGAAGTGTTAAGCTTGAACATTTCCTTAAAAAAGCAAAAAAGCAAGCAAACTCGGTTATACAGGCCAGTATAGAACTCTGCGCGCGTACCTTTAGTGTGTCTTTCTTCTCAGGAATGTTGGCGGTCTTGTAATCCCGATGCTTGGGAAGTTTTTCTATAAAGAGCCTTGGTGAAAAGAAAAGAAGCTTGGCATTAACTGACGACAAATCCCGAGAAAGATCTTTGTTCTGACTGTCTTCCCCTCCCTGCATTTCTCCTCTCAACTTGACATTTTGACCCACAACTTATTTAATGTATTCACCTGTGTGAAAAAAAAAAAAAACCCTCAATCAAAGCAGGACCAAACCGACGACGACGGACAACTGAATAAAAAAAGTACTTCAATTAACGTGCTTAACAATCAAAACAAATAAAACGTTCATGACGAGCTGAGCAACCGCTCGGTCGGCCCGGCCCATCGCCGTGAAACACTTACGTGATGTATTTATTGTAAAGGACGAAGGCGTGCTCGATGTTGCCCTCCTCGGTGTAGATGTGAGCCATGCGGATCATCTCCATGCCGGAGCGGAAGTAGCGGCGCGGCGGCACGTCGTCGTTAACTTCCACCGAGCTCCCCTTCTTGGTCAGAGCCCGGACGCGCTCCTCCGGCTGCAGGCTGACGTCAGTGTGGTCCGCCATCGCGACCGCTCAACCTGGAACACTGGCGAGACAAGCCAAAGGCTTACCACGGTCTGACCGACCCTGAAGCAAACCATGCACGCCGCCAGCCAGAACGGTTCTGAACACTGTTGTTTGGCATTTTTGGTTCAATCTAAATTCTTTTCTGTAAAATAAATGGCCTAGGGTATGTTTGTTTGGGGGTTTTTTGTTTTTTTTTCCCCTTATTTTCTCACTTACTGTACCCCTACAGGTATCTCGCCATGCAGGTAGTTTCAGTTTTAAGGGCTGAGCTTTTGAGCAATCTGTCTCTGACACCTCTGCTACCAAACCGAAAACAATGGAGGGGAAATTTATTTAAAATGGGCTGCTCGAAGCACTTTTCGAATAAACTAAAATTTTAAATCTCAGAAATAACACCCAGGTTAATCTTGGGTAATCCTCATTGAAATTAATAAATCGAAAGCGTTACAGTCTGAGCAGTATGTCTGCTGGGGGGGAAAGCCCCCCCCCCCCCCACACACACACCTAAATCTTCACCTGCAAGGACGTATGAACGAGCAAACACTCCAGATCTGACAAGTCAGGCTGAAATATTGGTGTTCAAAAGCATTGCAAACACAATGGAGACTGTGGAAAAAGAGGTGAAGAGGCGAGTGCAAGCAGGTTGGAACGGGTGGAGAAAAGTGTCAGGTGTGTTGTGTGATAAAAGAGTATCAGCAAGAATGAAAGGAAAGGTGTTCAAGACGGTGGTGAGACCAGCGATGTTGTACAGCTTAGAGACAGTGGCACTGAAGAAAAGACAAGAGGCAGAGCTGGAGGTGTTGAGGTTCTCTTTGGGAGTGACGAGGACGGACAGGATCAGGAACGAGTACATCAGAGGGACAGCTCATGTTAGATGTTTCGGAGATAAAGCCAGAGAGGCCAGATTGAGGTGGTTTGGACATGTTCAGAGGAGAGACTGTGAATATATTGGTAGAAGGATGCTGAGGTTGGAGCTGCCAGGCAGGAGGTCTAGAGGAAGACCAAAGAGGAGATTTATGGATGTAGTGAGAGAGGACATGAAGTTAATTGGTGTGAGCGAAGAGGACGCAGAGGACAGGGTTAGATGGAGGCACTTGATTCGCTGTGGCGACCCCTGAAAGGGAGCAGCCGAAAGGAAAAGAAGAAGAAGATGTGATGTTCTAAAGCCCTGAGCTTCTTTATTAATTCTGAAGTATGCATGCATGCGTGCCCTTAGTAAACCAATACAGTAAGAGCGCGAGGCCACACAGTGTCCCGCATAAAGGCAGCGTCTCGCTCTCCACACCCTCTACTGAGGACACAACTCGGTCTGAAAATCCCTGGCCAAGTGTATTTCGAAAGAAAAGGCCATGCCTCTGCTGGGAGGGTCCACTTGGTATAACTCGAGACTCTTTATTGATCAACGCAAGACACGTGGGGGATGCTCCATCAGCATGCTGAGTAACAGTCAGGTGGCTTGTGTGGATTCCGCCGTGAAGGCTTCTTGGCTCGCTGGTGCAGCGCACAGAAACAAACAAGAGGGGGCCGATTGTTTGAACAGCTCGAGCGGCTATTATCAAAAGGCGTGTCCCTGATTAAAAAAAAATAAAGAAAAATAAATAAAAGTGGACGTGCCCGGAAGCTGTTCAGCGTTTCCTACTTCCTCTGCATTTCTCACGAAACTGATCTCACTTTTACTCAGAGTCTAAACCGCCGGTGCCGTCGCTCTAGCCGACAAAATGATCCGAAAACTGGACCTTGATGGCGCCGTTTACAGGGAGAAATAAGTCAGCAGTGCTCTGTAAAATTTATTCTCTCACGGCTGTATTTTTCCACCAGATCAAATACTCCTTTCAGTTGTCCATTTAAAAACCCAAATTAATCACAAATCACAACAGCCGATGAATGGAAATCTAACTAAATACTGTATCCAAGTACAATGTTGATGCACTTTACTTGCCTGTCCCCATTTTATGGGGCTTTATGCGTCTAACTCCGCTACCTTTCAGAGGGAAATCTTGTACTTTTCCTTCCTTCCTCTGAAACCTATGGTTCTACTTGTTACTTTGAAGATCAATATTTTACATTAAAAAAAACAACAACTTATGGGCTACTAACATCAAATTAGCCCCACCATGACCAGCTACAACGTCTAAATAGGTTACTGCTTACATATGAATGTGTCAGTAATAATAATCCAATATATAATAAGGAGCCATTGTACATAATGAGTAGGCTACTTTTACACTTGATACTGTAAGTACATGTTGCGGAGCATTTTAACAGGATGGTAACGCGTCTTTTACTCAAGCAAGGGATGGAAATACTTCTTCCAAACAACGTTTCGTCCCCGTTCAGAAGCCTCCGGGTGCACTGGCACGCTCTGGGTGCAGTAAATAGAAAGATACCCCCACCCCCCTCCACGGACTATTTGACATCCCGCTCGCCCTGTCACCGAAGGGATCGACGTCCGTCAGCCGCGCCGCCGTAGCTAATGCTCACTTAGCAACGCCGGAGTTCGTCACAGGACGAGGGTTAGGGGAGATTGCGCTGCTAGCAACCGGACACATTCTCTCCATTCTCACCTAATCGAGCTGCGACCTGAAGCTCCCAGAGGCCTGCATGCGGCTAGATCCAAATGCGAGCAAATTACGAGTCCTCCAAAGACCACACTTCCGCAATCAAAGCAACTTCCGCCAGACGAATAAGCGTCACCTTCTTCTTCTTCTATTATTGTTTTATGGTGGCTTGCAACCATAGCTTATCAGGTGCACACCGCCACCTACTGTACCAGAGTATGAAGCATGGGTTTGCAGATCAATGAAACTACTTTACATTATAATATTTAATAAAAAAATCAAAAACAATAATTATATCCTATAATTAACCCCTATATCTTTCAGGTATTTCACAACAGCTTTCTGTGTGTCCTCTATCTCTTCTCCTGTTGTTCCCAATATACCCTCAAGGTTCCATGTTCTTTCTGCCTGACTTACCTTTTGCTTTAGTCTAATCCTTTGTTCCCTATATTTCCTACAATGTAACATTATGTGTCCCGCAAATTCTGTGAGTTTCACCTAACAAAAATAATGTTTTGTTGAACCCTGTGTGGTCAAACCTCAGTCTGGTCGAAACTACCTCCTCCCTTCTGTTCCTTCTAATTACTTAATCATCACCATAGGAGCATCACACCTCTTCTTCTTCTTCTTCTTCTTCTTCTTCTTCCTCCATGTTTATCGGCAGCTCGCATCCTTCCTGTTGCGTTACTGCCATCTTCTGGAGTTAGTTAACTCCTACATTGTCCCGGTTTGTCCGATTCTCCCTGGCAGTCCCGTCCATAGATATACATAATATAAAGGCAATATCTATGATCCTGTCCTGTTAAATAAAGCTGATGAGACACTTCTTGCCTTGTCCACTTCCGCCGCACTCCAGTACAATTTCCATTTTCTGCTACTTTTATTTGTAACACAATATTTCTGCGACATGGTATTGCTTCTTTTACTTAAGTAAGAGATCTGAGCACTTCTTCCAGCACTGGTCAATACTACCTTTTCTTCTATTTCCTCCCCTGTTTTCTCTCTATTTTGTGTTGCCTGTGGTTGTCTTCCTCTTATCTCCTGATCCCAGTGCTGCTGCCACTCTTTATTGATTTTCCTCCATGGAATACCCTTTCACAAGAAGAAGAAGAAGAAGAAGACGTTGGCGAAGAAGAAGAAGAAGAACAACAACAACAACAAATTGACCGTAAATTAAGAAGAAGAAGAAGAACAACAACAACAACAACAAATTGACCGTAAATGAAGAAGAAGAAGAAGGCGAACAACAACAACAACAACAATAACAACAACAAATTGACCGTAAATGAAGAAGAAGAAGAAGAAGAACAACAACAACAACAACAACAACAACAACAACAACAACAAATTGACCGTAAATGAAGAAGAAGAAGAAGAAGAAGAAGACGCTGGCGAAGAAGAAGAAGAACAACAACAACAACAACAACAACAAATTGACCGTAAATGAAGAAGAAGAAGAAGAAGAAATAGAAGAAGACGTTGTCGAAGAAGAAGAAGAAGAAGAACAACAACAACAACAACAAATTGACCGTAAATGAAGAAGAAGAAGAAGAAGAAGAAGAAGAAGAAGACGTTGGCGAAGAAGAAGAAGAACAACAACAACAACAAATTGACCGTAAATGAAGAAGAAGAAGAAGAAGAAGAAAGGCACGGGGGTCCCGGTCGTCCCGGTCGCTTGGAGAGCGCACGGAGACGCGTGGAAGCTGTTTTGAGAAATTCTTTTATAACACGGAGGCGGGTTATTTCTGCTTGTCTAAAATGGCGCCAAGCAGCGAAGACGCCAGTGAACCTCTCCTTGACAGCGAGGATGATGGGGAGTCCGGGGCAGAAAGTTTTCTCACGGACGATGAGCTGGCTTACCAAGCGGGACTCGATCCGGCTGAGGAGTGAGTTACGTTTGCGTCTTTTGTTGCGGAGCCTCTTTTTGAACTGGTGCATTTAGAATGCGTTTTGACTGCGGTCCAAGTGAGCCGTCGCTTGTGAAAACCCGGTGAAGCCAGTCATAGTATGAATATGACATACTATGATAAAACCGTTTCCACAATGGGTTTGCTGAGAGGTTATACCGGTACGCGCTCACTTGACCGCAGTGAAATGGCTCTCTAGGTAGACTACACCACAAATTCGGTGAGGAGAGTAGACCTACACTACTTTAAGTTTTGGGGGGGTTTGCGGGGAACAGTATCAATCATTCCCAGCCATTGTTCTCATATAGTGGGAGATGCAAAAACACTTACTGGTCTGATATTTGCAGTATGATCTAATATTTTCTATTTATTTGTTTTACAGTGATGATTATCACGAGGATGAAGAGCCTAGGACCTCCGATGCAGGCCAACGGGCCAACCCCCCTGCCTCTCCTGAAGAGGCCAGATCTTCAGGAGAGCACCCACCCCCAAAGGGAAGAGCGCGATCTCGCTCTCCGCCACACACCGGGGCACGGCCGAGATTCAGGTCCAGTCGCGCACGCAGCGTATCCCGCGAAAGGAGCAGAACAAGATCCCGATCTCCACTTCGGGCACGGCCACAGCCAGTGGCCTCCGCCGCGTCCTGGAAAACAGAGGGCGATCCGGACGTATGTCCAGTGCCAATAAGGTTCATGCCAGCAAGACCCCCTGGACATCATCTGAACTCGAACAGCACATACAAACCGCTGGACCTTTTCAAGCTGTTTGTCAGCAATGACGCTGCTCGAACTGTTTGTCAGCACACAAATAAACAAGCTGCGAAAAACATTGCAAGAGGGAAAACATATTCATGGACTGACATCAACATCCAGGAGTTTTTCAAGTACGTGGGACTGACTTTCTTCTTTGCATTGATGAAACTGAGTAACGTCCAGCATTACTGGAAAAAGAACACCATTTTCAGCACGCCATTCCCAGCCAACGTCATGGCACGGGACAGGTACCGGAAGATATCTTGGAACATCCACATGAGTGATCCCGAGAGAGATGCCGAGAATGACCGGAAGAAGGGGACGCCAGATCATGACCGCCTGTTTCGCCTGAAGCCCCTTCTGGACACCATCAAACACGCGTGCAAAGCATTTTACCACCCCAGGCAGAACCTTTCAGTTGACGAGAGGATGGTGGCGACAAAGGCCCGCGCTGGCATGAGGAACATGAACGCAAAGCCAACCAAGTGCGGTTTCAAACTCTTTGTTTTGGCCGACAGCAGCAATGGCTACACCTTGGACTTCGCTGTGTACACTGGGAAGTCACGTTTCGCCTCAGGCGTCGGACTTGCATATGACTCAGTCATGTCCCTGGTAAAGCCAGCACACCTGGGCAGTGGCTTTCATCTGTACGTGGACAAGTTCCACACCAGTCCAAAGCTCTTCAAGGATCTGTTTAGCCTGAATATCCGAGCATGCGGCACGTACAGAGATAATAGACGAGAGTGCCCCCCCACACAGACGCAACCTCGAGGCTCCATCAGGTGGATCCGTGACGACCCACTGGTTTTTGTGAAGTGGGTGGACACACGTGAGGTCACCGTCTGCTCTACAATTCACCAGGCCTTCTCTGGAAGCACTGTGAAGAGGAGAGTCAAAACTCAGAATGGCGGCCGGGCCACTAAAGCCATTCCATGCCCAACGCCTGTCGTGGAATATAACAAGCACATGGGAGGTGTCGATCTGTCCGACCAGCTGATCCAGTACTACTCTGTGCACCACAAGAGCATGCGCTGGTACCGGACAGTGTTCCTACACTTCCTGGACATTGCCGCCACCAACAGCTTCCTCCTTCACAAGGAGCTCTGCAGAGAGAAGCAGGAGGAGCCCATGACCCACAGGGCCTTCCTGGAGGAGCTGACAGCCCAGCTGTGTGGTGCCACAGTCGCCGTCCCTCCTGCCAAGGCCCGGAGTGGCCACTTACCCGTGGCAATCTCTAATCAACCTGATGCAAGCAAGAAGGCCTCGTACGGCCGCAAGACCTGCGTACACTGCAGGCAGTCCAGGCAGGTCTGCCAGTCTACCCCCTGGAAGTGTAAGGAGTGTGATGTGGCCCTCTGTCTCATTGCAGACAGGAACTGCTTTGAGGCATGGCACAGCTAACTTTCAGTGTAAGGACAGGGAACAACAGAATTACTTCTCTGGAAAAAAAATGGAAATGTTTTTTCCCTGATTGCCAAGACTTGGGAGAACAATTTTCAAAAGCCAAAAATCTTGTTCATTATTGTTCTCTGTGTGATATGAATAAAGTTCTGTGAGATTAAATTTCCGTTTTGTTTGTTCTTTTCTTTATGGTCATATAACTATTTATACATGCATGTGACATCACTGCAGCATTCACATTCTGCTAGCCTAGGTTGTCGTAGGAAAAAAGAAGGTGATGTGTATATAACTTGATTGTATGGGGTTGAGGTTATACAAGGAGACCAGGCGACTGGTTCAGGTATTCACCACTCTCTTCCTTAAACCTCTCCCCGTGAGATTTCCCAAACACTCCTGTGTATTGTGCATAAGACTGGATTGTAGTCACGACTATGGTTCCCTCTCGGAACACTTTCCAATCGCATATGGGAGCAATGCCATTTGAAACTAATGTAAGATCCTGCGTCGACTCCTTCCGTGTGTTAACACCTATTCTTATTTAAACATGCATATGCTGTAAATAAACGCCCACCTCATATATATCCATTCAATTTTTATTTCTTTACACTATTTGTATTGTTTACAATTTACAGAAAGACTTGACTTGTATATAGACATTGCATGATTTTGGTCATTGCTACTCTTTATATATCTACATATACACCTTTTTTTCACCGGCTGAACATAACAGTTTTATGTTTACTTTTACCGATCTCTGTTCAGCTTTGTTGTCCTTGTTTTTAGTTGTATGTCTATTTCTGTCTCCCTATAAATTCTTCTTGGGACTGTGTGTAACATCGAGGGCAACGAAAAACCGGAGTCAAATTCCCTGCATGTGTTCACATGGCCAAGAAGGCTGATTCTGATTCGTTTAACCTAGAATAGGGTCGTTTTTTTCTACTGCACGCATGCGCTGTCTTCCTTCAGTCTTATTTCACTCGAAGTGGATCATCATCTTAATATGCAATCTAAGGCCAGGACCTTTTTCTTCTTCTGAGACTGACCTGGGGCAAGTTTTTTTGTGGCGCGATAGCTTCCTTGATCCTATAAACAAGCGTCAATAGCTACAGTAAAAATTAAGCGTGGATAAATAGGATTTATGAAAAAAATCTTATAGTGGATCCCGATGTTAAGCGGCTCGTTGGTCTAGGGGTATGATTCTCGCTTTGGGTGCGAGAGGTCCCGGGTTCAAATCCCGGACGAGCCCACCGTTTGGCCGAAGCCACGAAATCTTTATCCAGTCATTGTCGTATTTATTGCCGACACCACAAAAACAGAGCGTATATCTAGGCTACATTTCTGCAAATACAATAAGATGACGGAAGTCCATTAATGTGACTAGCTACACCTACCATTTTTGTTCTTTCGTTGTGCATCTGTGAGACAAGACCTATTACACCTACTATGTATGTTTCAGCAATTTGTATTGGAAACAGACAGAGCAACATCAGTCCAAAAACGAATCTCAGGCCCTAGAGATATGTATCTAGCAAAAAAGCACAGAGCACTTTCAAAACAATGCCACAATAAGGAGCTTTACAACACTATGAAGAGCTTTATAATAGTTAAAATACTAGATATATAACAGAAACATGCTGAAGTCAATCAAATTAAACATGATCTCAAAAAACATGACATTGTAAAAGAGGTGGTGTAAATGTTAATTCCTTTGCTTGAGTAAAAGTAGTAACACCACAGTGTAAAAGTGCTGGATTTAAAACTTTGCTTGAGTAAAAGTACTAACAGCAACAAAAAAAATAAGAAAAATCTTACTAAAAGTAGCAAAAGTAAAAGTACACATAATGCAGAATGGCCCCTGTCAGAATTTGGTATGATTATATATATATATATATATATATAAAACTTATTATATTATTGGATTATTGTATGAATGCATTCACATGTAAGCAGCATTTTAATGTTGAAAGTCCTGCACTTCAAATTTAACTTAAGTAAAACTAAAAAACGTATTAAAGTATCAAAATGTACCTTAAGTATTCTCATTTTGCAGAATGGCCCATTTCAGAATAATATATGGGATATTATTATATTATAGGTATCGATGCATTAATGTGAACATCACTTTAATATTGCAGCTGGTCAATGTGGGGGCATTTTATATACATTACTTTATACACTGCTGGGTTGCTTTTCACTTAGCCCTTGGGGATCAGTATAGTCTTAGTGATATAATAATATCACCATTTATTTTATTTAATTTTGTAGCATTAATTGGAATCTGGAAAGTAACTACTTGGCCAAACTAAAGTTGTAAAACAAATGTAGTGGAGTATAATATATGCCTCTGCATTGTAGTGCAAAGTGTAAAGTAGCAGAAAATGGAAATACTCAAGTAAAGTACAAGTACCTCTAAATTGCCCTCAAGTACAGTACTTGAGTAAATGTACGTAGTTAACTTCCTGCCCCTCGTGAAAAGACACAAAAATAAGATTCCCTGTGACCTGTCATGTGCGGTCTTGCAGTACCCGCGTCGGCCGCATGAGGGCGACACGGCCATCTTTGGAGCGGGCGAAATGTCGACGTCACCACTGAAAATCACCACTTTCTCCACGCGCCGCTGCGTGAGATTGGTTTGAATGGACGACGGCCAACTAAAACACCCCCCCCCCAAACCCCCCTCGTCTGTGAATGACTGAACGTACCGGAGACATCCTGCTCTCCTCCTCGGATAGCTTCTATACACGAATGTGATATATCCGGTCTGTCAGAGCCGAAGGGACGCTAGTGTCGCCGGGAGGAGTTGACGTCAAAGCCTGCTTTTAGTGTTGTTGTTGCTCCCAACAGCATCACCGGGTAAGCTAGCTGTCAAGGTAGTAAGAAGCTAGCGGGTATACCTGACTCTAACGTTACATTAGCCAACGTTAGCCGCCGAAACCGGCTCATAATTATCCGTTGATACAATAGTTAATGTACATATTAAGGGTTTCTCGAGCCCCGTTATCCTACTAACACGGGGCCGTAGTTTATTTTCTATTGAAGCTAACCTAATGTAGCTAAATTAAGTTTTACACGCTCAGTGACTCATTGACCTGTTCATTTAATCTTCCCCATCGTTCGGCGATTCTGCTCAGTTTTCTGTGAGAATCCCAGACAGTCGAGGGAAGGAGCGTGTGCGTAAGCGTGGGTCCAAGGCAAGAGATGGGGCAAATTGTGCAAACCAGCCAATGAGAAGTCTCCCAGTCACAACATCGCACGGCTGAATGAGTGCGGTGTGCTTCTCTATCCGCCATAAATCACCCTGATTCTGCCATAGTCAGCATGATCAGAAAGACAAATTCCGCATAAATGCATCTGATGGCCACACTCTCTTCCTGTTTTCCCTCCAGCGGTGAACAAAGCCTGGAACTCCCGAAGAAAAACGAGCAACCATGGTTTATATGGTCCTGATAAACCTGGAATAGTCATCGTTTTTTTCCAGGTAGGGGAATAAAGACATGGAATATGGTTTGATATTCGTCGTAAACCGTTCATAAATGTATATATATTTTAATCAGTGGTCGGTTTTGAGACTCCGCTTCTTGTTTTTAGCTTGCACAGATTTCTCTCCTGAAAGTGGGTTAAAGCCACGGAGAAGTCATGGAAGGGCCATGGAAATGGCATTGTCTGAAATGTGTGTTAACCCTGAGCTACACTGTAATGTGGGGGGAAAAAACTTTTAAAAAGTAGACTCAGTACTTTCACTTTCACTCTGTTGCTCATGCAGCCAGAAGTAAACAGTTTCAGAGTTTTATGGGGCTAAATCAGTTATATATTAATCTTTAAGAGAAGTAACTATTCACAATAATGGCTGTTGGCATGTTAATATCATATTTACAGAGCTTAACGTTAACTACCATATGTTTTGTATGTACTATATTCTTCTAAGTAGCTAGAAAACTGTAGCTAGTCAAGAAAAATGTACAACATTTCTTCTTGACATTTCAGTAAAAGTGTAAAGTCTCTTTTTTTTTAAATGGAAAGAATTTAAGACCGGCTCTTCAGAATTGGGCTTAGGTTGCAGGATTTAAGTACATGCGCTCTGTGGCTTTTTCTGCTTCTCAATCTCTGACCTCTAAACTGACCTCTGGCTGAAATGTAGGGGCTGAGCCACACCAAGTCACCTCTAAACCCATTAATTTTATGGTGAGTGGTCCTTTGTTGTACACTCGGGGTGAGTGGGGCACATGGACCGTGCGTTCGGTCAACCAACTTCGTGCCCAAAGCCATCACTCTGTCATCTAATGACAGTCTCGGCTGATGATATCAGCCTGAGAACTGAGCGAGGCAATAATTATGGGCCTTGGGTACCGTTGGATGGGTCGATGCGGCGCTTAACCTGCACTTCGCTCCAACAGTATATAAGGTGACCCGGGATGAGGCAGTTCGAGTGTGCGGACGTGAGAGGACAAGCCAGAGTCTTCTTTGAGGAGCAAGCTGGTTTGAATTGAGAAAGAGCTAGCGAGGGGCCAGTTGCTGTTTGTGTGTCTCCATTCATAAAAGGTACCGTATGCTTTTATGCTTTAGAATTAGCAGCAGTTTGTCTTTTTTTTTGAAACCGACACACGAGTGGAGAATTGTTTCTGTTGGTGTCCGATTCTGAGCCTGCATGTGGCAGCGATAAATTCAATTGTCATTTGATCACAAATTTTGTTCCCAAGGGAAAGCTGTTGTTTTTATCTGAAAAAGATCAAGTCTACACTTTACTTGTCTTGAAGCAGTCTTCTTTTTTTCGTTTTTTTTTTGCAGCAAAATGGGATTATTAAGTAGCCAGAATATACAGCAGTGTCAAGAATCAATGGACTGCATTGAATTACAAACTACTGAAGTGTGTGAGGTGTGCGCACAAGCTTTCAGCTTTTACTTAATGCAAACGTTCAGGCTACAGCGTGTCAATTACAGTACTAAAGCTCTTTTGTACAAGGTGCAATGTGCTTTTAAAATCTTAAAAAAAAAAATAAAAATCTAACATCCAATAGACAAGAGCAGAGTGTCAGAAAAGTGTGCCAACATCCCTGGTAGGTGACTGAGAGCATAGTTTTGGGGGAACCTTTGAGTCAGGACTCTTAGGCCTCAGTGATAGTCAAAAAAAGAGATGCTTTGATCTTATGAGAATATAAAGTTTAAATACATGTCAGAATATGTCCCAACAGTTGAAAGCAGGATGAAACAAAAGGTTAGCGTCAGCATTTTATCAGACCAACTTTGCCCTCATTGAGGTGGCTGTTCCTGTGGTGTGCTGATAACCGGCACTAATAAAAGAAACACGTTTCCATGCTGATAGTCCAACTTCTGATGGTGTTGTTTATTTAGTCACCTTTTTTTTGTTTAAATGTGTGTGTGTTTGGGGGTTTCAAGTGGTTGGCACCGTCAAGTCCAATTCTGCCTTCAGATATCATTCTTTCCATGTGTCGCAACCTGGTTGGTGGAAAAGTGTTTGAATTGGCACCGTCTCCTCTTGGTAAAGCCTCAGCCTGGGCTCCTGTTGGACTTGTGACCACTGAGAGGTTTTATTTCTTCTTTAGTCAGCTGGTGAAGTTGACAAAGACAAGGGAAAGTTCTCACTGAGCTGTGTTTACACGTCCGAGGAACAGTGTGAGGTGTGTGTGTGTGAGAGAGATGTGACAGATGTGACAGTAGCGCTGGTAACGCTGTTAGTTTGGTCGCCTGCTTGCTGACTCGCTCCCAGAGAGTGCACAGATTGGCTGGTTACAATGGTGATGAAAGTGAAAATAATTTGTGTGTGTTTACCGCTTTCCCTGTTTTCTCAATTTATTACATGTTTTGCTTGTGGCTTGACTGTTAGTGACCTGTTTGTGGTTTCTAATCCTGAGGAAAAAAAAAAAAAAAAAAATTCAAGAGAGGGAAGTGAAGTACGAGGCAGGTGACCTTCTAAGAACAGAGGAAGAATCAGCTGCATGCCTTTGGGATTGGAGTCCAGCAGACTGTGACTAAACATTTTCCCACCCTGCTCTTCCCTTCGTTCTCCTCTGCTGCTGGCTCCCTTGTAAAACTCGTGTGTTTACATCCTGGCAGAGGCGTCCGCCGTCCCGTTGAAGGCCTAACGTCTCTGCTGCAGACTGCCTGTCTCTTCCCACCACGCTTTTATCTCCACAGCTACAAATAGGCCCTCGGAACTCAAAATGCACACACGCCACGTGAACGGACATAGTGACTCTGTGAGCGTGCCGTGACATCGGTCTGATCTGACATGCTGACATTTAAAAAGCAGCTTCTGCCTTGTTTTCGTTGGACTGTAGCCACACTGAGACCAAGTAAAGGTCTGCTAGTGAAGAAGCCTTCTGCTCCTTCAGTGTTTATTGCAGCTCAGCTGTTTGTGGACTTGTATACTCTCCAGTGCAAAACTAGGACCATGAGTGCATGTGTATATTTAGTGTCTGTACCTAGTGTCCTGGGTTATTATCACAGCGGAGGAAGCCCGGTGACAGGCAGCGGTTTAACAGCTATTCTTCCTCACTGGTTATCTTGCTATAGGCTGGATAAAGCGCAGCCGCTACTGCAAGTTTGAGGATGACAATCGATTTAAATATTAGAGTTTTAAAAAAAAAAAAAGTCTAATTTTTTGCAAACTCATAACATAAAGAAATTTTTTTTAGAAGAATCCCTTAATTTATGTTTTTGTCCTTGAAGTATAATTATTCATTTATCTAAATGTGACAAAAGTGTGAGATAAAAAAAAAAAGAAATCAAAAGACTACGAAAAGAAAAACACGAGACTGAAGGGGAAACCCCCCCCACAAAAAAATACCTGTTGACATCAAGAGAACCCAGTTGTCATGTGCAAAGTAAACTATGGAGTTATTGACAGGAAAACCTGGGATATGTGTCTATACATGTGTGTGTGCATAACGGCATGCTATGTTAAGTGTATTGATATGCGTGGATGCGTGCTGACTTGCACCACAACAGAAGGAAATAAATACTGTAGATCATAAAAATGTAAGTAACAACAAGAACTATCATTATTACCATGAACACCCTGTACTACCATCTCTTGGCAGATGGCATCTTAATTGAGAGTAGGGCTACCACAAAGTTAGCTTAATGGAGTAACATGTAATTGGTCCATTTACTCAGTAGTTGATTTGTTGCTGAATAGGAGACTGAAATGTAGTCTTTTGGGGGCCATATGTAGCTAGTTGTGTAATGCTGTATTTAAGGCCGCGGATGTTTTTTAAGACTGAATGTCCTGTGAAGATGTTGCTGTCAGTGGTGTGGGCTTCTCACACGAGGGCAATCTGGATGCCTTAAATATCATAGAAATGTACATATTTTGTTGTTGTTGTAAGTGGTTTTGGTTCTCAAATGGAAGACCACATTTCCCATAAACCCTGTTATTTCGCAATGCAAATTGATTGCACTCGTGTATCGGCTTTTTCTTGGTTGTTAACAGCCATTGATGAAATGTCATGAAAATAATGTAGTGCTTATTTGTTGACGTTTTAAATGTCACATATATTCTTCCTGTAACCCCTGTGTGTGTTTGTGTGTGTGTGTGGGTGTGTGTGTGTGTGGCATTGGTGTGATTGCAACATAGTTGTACTCAAACGAAAACAAATTAAGAAGACACACGTTTATCCAGGGCGTGCCTGTTTTTGGGTTTTACCTATGTGCCGCTGCCTTTAGTCACTCCTAAACGCCTTCTCACACACCTCGCCTCTCCCCTCTCTTTTCATGAAAAATAAATGTGGAAGAGGAGACACAGATATCACTTTACCTCTGGCTGCTGTCCTGCATGTTAGAGGGACAGGGAGCTTACAGGAGCTAGTTACACACTAGAAAAAGCGTCAAGTAGGTTTGGGTGATATGACCCTCCCCTACACTGAGATGGTAGAGATTTCTTTTTGTTTGGCCGTTATTTTACCAGGTAAGTCCCATTGGCTTACCTGGTAGTAGCACAATTGCTGAAATACAATGTAAAATCAGTCAGACACAGAACTTCCAGTAGTCTTATTTATTGTTATCAGCTTCCTTCATGTATTTGAGCTGTCCCTTTTTAATATCTCTGGTTGTGTTAAGCCTTTGCTCACGATGCTAAAAAAAAATCAGTGGGAAGAACTGAATGTAGGTAATATTGCATTTTCGTGATTTTTACATGAATCCGATGAATTACCATGATTTGTCACAAATCAGCGGATTAGCAAAAAAAACCCAGAACTTCCCATCTGGCTTTGCAAGTGAACGCAGCGAAAATGTAGTACACTGCAGTGTATGTAGCGATCCAAATATGATATGGAGATTTTATCCATTATGCACATGGGCTTCAACAACAATAATTAATCTGATTCTATTTTTTTTTCCCCCAGTTATTTGAGTAATCATTTAGTCTATGAAAAGTCCAAAAAGAGTGAAAAACGTCCATCACATTTTCCCAGAGGCAAAGGTGACATTTGCTGGTTTGTTTTCCGACAAACAGTTGGAAACCAAAAGATATTTCATTTTAGTCATTAAACAGAGACAAGCAGCAAAATCGATCAATCAGAATGGTTGGCAATCCACTTTCTGTCAATCAGCTAATCGTTTCAGGAAGTGCTGGGTGAGAAATGAAAAATTGGAGCTAAAGAGATTTTATAAAGAATTCTTTCTTGTTTTCTGCACCTTGCCACCCCCCCCCCCCCCCCCCCCCCCCCCC
>CM022476.1:4623266-4644783 GCA_011952105.1 Coreoperca whiteheadi | reverse complement strand
ATTGTAGGTGCGGGGGGGGGGGGGGGGGGGGGGGGGGGGGTGGGGGTGGTGGGGGTGGGGGGGGGGGGGGGGGGGGTGGGCTTTTTTTTAATGTGAACATCTCCTAGCCATTGACAGAGAAAAATGTTTAAATTCCCCAGCCACTCCCTAGTAAATCATTATGTTGCGTCTGAAGTCTACCAGCCACTTTCATATTTTACTGATAATATAATTTACTCAGTGCATGTCCGGTTGCTTAAGTGTGCTTAAGAGAGTGTTCCTGTATTCCTTTGCTGGTTTATTACACTGGTGTCACTGATAGTGGATCTGTGCTATAATTTGTCTGTAGTTAGCTTTGTGCTAACAGTGGGCCTTTGGGTTGACTTGTGTTAGGTGCTTTATTTGCCATTTAGGATGGGCCTCTGGGATTACATGTCAATCTTCTTTTTTGAGTATGTTTTATACAGTCCATGATACTGACCCACAGTTATCGTGTCTAGTACAGAGTATTAAAATCTGTTAAGCACCAAACATTACTTGGAACCCAATGCTTTGTCAAGTTCTCTGTGTTTTTTTTAAGTTATCATTTAATCAGGTGTTGCTTAGTTTAAGTGATAATTGTCTAAATTTTTTTAAGTATTTTATTTAAGCAATGTTATTATGTAGCTCCATGTGTTGAAATGGGTTCAAACTCAACTTTGAAGTGTTTGGCTTTACCCGTGGAGTTTCTCTTCTAAACGAAGTTAAGTTAACATTCAGTGCTTCTCACACAAACACGTTGTGTATATCCTTGAGGCCTAATAAGCATGGTAAATGCATTTATTTGCTCATTAAACATTTGCCTACGTTGCTTACATCCATGTTTGCTTGCGAGCAGCATTCGTCTTTCTTTCCTATTGTTGGTACATTGCTTGGAAGCATCGCTTGGCACGTCACCTTCACCAACTGTCGAGTGGAATTTGGCAAAACCATTGGCGGGAGTGTGCGTCGTGCATGTGTGTCCTTGTACACTAGATACTAACAAAACTGGGAGCCATTCTTGAAAACATTCCTCCATAATGCTACCAGCGGTCAAACACTCCACAGGCTCGCTTGTTTAATGAAAAGTGGGTTTTTTTGGTAGAATATTCAACAAAGAAAACTCAGAAACAAGAAGATGCCGCATTATTACATTTTAATTACCTCGGCCGAGAGAGAAGAGACACTTTACTGTCTCCTGACTCTTTGAATTGAGAAAATCACACACACAAGGAGTTTTTAGATTTGGTACATTTGGGAAAATCTTGCGATCAACAACAATGATTTTGATAGAATCATATCTATTTTTTGTCACATTGCTGAGCAGAAGTTTGTGTCTTAAGAACATGTCACTGTGAATTTCTAACATGTCAAAACATGTTTATACTCACTAGGTAAGGTATCAAAAAGTATAATTTTGCAATTGTTGGCACAAATTAGAAAAAGCAGCATTTGGTTTATTAGCCAGGCTGGTAAACATGAGCATGCTTTACTGTGAATACTACTAGCAATAATAATAGTGTTAAAACATTGTTTGTTTTTGGGTTTTTTGTGTGTGTCCGTTTTGGTTTAAGCGTTTCTCTTATACTGTCCTCCCCCTCCCCCCACAGATCGACGTCCTCCAGCCAGTGAAGAAGTCATGCTTCTCTGGTCCCCTCATGGCCGTGCCACTATGACCGTCGCCCTCCTCCGGTACCAGTGGATGTTTGTTCTGGCCCTGGCTGTGCTTCTCTGCCCCGTGGGCCGAGTGACAGGTCAGGGGGAAAGTGAGACCCAGTCCCCTGCCCAGGTGCTCCAGGACCTGCTGGCCCGCCACGGAGACAACAGCACCATCACGGTGCCCCAGCTGCGCGCTCTGCTGGCCCTCCTCAGCAAGGGTCAGGGTGAAGGTGACAGCGCCAGCAGCAATGTGGCTGAGACACCTTCAACAACACCTCCCAAATCCAACAGCTCCACGGTGAGAAGTTCCTGTAGTGTGTCCGATATAAAAGATGTAGATCATTTGAGAAACTCTGAAAGGATGATGTAAGGAAAGCTAATTGGCTTATAACATCTGATGACCATTGGAAGTTCAAAGTAAATTAATGCATGAAGGAAGCCTTTTGCAGTCACCGCTGTTGATGTATTTGGTGTTTTACCAAGTAGCATCTGTAAACTTCGGGAGCCCAGGTGACCTCTGGGTTTAAGTCTTTAACCATGAATCACTACATTCTTGGTTCAAGTCACACCGGGCGGCCTTTTCATTCCCCATCTCTCTCTTACCTGTCAATCAGTTCATTGTTTTACTCCTTAAATGTCAGAAAATAGTGAACAGAAAATGCACATTACAGTTTCCCAGAGTCCAAGTTGACTTCTTTGAGTGTCTTGTTTTTCTGACCGCAGCAGTCCAAACCAACGTTATTTTATATACAATAACATAATAGAGGGAAAAGCACCGCATCCACATCCAGCAATTAGTAATGAAAATTGTTGTCATTTTATGTTAATTGAGTAATCAATTAGTCCACTTTTTTCCCCCAGCACTGCTACATTGTTTCAATATACTGGTATAGTGTGCATAATCTTGCTATGGACCCGCTGCTGAATACAAAGAGTACATTGAAAGCTTTGTAAATTAACCCAGAATTGCAATAAAAATTAGTTTTTAGGTTCTTTCTATCGCCTTCTTTTGCCACTGCCCCTGGCATTGACCTCCAGCAGCTGCCGAGGTGGTCCCATCATGAGTTCGATGTCTGCAGTACTAGTAACGGTCTAATCATGTCTGGGTAGGATCCTGTTCTGTTGATCTTGGGTCACGGGTCTGTGTGTCGATATCTCTCATACTTGAGTGGATCAAAGTGGACCCCTATTCAGTCATAATCATTGCAGGAGTAGATTGGCCTTGTCGACAACAGCTGCACATTATGTTGCTGCCAGTGTCGGTGTTCTCTCTCTATTTGGGTCTGTTGGAGTCCTCTGCATGTTGGATCAGGTTCAGTTATCCTCAGCTCCCTTTGTGATCAGGTCTCTTTTTAAAATACAAACCTGGTTGTGCGCGACAAGTTTGGGTTGGTGTTAGGGTTTGTTCATTTTAGATTGTTTCCAAAATGTTGGATCCTTGAAGACCCCTAGTGTAGGTAGCTGGCTCAATACTTCTCTGTAAAGGTGTTTGAGGTCGAAATGTTGTCCTGCATTCATCATATACCCGAGGTAATTGTGCTTAACTTCTTTCATCGACCTGGAATAGACTGTGATAGAGAGCGATGATGGGAAATTTAAAACTGGCTTCTTCAGCCCTTAACAAACATGGGAGGTTCATACAGTAACAGCCATGTCAAATTAAAAAATTTCGGGTAATGTAAGTCTTGGGTGTGTGATCAGTTTTCACTGAGCTGATGAGTGTTAGATAATGGATAAACCAAACATAACCAAACCAAAGAAAACAAGCATGAGCGCCAAGTGTGCTACATGTTGTCTTCACAATCAACAGTCTCTGCCAGAAACAGAATCCTGTCTTGTGGTATCTCCTTATTGTGTATTCAAATTTTTTGAGGAGGTGCACTTCGGCTGTGGCAAATTCCTCCGACGGAAGCCTCCGCAACACTCTGAAGTGTAAATCCAGCTTTAGACCTGTCTGGAAGAAGCAGGAGCCACCGGTGCCAGATAGCTGAAATGTTAAGCATATTTCCCATGCTTAGTGTCGGGAATGATTGACTCACTTGCTGAACTGCTTTTGAATAGATTTACGCTGAGTAATGGTGGCGATGCTACAAACAATTGAGAGAAATTAAATGGAACAAGAGGTTGAGGACACATGTAGTTCAGATGTTGGGTGTTGCAGCATTGTGTGTTGCTGTCTTTCCTGTATGAATATGAAAATAGAAACAGGCAGGGTGTGTCTTTTGTATATAGCTCTCCCCCTTGAGCGACATTTCACCTACTGGTTGTCAAACACCTGAAACGGCCAATATTTTCGGCAATGAATACATTTCTTGCTGTTGTGATGGACTTGAATTTTGCAAATTGATTCATGCATAATTATGTAGTGAGTCACTTTCAAAAGCTCCCCTTGTTTGATTCAGCTTTACTTATTGTCCTCAGGAGATTAAATTCCAACTGGCCTCTGTGTCCCAATATAGAAAGGAAATATGTACCATGGACACAATTTCTCTTGACTTTTCAATGTGACTTTTGAGGTTTGAAACCTCAGATAGATAGATTTCAGAAGTTGACATGACTGTAGGTCTCCTATCGGCCTTTTAATGGCTGTTAGGCATGCTCTCCATCTGTATTTGTCCAGTTCTACATTGTTAGTAACCTTTTTATTCCCCTATGATTTGCATTTTTGTTTAAATCTCAAGCAATCTTGTGGCAAACATTCTACAATTAGAAACGATATGAAAATAGGTAGAAAGGTAATTTTACTGGAAATGATACAGAATTGATGGAAATGGCCTAGATCTTAATCACTGCATCTAGACACCTAAAGCAGATAACATAGGCTACTATATATTTATTTAACTAATGATTCTTTTCCTGATCAAATAATTGTTTTAATTGATGAATAAAGTGTCTGCAGAAAACCACAGAGTGTTGGGTGTTTTTGCTTGAGAAACAACTCAATTCTCTAAATATGTTCGGATTTAATTTTCTCTCTATCGACAATTAATTGTTTTAAATTCTTCTGAAATGCATAGGTGCGGTTGGTCGCTCTCTCACAAAATAAGCAGCTCTTTAATTGATAGTTGTGGATTCAGTGGAGCATTACTGTGTCCCATAATATAAATGCTGTTTGTCTGATTTTGTCCACACTGAGAATACAGATCCCTCTACCAATGGATTTTTTTTTTTAACATGAAAATTCTTACATTTACAGTACATTGGCACAAAATTACTCCAAACTGCATTTTGTCTGCATCTCTTTGCCTGTATCTATTTCTTTAAAGCTAAATTGCACTCAAATTTGAGCCTGTCCACCTTGTGTTTGGCACCCTGGCCTGTCGCTGAATACATCCTGGCTACTTCAGTTGTTTTTAAAGTAAAATGGTAACTTCTTTTGGCCAACTGGCTGATGGTTATGTTTTCATTTCCAGTGCTTACCTGCAGACAGGCTGGCTGTGTACAGCATCAGCGAGCAGTCACGGCTGGATGGCCAGGGCTTACGGGAGCTGTGCCCCACCATGCTGCAGCAGTTGGATGCTGGGACCTGCAGGGCGCAAAAGAAGGAGGAGCTGAGCAGTGACAGCTCTCCCAGGCCCACGGACGCCGAAGGTGAGCGCTGACTAGTTACTGATCATTAATATAAAATGTTAGCTATCTGTCTTGTTAACACGGAAGAGGGTTTCTTTCTTTTTTCTTTTTTTTTTAAACGTATCCTGTCAAGACCATCAAGTTACATTCTATTGTAAATTTCAAGGATTAGTCCGGTCATATTCTAGATTTTTCTCAACGTCAACAAATCCAATGAAAGGGTCAAAACCAACAATGAATTGGTCCTACTAACAAGTATTGTTTGTGTAGCCAAAGCCTGACATATGTTATTCCGCTGTGCCACAGAGCTCCAAAAACCGTCCAAAACCCATCAATGAAGCCACACCGTTACATTGGGTGTTATGCTTTGTCATTATGATGAACCTGACCACTGTAGTTTATTTTGACTCAATTCTGCACACACTGTCCTGCCGCCGTAAACACTCCTAGTGCACCAAATCTGCAGCTGAAATCGCCCCCAATAATTGTGGAATTTTACTTCTATTTCAGTAACGTTTGTTAAAGCTACACTGCCCAGCTGTTTTTATAAAGTTATTTAGCCATTTATTAAATGAAAAAATATATTCAAGGCCCATTTTCAAAAGAATGACATCTTCAGTTGGAACCAATGGGCTTGGGAAAGAGACATAGACAGGGTGGGAAAGTGGTGAAGTATTAAGAGACAGACTAAAATATTGTTGGTTTTGGTCTTTTCATGAGATTTGTTGACAATAACAAATATATAATCTTGCCAGGTTTATCATTTAACTACCTATACTGTATGTATTGTATGTTAGATGAATATCGAGTGCTGTGTACTTTTTTGATGATGGAATTTCGTTGTCTGTTGGTCAAAGTTTGCTATTGGCTGTTTTAGTTTATCTTTTTACAGCTTCTTTATCTGTCCATTGTATATTTGAAAGAGCTTTCCCTTTCATGTTTTTCTGTCAATGACTAACTCCATTACAATGTTCGTGCACTCTCGTTTTTTAAAACCCTATTAAATCTTTTGTTAAAATATTACAAATGAAAACCTAATGCAGCGAGACCTCAAACATATTTCTTCATCATATCTGAGCTCCAAATGTGTGTGTGTTGTTGCCTAGAGATAGTGATGATCATGATGTCCCCTCAGGAAATGAAAAAGCCAAAATAAGCATGCACAGTTAGCCATGGCTCAGATTGAATTACTCATTTTGGCTTATAAAGCAACACATCTTTTAGATTCCACATTCCTGCCTCAGTCAGCATACGTGGTCTGTAGCAGAGATATTGTCCAGGTAAAGACAGTCAGACAGAAAAGCATCCCAGCTAGAAACTCTGCTCTGCTCTTCTGTCTTTGGCTGCGGACCCACTGTAACTCCATATAGACTGCACACTGTACACACCCAGAAGGACGTCCTTGAGAGCCCTGGCAGCCATTTTGGCATCTGCATCTAATCTGAAGTTCTTGGAAATGTGGAGTGCAGCGTAGGCTCTTGGATAGAAGCCAAATCGACTTTGGAGTATGTGGCTCGTATAAAAAGCTAGCTAATGACAGACTTGGAGAATTTGGTCAACTTTTAAGATGTCCTGCCCTTAAGACTGCAGCAGAACTGATGTCCGAAAGCAGCAAAGCTTCAGGAATGTTCATAGCACTTCACTAGTTCCCACTAAAAGAAAAATAACAGCTTTTAAGTCCGTTTATCCTATCCTTGGCAGGTAGGGGAGAAATAATGAAGTGGCCCGGATTGCTGTCTCTATCTCTTCCCCACCACTGACAAATTTGTTTTTCCTTATCATCCATTCATATACCCTCCGCTCACCTCATACTTGCCCTTGTAGGCAGTTTATTTTGGCTTGAGAGCTGTTATTCTTTTGCTCGGCTGTGGAGATCTGCCAGCAGCAGGGAGGACGAAGGCCACTGAAATTCATCTCTACTGTAGATCTCACTGAGTTGTGTGTCCTGATCTTTTCTCATGATCTAAATGTGACCCTTTTTAGCAGTTTTTTTTTTTCCCTCCCAGAGATGAAATAACTCACATCAGATCAGATATACTATCAAAACACATCACTGGTCATGTTGAAGTTAAACCTATCCCTCCCCTATTCAGCACCTTTTTATCTGTTTTCATGTCGTTGATGCTGATTTAGTGGTATCTTCTCTTAAGTCTACTACTTATGCACTTGAAACCATGCCCAGCAGCTGTCTTAAGATGACAGTCTTTGACTGCTTGTCAGCAGACCTACCTCACATTATCAGCCTTTCCCTACAGACTGACTGTTTTCCACGGGGGGGCCTGGCTGATGCTGGCTACATGGTAGCATTTTTGTTTCGCGCATTTTCTCCTGTTTTTGTATTTCGAGTCACGTTAGTGATTTTTATTTTGTTTTTACTTTCCTTCGAGTAGGTTGCTTAACTTTAGTTTCCTTTGGTTTATTATTTTGCTGTGCCCACACTGAAGTTGTATTATGTAAATACACATTTTTAAAGGGCTGCAAATCATTTGTTGCTGTGTTTACTGTGAGTTGGAGAGGGGAGTCTCATTCTATTCATGTTGCACCAGGTTTTCCCCTAGGCTGGATCTTAACAGGTATCCCTCAAGGTTCAGTTCCGGGCCCCATTCCTTTCTGTTATTACATGCTGCCATGAGGTTCTTTCATTTGTATATAACATAGAATCTGTTTTTGCTGCTATGCAAATGACAAATGTCTTATTTTATCTCAACCTTTTTTGTGCCTTTTTTAACATTATTATATTCTTTTTTTCCTAGAAACTTGAGTTGTAACTACAGCTTTTGGAGAAGTCTGCCACTGCCTTCACCACCAGCCCGCATCATCTAGTTTTTGTTTCCTTTCACCTTGTGGAGAGGTTATCTCACACCGCAGAATAGACCATAAATCTCTCTGCGTTTAATCTTCTTTTCAATAAACTCCACAGGTGCTACAGTGTCAAAAAGAATGGCACATAAACGTTTAACTAATGTGCACTAACGTTATTTCTTTTCAACAGGTGTCCGTTAAGGCAGTGGTTCCCAAACTTTTTGGCTTGTGACCCTTAAAAGCAAAGCAATGTCTTAATGCAAACCCTTGTGTCAAGTTGCATATTCAACCAAAAAGGGATGTTCCCTTTCTAAATTGTTTCATTTGAATTGAGACCGGAAGAGGTAAAACCATCCAGTCTTTCAAAATAGACAAGTGGAAATCAGAGAAAAGTCAGAAGTACATAGCGAATTTATGAAGCAGAAAGGTTATTCCAACTAGCCTATCTAGTTAGTCGTCTTTCAATCACTTGGCAGGGTCCTAAACCCTAGGTTGAGCACCACTGAATTAACGTACTTTTCTACTGCCTCAGAGTATCTTCACCACTTTTACATAAAAAGATGTTTTTAAACCAACAGAGCTGACGGCTAACATCCAAAATCATGCGTAGATTTGTTGGATAGAAATGCAATCAGTGTTTTATTTCTAATGTGGTTTTAGGTAAAAGCATTTAGCATTGCATTTATTTGATAACAATATGATTGTTTTGAAAGAAAAAATGCTTGATTGTTTCAGTGCTCAAGCTGCATTTACAGCTGCATTACTACACGTTATGCATGGCAGTTTGTTTTAATGTTCCTTCCTCTCTAACCTTCCTCTTCCATCCAACCTTCCCGTCACTCAAACCACCAGTGTGGGGCTTTTCTTTCCTGAGTGTGACGGTGATCAATGCCTTCTCCCTCCTTGGAGTCGTCATCGTGCCTCTCATGAAGACACGCTATATGAAGTACGCTCTCATCTTTTTCATCGCTCTTGCCATTGGCACGCTTTACTCCACTGCCATCCTGCAGCTCCTGCCAGAGGTTTGCCATCGCTCCATACATCTTTCCATCCACACCTTTTTATCTATACATCTTTTCACGTCCTATAAGTCTTTGTTTGCTTTTCAAAAACACAAACACCAAAGTTGAAAGCCTCTTTTGTTCACTGTGGTGCCACATGGCTGTTTTTCAAAACTAGTGCACCTTTGGCCAAGCGCTCCTTTGTCCGTCCTGTTTCCTCTGCTTCCTGCCTTTGTTTTCTCTCTGTGGTTTTCTCGGGCTCTAATAAGCACGGTGGAAGGCTTTTTGGTTTTGCTCTACCCTCACTGCATCACCGATCATCAGGGGGGGGGTTTGCACTGTATGTTTGTGTCCGTGTCCGCATCTCAATGTTTTGGCATCGAGATGGCCAGCCAAGGAATGAGGTTTTTCTTGGAGAGATAACTCTGCTCACTCTTCTGTCGCTGCAGCATGTGGAAACAGCTAAACAGACGCAATAACAGTGTCTGTCATTTTGGCTTTGGGATTCCTAAATTTCAGTTTGTGTAAGACAATCCTGGAGAAATGGAGCGCAGCGCCCTTAAAGCGTCCTTCAAATTGAAATGTGACCCCTTGTTAGGACTGCTCCTTCTGCTACTATTGGGCTATTTAAAGTTAATTTGCCCCCTTTTGTGTCCATAATGATAGCTAGTGTGTACCCTGAGGGCTAGGACAGTGGAACAGATGCACCTGAATGGACTTCGGGCAAAGGGTGTGTGTGTGTGCGCGCGCACAAGGTTTTAGTAAACTGTAATTTTACCTTAATCACCTCTCCTCTCTATAAAAAGAAATACAAGGGGTTCGAGGACTTCTTCAAAGGACAACACATTATTATCTTGCAAATGAAAGGTGGTGTCTCTTCTGTTGATCTGTTTTCAATGGAAAAATTAACCTGTTGTCTCCGGAACGACTTGCAGGTATCTTTGAATCTCTTTTTTTTTTCCCCCCCTCAGGTTGATTTCATTCAATTCTTTCTATTCAGGGACCTAACTGGTTGGTGGTCTCAAATTTTTTTGTTCCTTACCCTGGTGATTTAATCTGATAAAAATCATTTCTCAAATTAACTACCTCTCTTTCATTTTTTTTTTTCTCACCTTCCCCCTTCTTTCCTCTGCACCCTCGCCGTCGATCAGTGTGGGGTTATGGGATCCTGTGTGTAACACTGATCTCTCTGTGTTCGCTGGTCGGGGCGAGCGTCGTGCCCTTCATGAAGAAAACCTTTTACAAGCGACTGCTGCTCTACTTCATAGCTCTGGCCATTGGCACACTCTACTCCAACGCCCTGTTTCAGCTCATCCCAGAGGTAGTGTCGATGCTGCTGTGACTCACTTAGCTGCAGCTCCTTCACATTGCCTCAGTGCAGGGTTACTATGCAGTTTCAGGAAAGAGCATTGAATATTGGTTTTTACATAGAATATTTGATTATCTTGTCTTGATTCCTATATCACGGGCTGCTTTTTGTTTTGTATTGATATAAATAAGGTGGATAAAATAATAGAAACTCCTGTCACTATAATGCAATACAATTCAACAGCACAAACAGCAGTCTCCAAACTGATCATACAGTTGTATCAACACCTCTCTAAAACAGTTTCAACAAAATCTGAACATTATAACCTTCATGAAGGGAGAATTTACTGCACGACGTTTGTACTAGACTGCATCCATTTTCGCTAGGTGTACCAAATGAACTGGCAACTGAGTGTATATTGTGAAAAGTTTCATGAAATTCAATTGCAAAAAATATTTGTGGATAAAATAACCAGATGAGAATCAGTCAGCTAAATACCTGTCAAATCAAAGTAACTTTTTCAGAATGATGCATAAAGACTGAAAAACAAAATTCCAACCAAGATGCTCATTGGTTTTTAACAAAGGGATAGTTGCGTTTTTTAGAAATAGTCTAGCAACATCTCAGTCAGTAGACAAATCAATTCATCATCATATGACCCAATCCTACTTGCTTATAAAAGAGTGAATCCTATTTCTGGAAAAACTATCAATTTCTATCAATAGCTAAAACTGAAATGTTTTATTCAACAGCCACAATTTATAAGTCAGGTTACTGAAAGAAGGTGCATCTCAACATACTGACTGAAGTTCAAAGTCAGAGTGATATAACCCATAAATTAGAGCAATTGTCCATTACGTTTTTAAATGCTGTCTAGATGGTGTGCACACCTATCATGGCCAGATTTACAGCTGTTGTGCCAAGCTGTTATGTAATTCATTGCATCAGTTCACCTGGAATGTATAGTAATAAAAAAATGTATATATCTCAGAGCTGAAGAGGTTTGATTTATGTCCACTTGAGGGGAGACGATTACATACTATACATAACTCAACCTGCCTCTCAGATTAGAGGCTACTGTGAAAAATATCTGCAATATCTTTCAAAGGATGTTATTGTTCACTTATTAATTTATTGATGGACAAAAGTAAAACCATCCATTCACTTTGTTCATCCATTCATTCAGCAGGGTGAGGTTTCCATAGATATAAAATTGCTTTTGATCAGCAGCTGACCCTGACATTGAATATATAAACATGGGAAAGATGTTTTTTCACTCTTTGCCAGACCCACTTAGAGTTCATAAAAAGCAATTCACCAACTAATTGTAAAAAAAAACCTGCTAAATCATGATCATTACATTTGATGTAGTTTCAAATAACCCCTCATTTTAAAAATATGCACATTGAGTCATAGCATGCAGTAATGTAATACAACTATAAAAATTCATCACGAGCTAACATCATCTTCCTTCCTGCATGGTAGGCCTTTGGGTTTGACCCCATGGTGGATTTCTACGTGTCCAAGTCTGCGGTGGTGTTCGGAGGATTTTACCTCTTCTTCTTCACTGAAAAGGTCCTCAGGGTGCTTCTCAAACAGAAAAACGGGGTGAGTACCTTGCAAGACTGATGATATATTTTTTTATTGTTCGATACTGGTGGCTGGAAATTGGCAAAGTACAACAACAGTAATGAGCAAATCCATAAGGTCAATATGTAGCAGCACTAACTTTACAAAAGTTCCACAACTGTTTGTTAAAGCAGGAGGCAGCTAATAACCAAAGAAGCCAAATAGATGGATCTCAAACCCAAACTCAACGTGTATAAGTCAATGAGGTTATTTAATATGGAAAGGGCAACAGTCGTGAAAATCAAGAACCACATAAGCCAAATGTAGATGTCTGAAAAGAACAGTGCTTTAGGTTGAACATGACCCGCAGGGATAGATACAAGGTAATTTATTTCTTATTCAACAACACATGGTTGTGTAATGAAATTAAAGCTTATAGTCCCTTCATTCTACACACATAGAACATAACTGATTATTAAATTCCAATTAAAAATAGTGACATAAAATAAATGATATAAAATAAAACAGTATATACTGTACATAGCATATTTTTTTGAATTTGCATCTGATGGAATGTAAACTGCAGATAGAGATGGTGATGATAAATATGGCTTCCATCTTCGCATAAAAAGTTCGACATTTGTGAGACGGTGTCCATCCAGTTTGCCTGCGTTTGAGCACCAAGCCTCATCCTCCTTTCGTCTTGCCGGAGTCTTGCGCCCCTTCAGCTCGGAACACGGGCGAAGATGTGGGCACAACGGTCTCCGATTCCAGCTGCCTGGTCAGCCTGAGTCCCATCCTGTCCAGACCGGACGTTAGCCAGGAGCAGCGTTAAATCGAAGCATGGCTCCGATCCCAGCTGTCTTTCCTCTCCTCCTGGGCGATCACAGCAGCCGCCGTGGTGCCTGCCTGATCTGCTTGATCTGGCTCAAGGTCTGCTGCTCTTTAACCTAAACCCTGGCTTTCTGTTCCGATGACAAAGAATGATGTATTACTGTCATAGGTAATACGTATTTCAGAAATAAAGCCAAAAAATAACCGATGAAAAGCAAGATTGTAGCTAGATGAGTTTACCATTGTCACTTCTGTGGCGGCTGTGGCGGCTGTGGCTTGGTGGCAGAGCGGTCGTCTACCAATCGGAAGGTCGGTGGTTTGATCACCATCAGCACCGGTTCCCCTCAAGGCTGCGTTCTTTCCCCTCTGCTCTACTGTACACCAACAGCTGCACCTCCAGTCACCAGTCCGTCAAGCTCCTGAAGTTTGCAGAGGACACCACCCTCATCGGACTAATCTCTGATGGGGATGAGCCTGCCTACAGGAGGGAGATTGACCACCTGGTGCAGCCAGAACAACCTGGAGCTTAATGCTCTCAAGGCAGTGGAGATGGTTGTGGATTTCCGGAAAGAACCCAGCCCCACCCGCACCCATCACCCTGGGTGACTCCCCTGCCCTAACTGTGGAGGTTTTCCGCTTCCTGGGCACCATCATCACCTGGGACCTCAAGTGGGAGCATTAGCTGCCTCACCAAGAAAGCCCAGCAGAGGATCTATTTCCTGCGGCAGCTGAAGAAATTCAACCTACCAAAGACAATGATGGCGCACCTCTACTTCGCCATCATTGAGTCCATCCTCACCTCCTCCATCACCATCGCCAAGGACAAGGGCAGACCGCAGCGTATCGTTCGCTCTGCTGAGAAGGTGATTGGCTGCAATCTACCTTCCATCCAGGACTTGTACATCACCAGGACCCTGAAGCAAGCAGGAAAGAGTGTGGCTGAATTAATATCAAGATATTGCTAAGAATATTTTCGCATACCAGTATATGTCCTGAATATGTAATGTACAGAGTCACATGTAAAAGAAATACATTGGTGTTCATTGCAATGAACGGTTTTCCACTTTCCATAATCAATTATGATAATGTTATACAGTAAACCTGCTAGAAATCACAGGAGATCAAAAAATCCATGAACCTTTTTAAATAAGAGATTTCAATATTATATTATGCTCTCAGCACCATCATGATGTATAATTAATTTGTTCCCACTTGTATTATCTGCACAGGTTGAACCAGTTGCACGGGTCGTTAGGGCCAGAGGCACTGGTTCACAGTGCTGCCCTCAGGAATTTACGTACAGTTAAGATACACTCCCCTGTAGAAAACTAGTTTCCTACTGTCGATACTGTACTGTACTGTACATACAATCGAGTAATCAGTTAGTGTGACAACTGGTGGTTGGACAAATAAAGCAAAGATTTGTCCATGTGGGCATTTTTAACTTTTTTTTTTTACCATTATACACATTTAATTCATTTATCAAAAAATTATAGAGATTTGTGGCTAATCAATCAATCGAACTTTATTTGTATTGCACCTTTCATACAGGTTGGTGCGGTTCAAAGTGCTTCACAGATGAGTGACAAGACAATAAGACAGACGTGTAGGCCGTCATAGAGTAAAATAAAAGAAATTAAAAGACAAAACAAATATAAAAATGATTACAATGGGGGGAAAAAAGATTCAAATCTATAATAATAATGATAATAGAAAAATAGTTATCTAAAAGCTAGACTGGAAACTAGATAAAATATTTTAAAAGACAACAAAATAAAATATAAGGGATAATAACGAATGAAATCGCATTTTTACAACAAATACAATGAAATAAGAGAATAAAATAAATAATTTCTACAGACCAGTCTTAATCGAAAGCCTGGCTGAGTTTCTGTTTAAAAATGTCAACACTTTCAGCTGCTCTCAGGTCCTCCGCAAGACTGTTCCGGCTCGGGGAATAAAAACTAAAAGCTGCCTCACCAAAGGTTTTAGTCCTGAGGACCTGAGGGGTTGTAATGGTTCGTATGCTGTAAGCATGCGAGACAGATATGCTGGTGCCAGAGCGTGAAGTGCTTTAAAAACAAGTCCAATAATTTAAAAATGAATACGGAAACTAACAGGCAATCAATGTTAGGACTTTAAAACAGGTGTAATGTGTTCTGTCCTTCTGGTCTTGGTCAGCACTTGGGCCGCAGAGGTCTGAATCAGCTGTAGCTGAAGTGTTTTGGGTAGAGCAGATGTGACAGTATTACAGTAGTCCAGCCTGCTCATTATAAAAGCGTGCATTAGTTTCTCTGCCGGATTTTAATGTGATAAAAAGCAGATTTGGTGACAAACCCCACATGAACCTTGAGGATCAGGTCTGAGTCAAAGACCGCACCTAGATTTTTTGCTCGTTGGCTTGGGGGTAAATCCAAGGGAATATCATTTTGCGACCAGTTTCTCTCTCTGGGCTTTCGAAACCTATGACTAAAGTTTCAGTTTTGTCCTGGTTGAGCTGCAAAAGGTTTGACATCCATACATGAATATGTAAAATACATTAAAAAAGGAAAACTATTTGGTCCTGTGTCATCAGGAGACACGGAAAATGGAAATAATTATTACCTGCAACCGTAACTGTATTCTGTATTCTGTATCTGATCTTTTAACATTAATAGGCCACAGACATGGTTTACTGGTTTATCTTGTCCAGGAATTTGTGACATGCTACATATTTACATGTACTGAGGCTGAGTCCTTACTGCAGAAGCTGCATGTCTCTCTCCAGCTGCCCCTATCTAATAAAGGCAACAAGAGCCAAAAATAAATAATCCTAAGGAATCTAGTGAGGGGGCAGATTGTGGGACAGTTGCTCCACCTTGTGGTTACTGTGCTTTGAGCCATATGGTCCAGCCAACCTAATTAACAACTAACAAGTCAACCCGCTGATCCAATTACAGACGCTCCTTGACCCAGATTGCCACTTGCAATGCTGCTGTCATCTTTTTCCTTTAAAAAAGCCTATTAACGACTCTAAATCTGTCAGCGTCAACTCATATTTAAAATGTTGGGGGAGAAGTGTAATTGTGTAGCAGAGCATTGAGAGGAGAAACTGTCAGGGTACCAGCTCTGGTGACGTATGCTTGAGCAAATCACCACATTTCTTCTGATTCCTGGAGTGTTGTACTCCAACCGCCCCTTACCTGTGACCAGACAGTGACTGTAGAGTCACTGTCCTTGCAAACTTTAATAAAAATGTCCCACAGATTCTCCTGGGCTTTTGTGTTTGAGTAAATGCTGCCGGAGAGGCTCTGTTCGGGGCAATGTAATCCCTGAGGAAAGAAATTCTGACCAAACGCGTCATTTCACCGGGGCTCTGAGGTTTCTGGTTGAATCATTTCATGAAAGAGTGCTGTGATTGGTTACATTTGCACACATCTTCACTTTGACAGCGTTAATGCAGAAGTATTGTGGGGGTTAGTCATTGCACGCCTTCATGGATAATATGGGCATTGATTGCATTTGCGTTAAATCATGTCTGTATGGCTTTTTAAGCTGTTGCGTTGTCCTCATGGAGGTAACGTTTAATGGTACGTTTCCAAGAGGAAACACCGGCACACGATGCTCAAATAGGACAAAAGCAGCACAGGACATCTTGAAGAAGATTCAAAGAAATGCTGTGTTTTTGATTAATTTTAAGTCAACTGGAGTGTAATTGCCTCTCTGCTCTCCTCTTAAAGTTTGTGGTTATTTGATTTGTCAGGAAGGAAATTTCCACCAGCAATGGATCTGTCAAAATCTGTTATTTACTGATCATGATACCTGTTTTCTCTGTCCGTCAGAGTCACGGTCACAGTCATTACCCCGGTCCAGATCATTACTCGACACCCGACGGGAATGTAGAGGAGGGGGAGAAGGAGAAGCTGCAGCAGAACGGAGAAGCCAGCAGTCTCGCTCTGGGCAAGGTGGACGCAGGGGAGGGCGAGCTCATGCTCAGTCCTGCACAGACACCACAGGTGAGGGTCGGAGCAGAGGATGGAGGAGAAGACATTCATTCATTTAGTATAGTCACATTCACCCCATTCACACCCACGCACACACACACGTTGTGTTTCCGTCACTTTCGGGGACATTACATTGACTTACATTCATTCCCTGGAGACTTACCCTAACCATAACCACTACTAGATCAAACCTAACCCTTACGCTGGCCTAAACCTAACCTTGGCCTTACTTTAACCTCAAACCAAGCTTTCATCCTAAAATGTAACGATTTATATTACAGGTACCTGCTTTTTGTCCCCATAAGGAAGGCAAGTCCTCACAATGTGACTGTGTAAACAGATTTATGTCCCCACAACATTAGTAATACACACACACACACAGATGGCAGGAGCTAACTGCCCATCAGTCGAAGGAGCTAATCATTCTCACACACCAAAGGCACAGCCTCGGGAGCAATCTTGCTCAAGGACACTTCGATACGTGGGCTGGGGGATGCCGGGATCGAACTGCCGGCCTTCCGATTGGTGGACGACCCGCTCTGTCACAAATCCACAGCCAGCCCACCTTACATATCCATCTTTAATTAAAAAAGAACACAAAAATGACAAAACTTTTACTGTAATAAATAATACTCTAGAATACTATGTTAAAATGTGGTGGTATCCATAGAACCTAAAAAGTGTATGTTGGTGCATGATTATTTAAGGGACAGTTCACCCCAAAATCAAAAAATACATATGTTTCCTCTTACCTATAGTGCGATTTATCCATCTACATTGTTATGCTGTGAGTTGCCGAGTTTTGAAGATGAGGTGGCCTTAGAAAATCACTCTTTTGTGTTTTACAACTGCTCGCATTTCATAGACGTTTTCAGAGTGTTGGAACAAAGGTGGAGAACCACTGATTTAAGATGCTCCTGGTAAACCATCCACTTAAAATACTGTATTTGTAGCCTCTTTATCAGCTGAATTAATAAACACATCCTTGTGCATGATGTGGTATTTGCACATCGCTGCTCTGTCCACGTGTATTTATCTCTAGTGGGTCTCCCTTACTCTGTTCATCCCAGGAATCCCAGAACCCAGACAGCGGGGGGCGGTCCGGCAGGAGTGGCGGTGGCTGCTATTGGCTGAAGGGGACGACCTATTCTGACATCGGCACGCTGGCCTGGATGATCACATTGAGTGATGGCCTGCACAACTTTATCGACGGCCTGGCCATTGGCGCCTCCTTCACCGCCTCCGTCTTCCAGGGCGTCAGCACCTCGGTGGCCATCCTGTGCGAGGAGTTCCCCCACGAGCTCGGTGAGTTGCCACGGGATTTCAAC
Source organism: Coreoperca whiteheadi (assembly GCA_011952105.1). Classification (NCBI taxonomy): domain Eukaryota; kingdom Metazoa; phylum Chordata; class Actinopteri; order Centrarchiformes; family Sinipercidae; genus Coreoperca; species Coreoperca whiteheadi. The sequence continues at coordinate 4,626,731 of CM022476.1, read as the reverse complement.
CAGCAGATGTGTAATAATGGCACGCGGCTACCTTGAACGGCTGCAAGTCTCTTTACATTTTTACAACAATAAAATGACACAGTTGAACATTTTGTGCAGACAGCTCTTTGATACATTTCTTTTCTTTCTATCGTTCTACCTCTCTTTCTGTTACCAGGAGACTTTGTGATCCTGCTGAACGCTGGCATGAGCATACAGCAGGCTCTGTTCTTTAACTTCCTGTCGGCTTGTTGCTGTTACCTGGGCATGGGCTTTGGCATCCTGGCCGGCAACAGCTTCTCCCCCAACTGGATCTTTGCCCTGGCAGGGGGGATGTTCCTCTACATCGCTCTGGCAGACATGGTCAGTGTTTTGGGGGGAAAAGGGTGGATGTGTCCTTGTAAGGGTTCTCATAAGACCGCAGACTCCTATCAGATCTCCACTTTAATTCCGCACCCTGGAACAGGTCATTTGTAGTTGGGGAAGGTAAAGAAAGAATTTTCGTCTTTACCAGAAGTTGCCCTTGAGCAAAACACATAAAGAGAAGAACATTCTGGCTAACGTGGAAATATATCATGATGATGATGAAGATGATGTCTCATCATGTACATTTGGTTGATTTATATCAAAAAGACAAATCTGTCACCAAACTATAAAATTAATTCATAAATGCAAGGTTTATGGCCAGCTGTAAATATTACTTTTCAAATACTTCCTTATTTATTCAGTCAGTACAACGATGTACCTTATTAAAATTAACTTATTGCTTTGACGTTACCTAACTAGACAAATGGAACGAATACAGAATCTCCACTGTGTCAGGCATAGTACAGTACATTCATATTAAATACAGGTAACACAATGCATGTTTAACCATGTAATTACATAAATTAAGAAAGGTACCCCAGAAAAGAAATCAGAGTCATTATCCGTACTAACCTGTACACTGATAGTTTCCAGGATAGATCCTTTATTTTACAACGTGCTGCTAGAGTTTAATTGAATGTGTGTAATTAAATGGACTACTAACTGAAAGACTTCCCTGCCTGCTTAATGCCCTCGTGTCCCCTTTTTTAACGTGAAATGTGATGATTGCTGAGAAGGAGCGTGCCTACTAATTGGACTTTCCTTCGGTTATGTGGAAGTTTAAAAAGTTCCTTCTCTGTTTTGTGCGCCCCAGTTTCCAGAGATGAATGAGGTGAGTCGTGAGGAAGAGAACGCGGGCGGCAGCAGCTTCCTCCTCACCTTTGCCATCCAGAACGCCGGCCTGCTGACGGGCTTCTCCATCATGCTCCTGCTCACCACCTACTCTGGTCAGATACAGCTGGGCTAGCACCGGACCCCTCTGAGCCAACACCAGCTCTGACCAGTGGGAAATGAAACTGAGGTGTGAGCTTGTTTGTGCTGGTGTAATCTGGCCCCAAGGAGGAGATCTCTTTCTTCTCGTTATCTTCCTCCCATCGTCACTTTTCAGGACCCTGGAGTTTGGGGAGTTTGGCTTCTGTGCGGCAGGTACGCACACTCCCTCTATCAAAAATATTAGTGTAGCTGTTTGCGCGAAGTTCCCAGATGCAGTAGATCCCAGGCGGAGGGGGTGGCAGCCTTCTTTTTCATGTTTTACTAACCTTTTCCTGACAGCTGCTCCCTCTAACAGTCTAGAAATATCAACTGAGGCAGCCTACGGAGACAAGTTAAAGACGTGCGACTCCCTCTCTGAAGATGAACTCAAGTGCAATACTCAGCCAGTCACTCAAATTTGTGTCTGTTCCCCAGACTTCTGATCAGCCGTTTTGGCTCCTGCTTTGTTTTTTTTGTTTTTTTTACCTCTCGTCCTTCCCTCAGTGGATGTCATTGAGCCTCAACTTTTTAGATTCAGTAGAGTATTTATATCTTTAAGCCTCTATGCCCGCAACACTTCCTCAGGAGGTGAGAAAAGCACAACCCGGTAACAGCAGCTGTATCATTGACATCCTTGAGTCTTTATCCTTAACTTTTTTCATTCCATACCAAAAATAAATCATTACGGACCTGAAGTGGAATTTTAACCGCGTTAACATCAAATTGACTTCCAGCTGGACTTTGTTGTTTTTGTGTTGTTATATTTTTTTATACGTGATAAACATGAAAAATGATCAGACTTTTGAAGACCAAATATGGGCCGACCATTGAGAATGGCCAAGGGCTACGCAGTGGTGTTTGGAAGTGCACATTTTATTCTCCTCCGTACGGACTTGTGTACATCCTCGGCATGCTAAGCAATGCCTAACGAAGCTTAGGTCAGATGTGTAAAGAGACATGAAGTCCAGAGTTTGATATAAGTGGCTTTATCCGCGTCAGACGCAACAACACGTCCACCGCAGCATTTCTCCATATAGTTTACCATCTGTGCCCTTCATTAATATAGCATTGAAGAGTTATAGTTTTTTTTTAATTCCTTGTGTTCTTCAACTCAAAGTGCAAATCTCTGGTCTTTGCATATCCCATAGACTATTTTTCCCAGAATTGTCTATTCTTTTACCCTACAGTAATAGTTTGAACAGAATACTGTAAGCTGAGTCATATATATATACACACACCTTCGCTTACTGGTCTGTGACCTTCTCCATATTAATCATGCAAAATTATGATGTTATATACTGTATCTAGTTAGGTTGTTATGACAAACCCTCTGATTATATAGTCTATATCTGAATTATATTGCCAAAAGTATGTGGACATGCTTGTCTCTACGCTGATATGCAGTTTTGGTTTTTCTTTGAAAGACCCAGAGGATCATTTAATAACACTTAGCCCTGTTCCGAAGGTATTTCCTCACTCTTCTAACCATCCGGTTTTGTCTGCTGCAAGATAAAATACCGATTTTTAACCCATTTCCCAAGTTGCAGCACAAACTGGGGCTTTGTTAGAGGGTTAGGCCTCCTTGTTCCAATGAAGAGACTTTTTTTTTTTTTTATGATTATTTTTTGGGGCTTTTTGCCTTTTTTATTTGATAGGAACAGCTGAAGAGAGACAGTAAATGTGGGAGAGAGAGAGAGAGAGAGAGGCGGGGGATCAGATGCCGCTAAGGGCTGAAGGTTGGATTCGAATCCAGGCCGTTGCGGTAAGGACTCAGCCTTGTACATGTCGCTGTACCGGCTGAGCTACCGGGGCACCCCATGGAAAGAAATCTTCAGCCCAAAATCAAAAATACATATTTCTCCTCTTACCTGTAGTGTAATTTATCCATCTAGACTGTTTTGGTGTGAGTTGCCAGGTTTTGGAGATATCGTCCATAGAGATGTCTGCATTTTTTTTTTTATATAGAACACCTTTTTGTGACCAGTTTCATGTAGGATCTATCGGTGGAAAGAAAATAGTCCCTACATGAAAATGCTCACGCCGAATTCTGAGTAACCGGGTCATGATTTTGGGAAAGAAACATTGCTGTTGAATTTTTCAAATGTAGTTGTTTGGTGCTTTGAGCGCCACAAGCCGAGTGACATACAG
>CM022476.1:4525467-4623005 GCA_011952105.1 Coreoperca whiteheadi | reverse complement strand
GACCGCATCACTGCGGAGGATGCACCGATCCGTATCCGCATTATATTAAAAAAAAATGTAGACATCTCTGCCAGCCAGGTTCCAACATCTGGTGGAAAGCCTGAAACCAGAAGAGTGGAGGCTGTTATAGTAGCAGAGTAATGCCCAGTGGTTTTGATGTTCAATACTGACATTTGGGTGTCCGCATACTTTTGGCCATGTAGTTTTATTCAAATCAGAGTGGAACCAGTGAAAAACGGTTTATTATCTGTAATGTTGATTGTTTATTGGCTCGTTCAGGGTACCAGTGGTTTGTCACATTGTAATGCGACTGGTTTCACTTCAACAAACCGTAACAGTAGTATTGTTTTAAGGATGAAACTCACCGTAGCAACATCGTCCTTTGTGCTAATGTGTACACTATAAATCAGTGCAGGTCTGGACTGTCGCTGTTCCATATTTTCTGATATCTTACAGTGGTTTTCAGATTCCAGGAGTGCACTGATTTCACTCTGTACAATGTTCAACACGGAATAAGTGATCCATTACCAAAAGCTACATACTTTTTCTGTGGATTCAGTATTAGCGTAGGATAGAGCTGTAGTTTATTATTTATTAGAAATAGAAACTGGAAGCCGTGATTGGCGGTCACGTTGTATAGGCTTACTCTAAAAATAGACATGTTCTGTTGATCCTTGATGGAGAAGGCAAGCCATTAAAACTGTACCATGAGGTACAGTACTACTACTGCTGGATATGTATGGGAGATTATTTATTGTTGTTTGAGCCATAAAATACATATTTTATGCTTAATACTCAAGATAATAAAGTATTCCATTTAGCTTTACACCTCAAGCCATGAAAGCAGAGAGAAATTCTGTCTTTTTGTTTGTTGTCGTTTATCTTTGTTTAAATATTTTATTTTGAATAAACGGGACGGCTGCCGGAAATTAATAATGAACTTTTATTGCATTGCACATTTTAACTGTATGTTTGAAAACGGAAGCCAGAGCACATTTACACAGAGCTACAGACTTTCTGAGCAATTATGATAATCTACACCTCATATAGTTCGGACAGCAACCAGTAAATCGGATAGTACATTCAGGAGCACACAGACAAAAAGACCGCTTTACTGGCGCAAAAACACAAATTTCAACACAAGTGTCTCTTTTTCGGCGTCAGACAGCCAACCAATAATTGACTTTCTGGAGATGTTAAATCATTCATGGATGCGCTTTCAAACTTCTAATGCATCGTTTTGAAAAAAATATTGTACCTCATTTAATTTCCTCATCAGCCTTCTCTCTGTGTCATGGGAGTCTTTTCTTCTTTATAAACATCCTTTTCCAAGAAAATCCTTTGTCGAGTCATCATTGTCTTTATTTACCATCTCAACGGTTTGTTCAGCCAATTTAATGAAGATTAAAGTGCAAATGAACTGCTCCCCTGTAGTCTTCTCTTAAAGCAAAGCTATCAATATTCAGGTATAATATTCTATATTACCTATTCACCTTTATATTTTATTGTTTATTGCTGCTGCTTTTGGGTTTACTGTATATAAATCACTTTTTAACCATTTATCTCTAGAAGTTCTTTTTTTGAGGCACTAACATTTTCAGATTAGTTAGTCAAGATTCCCTCCAGCTTCAGCTACATTTTAAAAAGCAGATGTGCTATCCAGAGATGGATTCCTTCTCTTTTGGGGTTCATAATGGTACAAATGGTAAAACAAATAAATAATAAAAAAGAGTCAAAACTGTTTGGAAAATTGCAAGGAAGGGTACCATGTTGCATATGTCACTGACCGAACAGCAAGCATCGTGTTTCTCCAAAAGGTACAATTGTGCTTTATTTCTGTGAGGTCAAAATATGAGTGATAGTCTGCCTGTGGACTTGTTAATCCTCATTCGTTCAATTGGATCACTTTCGATCCAACTGAAAGCCCATCTTTTTGCTTTAGTGGAAATTAAACAAGTTCCTGAAGGTTCACAATCTGTCTGAGTACCAAAGCATGTTCACTAGTGAAGCCATGTGGATCTAATGTGACCACATCATCTGCGAATTTCATACCCAACGGCATCTGGATAAGCTGCAGGAAATAAATGGGCGCAATAAAGTAGTTTTTATTTCTCTTTTTTGTTACAGTTCATGTCTTAACTATATAAACCCTGAACCCCACTTTGCAGCAGTGGCTGAAAGAAACTACGTACATTTACTCAAGTACTGTACTTAAGTACATTTTTGCCATACTTGTATTTTACTTAAATTTTATGCTGCTCCATACTTCTACTTCACTACATTTCATATGGAAATATTGTAATATTTACTCCGATACATTCATTTGACAGATACAGTTAGTTACTTTTTACATAAAAAACGACATGCTTATATATGATGCAGTACTACACTACTAATCTACCCAGTAGTATTCAAAGTATCTAAAACATTAATCTAAAACATTAAAATGCTCTTACATGCATTTGTTACTAATTAAAAACAGAGTAATATAATATTCTGTAATAATACAGTATAACCCTGTGAAAGAAGCCATTCAGCACAATGAGTACTTTGACTTTGGATACTGTAGGTATAGTTTGCTGATAATACTTCTGAACATTTACTTAAGTAATATTTCGAATTCAGGACTTTTTACTTTGTAATGGGTTATTTTTAGACTGTGGTACTCCTTTAACTCAAGTAAAGCATCTCACTGCAGTAATACACTGAAAAGCACGGACACCACACCGATGCTGCGCTCTGGTGCCCACAAGGGGGCGGTAAAGACGGTCAAATGTAGTGCTATTGCGCATGCGTCTGCCGTACCCCCCCAACTAAACAAACCATGTCACTTCCTGGCACAGCACAGATGACTAGGGAAACTGAAACTGTTGGAAACCGTGACGACTGTGATGCGATGGCTTGAGAAGAGCTGCAGACGGTCACATTAAGAGGTGAGCAGATTTACTGACTAGTTCCGGTACAGTTTAACGTTAGAACATTTGTCTTATTATTCTTATTCCTTACGAGTCACAAGAGGACGCGTACTAAGCCACCGGCGGGTTAGCCACGGCACACCAACGCTAGCCTCTCCATTCATTGCCGGGCTGTCACGTCTGTTGAACTTGGTAAAAAACGGTTAGCTAGCAAGTTATGTTATCGGACTGCACGGTTTTTCAGTCAGAAGTTAGCTAACTTAACTAAATACAACGCGTGATAGCTGTGGTACTGTGGTTAGTTAATTTACGTTACTTCGCATTGGGAGTGGTAAGTTAAGGTTAACTTTGCTAACTAACCAGAGTGACCGTTTCTAGCTAAAGTTTTACTAGTTGATAAGCTGTTGCTGGTGTTAGCTAGCTAACGGTAGCAGCAGCAGTGTAGACACTTTGTCCACTGCTTAAATTTTCCGCGTCAGCAGGAGGTAATTAAAGGACGAGCAGTGACTCTGCAAATGTTGAATTACAGTCCATGTAACGTTTGCTGTTACAAAGATATGACTGTGGTGCCGTTAGAAGCTACTGCTGTTGAATGTCCAATATTGTTATTAAACCCCCCCCCATAAATAGGTTTTCTCACACTGGCCGCTAACAGCGACACTTTTGCAATACAAACAGCTGTGTGTGAGTAACATATTTTAATATTATTAGATAGACAATCCCTTTGCTGTGTTCCCCGTCTGTCTGCTTTTTGCACCTGTTTTAGAAGAAGGGAAACCCTTAAAACCAAGATACTGTTACTATAGCTACAGCACTACATCTAATGTATCTTATATATATATATATTTTTTTTCTTAATGTCATGTTTGTCATTTTGTGCCATGTCATGCAATTTAGATTCAGATTGCAACAGTACCTTTCTGCACAGCATTATTTCGTATGGGTTCATATTGGAAGCCTGTGGGTTTTAAGTATTTCACTATAAGCAAAAGATAATAAAGTGGTAAGTGATAGTAAAGGATTGTATGTTATCACATTAATGCAACAACCCTGTAAATTGACTGGCACATGAGTAACACCTCAGGGCATTAGGGCTGAGAAATGAATCGAAATGTCATTGAAATGGCAAAGTGCAATGTTCAAATCGCAGGAGGTGCAGTATTTTGATAAAGGTAAAATGTGTCGCAACATACCCTTATCATATATCACACATCTGTCAAAAAAATCACAATATAATTTTGATTAAGAAAATAATTTCTTGTGTGCACATCATTCAGCCCCACACGCCATATTTCCCATCCTAATAACATTTTAAATGCAAAAACAAGAGTTACTAAAGCTTGTTCTGTGTACAGGTACAATACTTCAGTACTTAAAAACTGTAAATATATATCTCTAAACACCTACAAGCACACTGAAATCACTAATATACAGAAGCAAAATGTGTTTAGGATTTCTTTGTGTTGGTATGATTTGGTAGGGGGTAAAAAAAACTAGAGAGGGAAAAGCCATGGCCTGTGCCCGAGTGCCACTGGAGGAGCAGCAGGTGACCGAGCTTGGCCCGCTGGGGAAGGAGCACACACTGCCTGCACTGGTGAGCCGTATTACCTCCATTTTATATACAAATGCATTCAAACAGCAGTCTGTGGTGTTACCTCTCACCTCGCACCAGTTTATCGGAATCCAACCCCTGTGCTTTCTATTCCACACCAGCATCCAATCAGGAAGGAGGAGCGCTGTTTTGTGCCTTACAGGTCCCCGCCAGAGAACGGCTCCCCCGCTGATGTGGAGGAGTTTTTGGAACACGCCAAATTCATCACAGAGGACCTGGAGTGGCTGCTTGCACTGCCTCACGACAAGTTCTGGTGTCAGGTGAGGGCCTCTTATTATGTAGGCATCTCTCTGAGCCACGTTTCCCTTTCCATTCACTTTGCCACAAAGGTGTGTGGCCAATGGGAAAATGTAAATAACACTGTGGATTCAGTGACGGCAGCTTTTTTTCTCTCTCTCTTTCCTTCTTGTAAATCTCCTCGCCCTCCCTCCCTCTGCTTTGGTCCGTCTCCTCCACCAGGTGGTGTTTGATGAGTCTCTGCAGAGGTGCCTAGATTCGTACCTGCATCACGCTCCTCGCAGCCTCGACCTCGCCGCCCTGCCCTCCTCCCCGGCGGTGGCCGACATGCAGCGCTCTGTCCACAGAGCGGTCTTTTTGACCTTCCTCCGAATGGCCACATATAAGGAGTCCAAGGTACGAGCAGCTCCCAAATGTGAACTCTTGAGAGGGAATAGTGACCGACTAATCACTAGAAATACCAAATATAGTTTGATTAGTAAACTGTAATGACAGCGCATTAAATATACTATTGTCACTGGCACTCCCAAGTACAAAGCCTTGACATACTGGTTAACCTGTTGCCCTGTGTTGTGTTTGTGCTCCTTCCACAGGAGAACTTCATCACCCCGGCTGTGTTTGGAGAAATCATCTATGAGAACTTCCTGTTTGACATTCCCAAAATTCTGGATCTGTGTGTGCTCTTCGGAAAGGGCAACAGCCAGCTGCTGCACAAGATGATAGGTGAGCTGTTTTCTGAGGTTCAATTTAAATCATCAAAGGGTATTTTGATGGCGAATGTGCCCCGGGTTTGTCACTCTTTGTTGGCTTTCATAATTATGTCCTTTTTAGAGAACATCTTTACCCAGCAGCCGTCTTATTACAGAGACCTGGATGAGACGGTGCCCACTGTGTTGCAGGTCAGATCCGATTTAAAAAAAATAAAAATAAAAAAAATAAAAAATAACACCAAAAAAACAATACAACTGTATATTTATATGGGAAGTGTAAGACTGGAATAGTTTGGGTTGATTGAGGTTTTCCAAAAAGTGAAATCAGACAGAAAAATAATAATTTTATTTTCCTTCTCCTCTCGCTCTCTCTCCTTTTTAATTCCCCGTCAGGTGTTCGACACCATCCTGGATAAATGTGGTCTTCAGTGTGAAGGAGCCACAGCCATGGAGCCAATGAAGCTGAACGCACACAAACAGCCCACTGCCATGAACATGAGCCAGCAGGTCAGACAAACGCACACATCTCCGTTCGTACATGCAATCTGATACTGACGATAACCAATCACTGTATCTACTATGTATGTGTTGCCACAAGCCCATTCCCAAATATAAACATCGCACTGGCTGTTCTGGCATGGAAACATCTTGATTGAGGTCTTATTTTTTACTATAGTTGGAGGGCGACTTTCTTCTCTAAGCCTCAATGAATGAATCCGGCCTTCCTCAGAAACGAGGCTGAATAGCTGGATTAGGAAATTTAAAACTTGTCAACAAGACAACATGGTGCTGAGCAGTACTTATTGTTACTCTAAAGATCATAATTTGTATTCCTCTGTATTAGAAGTGTAGTTTGTCTGCAAGTTGGAGAAATGTCTTGAAATACCATCAGGTCTATATTCCAGACACTGAATGGGTTGAATGATGTCAAATGTAGCAGTTTATGTCTGGAATAAGAACTTAACCTGAGAATGGCTGATTGGTTTCTTTGTGTTTGCAGTCACCATTGTCACATATTGTAACTTCCACAGGGAGCGACAATGCTGCTTCTTGTCATTGATAATCTATGGGCTTTCTTTCATGTCCCAGGATCTTGTCGATCTTATTCTGTACCTGTGTGACTCAACCACCACCATCCATGCCTTCCTGGACATCTTCCCTGCCGCCTGCTCCAGCTTCAACTCCCATGGCTTCCTCAGCAGGTAGACAGCCGAAGTAAACCCGCAGCATCGCCGCTCATAGAACGCCACGGCCTTTGCAAAAAAGCTTTTCCTGATCATTTTGGTTTCCTCTCCCCGGCAGACTGACCTCGTTTTATGAGACAGCCGTGCCTGACCTCGAGACGGCGGTGAGGAAGAGAACCTTTGATGATAAAAGGTGTGTTTCTGCCGCATTTAATGCTTTTGAACTTTAAATTACGAATGATAGGGAATAATCTCCCAAACCCTCCTTTAGTCTTCAGGAGGACTTGTGGAAAAGGTTGTCCCACTCCTGTCGTAAGATGGTGGAGACTGCTCACCTGCTGCTGCATCACACCTGCCTACAGCCAATCCTGGAGGGGTGAGACGTCCAAACTCTCAACATGCATCTTAGTAGAATTAGCATTGCACACTCACACATTGATTCTGCTGATGTTTGTTGCCTTGCAGGGGAGAAAACATGCTCACATTTGCAGAGGAGCTCCTACAACATTTCACCTCTTTTCTAGCTGAGAAAAGGTAAAATCACCGGTTAAGATCAGGGGTCACCTCCAAGGCTCTGGGGGGCTTGTTAGTTGGTCCCCATTAAATCTCAGAAGTGGTTTGTTTCATTTTCTCTCTTTTATGACAAAGTGTATGAAGGGGTTTGGCCCTTTTTTTTTTGTTTTCTTCCTTTGTCCTTTCAGGTTCTTGTCAGACTATGATGAGCACTTCCCCATCGCAGACGACGTCAGCCTCCTACAACAGGCCCTCCCTGTCATGTATCCCTTTCAGCTTTACAGCAATGACTTTGTATAAACAGACTTTATGGCTAATAATATTCTGCATACAGTGCTACCTTGTATGACGAGTGGGGGTTTTATTGTTTGCTTTTTTTAAAGCCAGCAGAGCAAATCGAGTCAAATTCATTGTCCAAAGATGGACAATAAACTGTGAACATGTATTCCTAAATGTAAAAATGACATTTAAAGATCAGCAGAAATATCTTGGAATTACACATCTGCAGCTAAAACTTTGAACATTAACAGTAAGATCAGTAGAAGAATAATTTTAAGACTTAAAGTTCCAAGGAAATGTCTTAAATTGTTGTTATTATTGTTGCTACTGAGAAAAGAAAACAGTGTCACCACAATATATTTAGCGTGACGGTATCAAATTGAATGTGGAGCTGCAACAATCTGTTTAAAAATTAATCAGCAACTATTTTGATAATCAATAAATATTTTAAGTAAAACCTTTCCTGGTTCCAGTTCCTGAAATGTGAGAATTGGATGCTTTGGTTATAGTAAATGGAATATTTTGGGGATTTGGACTGTTCAGTATAAGACATTTCATGATGTCGTCTTTTCCAGAATGACTAATAGATGAACTCAGACAATAATCAACAGATTAATCATTAAGTACATCAGCCTTTACTTGCAGCCCTAATCAAGTCAACAGCCAGTTGTGGTGAAGAGACATCCGAGGTGGCAGAATGATCTCAAAACCAGACTTGAGTATTGGATGTTTCAATACCTTAACTGCCTGCTTCCCTCAGAGATGAGACCCGGACGTCCTACCTGCTCCAGGGGGTGGAAAGTGCCTGGGACAGTGTGGGGCGACGGAAACCACGGGGCAAGATTCAGCAAAAAGTCCCCATAGCGATGCCGGCCGATCAGGGAGCAGTGGGCGGTGCTGCTGCCGCCTCTTCAGCTGGCTTTAAGCTTCAGGAGGACCGTGAGCCAGAAGGAAGAGAGAGCGTGAGGGGAGCAGAGGCCATGCTGGATGTTCCCCGAAAAGGAAACAATGTGAGTTCTGTTATTATTACTTAATTTCCTCTCCCTCTTCGCCCCATGTACGAGGCCTCAGCGCAGCGGCGGTGATGTCTGGTCATCCCCCCTCTCTCTCTCTGTCTCCCATTTCCAGTCTCTTCAGCAGGGCATAAAAGGCATAAAAGCCCAAAAAATATACTTAAAAATAACAACAACCTTTATTGCTGTTGTACATCAAAGTGCTTTACATAAATTGCAGAAAACAAATTAAACAGGCAATATAAGATGCAATAAAACTGTAGAATAAATAATAAACTTTTCTGCGAGATTCAATACCATAGAGCAAAAATTGTAAATACCAAACAGACTATTTAAAATCAAGATTAGACAGGAGAGTCTTTAGGCCTTGTTTAGACTGCCGGCCCAAATCCGTCTGGCATATCCAGATAGTATCCAAATTGATTTTAGAAAGTCTGGACAGCGCACACACACACACACACACACAAATCCAGAATGGCAGACGTGTGTCAGAGGAGGCATCACACCAGCCTCGTCCTGCGTCGCTGACTTCTTCTTTTGCAACGGAGGAGGCTGGTGTGATGCCTTCTCTGCAGCGCGATTGTTTGGACGGCGAAAAGGTGGATCTCCATTTATCGAGCTTCTGCGTCCCCATCGTACGTAGTTAACCGACATCAACCTATGTCGCTACCACGGCAACCCATGCCAATGATCACTTGCAACTGACAGTCGGTCTGACAGAAAACATGACAAAAGGAATGAAACAAATAGGACCACTTTCAGCCCTGGTACATAGGTCAGGCAAGTTTGTTTGTGTAGCATTTTTCAAACATTGCTTAAAGTGATCACAATATATAAGGCATAAAAAAATATAAGTAACAGTGCTTTGCAGTGCCGAATTAGATAGCCATACGTTTCAACTCTATGGAAAAAAATTTGTGTATTTCAAAGTAGATCTGGGGGGAAAAATAGATGGAGAGACAACCCAATCGGACTTTGACAGTAAACTGCTGTGTATTATTTCCGGTGTTGTCTGTGTCTCGTTAGGGTGCGGTGTGTCCGCTGAGCGAGGCCGAGCTCGAGTCTCTGCTGACGTGCATCAAGGATCTGCTGCCGGATTTGGGCGAAGGCTTCCTGCTGGCCTGCCTGCAGGAGTACGACTACAACTCTGAGCTGGTCATCAACAACATCCTGGAGGACCGCTTGGCCCCCAACCTGGACAAACTGGATCGAGCCATGCCAAGGTAATACATTGGGATGTTCCCTAACTCCCTAACCCTAGAGCTGGGGAACATAGGGATGACCCCGATGGACTTGACATATAAAGCTGTCGCGATACAGCCGCGTTTGAGCCCCGTTCCTCTTCTGCCCCCTCAGGCCAGTGAAGGAGGAGCTTCCAGATGTTCTGAGCGTCCGATCCAACGTGTTTGACGACGATGAGTTTGACATCTTCCGCAGGGACCAGGTGGACATGTCCCGCATCTGGAAGGGCAGGAGGTAAGAGCACACAGGAGACGCTCACTAATCCAAACATTTAAAAAGCCGTGGACCCCGTTTTATGTACTCGCACTTTTGCACTTTTTGAATAATAATGTAAAGCACCAATATACAGGTGACAAAACTGAGCCTTTTACCTGACTTTGTGCGTATCAAATCCTGCTCAAACTAATCAACGGCAAGTGGGACGTCCAGATGTGACTACCTCTTTTTGCAACGCTGCACTTCAAAACTCAGATTTAACACCCTCTGACTGCCACCTCATACTGTCCATATACATGTATTTAAAGAAAGTGAAGGACAGGGGAGACTGGCTGAGGTCAAGTGTAACCTTGTTGCGTTTTCTTACTGTTGCAGGAAAGGTGAAAGCGCGCGCGAGATGCTGAACGACAAGCAGCACATAGCGGAGCAGAGAGCTCGTTATCAGGCCTACGAGACGGTGGTGGACGAGGTCGTCATTGAGCCTGGCGAAAGTCCAGCCACCTACGGCCTGGACGACGACTACGACGACGAGTACGACGACACCTACGACATGAACCAAGTGGGAGCTAACGACCTGGATGGAGACAGTTTACTGAACAGAAGGTAAATCACAGAGGTGTATTTTTTTTGGTTTCGGTGTCTTTGATCGGGACGGAGTTGCAACGCAGCGAAGTAGAATTTGAAAAGGACATTTTTTTTTATCTTGGACAGGATGCATTCTAACTTTAGAATATTCTGTTCTGATGGCGGATGCTAATTGCCTTCTGTACTTTTTTCCATTTTCCCTTTGTGTTTTCCCGCAGGCCTTTCACTGTCCCGCAGATACTGAGAAAGGGAAACAAACCAGAGGATGAGGAGGAGGGTGAAGATGAAGAGGAGGAAGAGACTTTAAGGGTACTGGAATAATTCCAAAACGGCAGCGTTACAGGGGGGAAAAAAATAAAAAACTCTTTTTGACTCATTTTAAAGCTCTTAAAGATGAGGTTTTACCATAAAATATGAACTTTTAAATTAGTTTTAGCAGTGTTGCAGTTGACTCCTACAGGATTATTTCTGCACGTATTTTAAATTAAGACCATTTGGATAGCACACCAGTGCTTAGTGCCGGACAGGAAGTGACGTATTTTATACATCACTTCAAAGTACCCGTGGTGAAAGTGAGAGCTATAACACTAACTTTTAATTCTGTTAATAATGATCAGAAATAATAAAAATAACTTTATTACATTTACAAGAGCTACAAGCACCAGTCAGCACACGCTGACATCGTACGAAGGTGCCACTATTATGCCAAGTTATCACATATGTGAAGATTTAACACATTTGCCAAATACATTATTCAAACATTGCCTGATCGTTTGTTTTGTATTCCTAAATGTTTATGTGGTCTTTTGAAATGAAATGCTTAAGCTACAGTTAGTATATCGGCATGTTTTGTTATTTGCTTTCTTGTGCGACTTTCCAACCACGTGTTTACATGTGAATCCATTTTCTCTCAGAACGATGCAAACAGGGACCAGTTTGTGCAGGACCCCGCTCTGCTGAGGGAGAGGGCTGACGCTAGAAGAGCTGCCATGCAGCAAAGGAAATGGTAAAGTCCAACTCTCACTCTGTCCAGCTGGGTTTCCATCCCAGACGTTTCTTCATGAAAATAATATGATTCTAGATTTTTCTCCCCCTTTTTTTTTTTTTCTCCGTAAAGATTTCTTTCCTTATCTGAACAGAGGGTTTGAGGGGGTTGAATGTTGTTCAGATTGTGAACCACTGAGACAATTTATTATTTGGGCTGAGACAAATTTACAATATAAATAAAATTGACTGTCAAATGATAAAAGCTGAATAAAAAAAATGGCTAAAAAACTTTTTGTGTTTTTAAAAGCAAATTTGAAATAAATAGATGAAAACAAAAAAATAGATATGGCATGATCTGTCCGGTATATGGTAAAAAGAAATTGTAAATTCTTCCAATGTCTCAAAGTGTTTTTTAAAGTCCGAAACATGACGTAATGGATGGAAACATGCTTAACGCCTCTCTGGCTCAAAAGAAAGCTCTAGTAGGAGTTCACCTGGCGGCTCCATCTGCACCTTTTTGCTGACTTCCCTTCATCCTTGTCTTCCAGTTTCCGACCGGTGCGTCCCGCTAACGTGGTGGGCCAACCCAAAGGCCAAGGACAAAACCTGGAGACATTCCTGGACCGACGCAAGAAGGAGGCCAACAAGAGCCGCGTGTCAAATCATAACCGCCGCACAATGGCCGACCGCAAGAGGAACAAAGGCATGATCCCCTCCTGACCCGTGAGACGGCCTGCTGCTCGACCCAAACAGGCTGCTGGTAGGATGGAGGGACGGCAGCAAGGTGGCTGAGGTGGGAGTCAGTGAAAGGGAAAGACAAACTGGGGCGTTGTTCTGGGTTAAATGGTGTGAATTTGGTGCCCGCATTTGTCCCACCTTTGTCTCACCTTAGCCCCGAGGTGACTTCGTTCCTCGAAGGAAAAGCCACAGACGGTTTTCAGTTATTGGTGAAAAGTTGCATTAGTTTACTGACTTTCTTTGGCATGGCCACATTTTGGCCTGTTGTGATCAGAAGTTGCCAAGCAGCTTGTTGAAATGAGACTCTGAACGCCTACTTTCTAGTGTTTTAGAGCCTAAAGGACGTTCTGCTCTTTGGCTCAAATGATTTTCTTTTATAGCTCATTAAAAAGCGATGGCCTGAGTGTGAGCCAGAGACTGAGGACAAAGAATAAGACCTTTTTATTTTTGCCAAGTAACAAATCAGTTTATTATTAAGATCCAGTGATCGATTTTTGACATCATCATCAAATGGACAACATAGGACTAAAAGAAAGCGACATCCAGGGGTTTTTGGAGAGACTGTGGTTCCTTCTGTAGCTGGAAGAACAATTACTGACCTGCTGATCAAGCCTGGACATCAGCGGCACACTGTGTTGCTCTTACTACTCATCCTGTAAGACTAGCTCGTGTGAAGGCTGCTTGCGCGTAACGTTCAAGTGCAAGCATGTGATGTCATCCACCCAGTTCACACCGCTGTTGTCCAGCCTCCGTTAAAAAAAACATAACAAAAACAAAAATCGACTCAATGACCATGTCATCATGATGCTGTTGTGTTTTGGTGTTTGGAAGCACGTGTTGTACAGAGGGGCCTCGAGTCTCTCGCACTAGCTGTGGGGAAACCTTCTACATGTTGCCAGGCGCACGCTATTTTCTATGAAAAGAACAGATCTATCAGAGCACTTTGTAACAAAAGAAAAGCACGTGTAATTGCTTTTTGGAGTTGACATTTCAAAAAAACTAAATAAATACAGTGACACAGTTTTTGACGTCCTTCGAGTTCATCACCGACAAAATCAGCTAGCTCGATGTGACTTCTTCCTTTCACAGGATTTGGGAATAACTTATTGCAAATGTTCAAAGGAAGGGTTTGACATTTTTGAGGAATATGCTAATTTGCAGAGCGTTAAAGGTCCAGTCTGTAGGATTTAGTGGCATTTACCGGTGAAATTGCAATTTGCAACCATCTGATAAAGCTTACTTCCACCTCCCCTTCCAAGCTGGTAGGAGAAACTACAGGGGCCGCGAAATACACGAAAAGCCCAATCTGGAGCCGGTGATTGGTTTGTCCTTTCTGGGCTACTGTAGAAACATGGCGGTGCAACATGGCGGCCTCCGTGGAAGGGCACCCGCTCCCTCTGTAGATATAAATGGCTCATTCCAAGCAAACGAAAAAACACGACGACTCTTATTCTCAGGTGATTAAACGCGAATGAAAACAAACAAACTTAGGAATATTATATTCCATTTCTGCCAATAACACCTCCCAAATGTTACACACTGGACCTTTTTTAAGTGAGAAGATTGATACCCCTCATGCCTGTAAGTATGAGGCTACAGGTAGCAGCCGGTTAGCATAAAGACTGAAAGCAGGGGGAAACAGCTAGCCTGGCTCTGTCCAAAGGTAACAAAATCTGCCTACCAGCACCTCTAAAGCTCACTAATTAACATATTATATCTTGTTAGTTGAATCCAAAGTGTAAAAATGGTCAACTGTGGTTTTAAGGGAGGATATGTGCTGGACTATCTGAGGGCCAGGAGCAGTAACTTCTGTTGCTTTGGCGTCACCATGAGGTTGCCAGATTGCCAACCAGCACACTCCAGAAAGTTACTGGTCCCGACCAAGAACAGTCCAACAAGTATCGACCCTTAAAACCACGCTTTTGTATGGGTTAAACAACCGGCATACAACTTTTAAAAAGGCGCTCGATCGGTGGATACAACATAGAAGTGTTGATCGTTTTACAACACAGGGTCGTATAATGAGACTTTGTTTTGCAGTTCCCTTTATGCTGCTCAAAAATATACACCGCATATAAACAGTACGTTAATGAATAAATAATGTCGTAGAAAGAAGGTAGTCAGATGTAGCTTCATATTTACCGTACAGACATGAGTGGTCTCTTCTCATCTAACTCAGCAAGAAAATGCTGTGGCCTACTTCCCAAAAGGTTGAACTACCTTTTGTAAACGGAAAATAAGCACTGAAGTTAGGCAGACGCTTTTCTTAAACGCAACATCTTGGATCCGACGCAGTGACAGTTGTGTTAAGTACAAAGTTGGAATTGCACTTATTAGGAATTTCCCTGCGCTGCCATACTTCGGAGGGGGAAGAGGACACATCGTGCTTTTCACGTGATGTATGAGATGCGCTTATGTTGGCACAGAACTGTTTTTGACTTCTTCACACAGACCTTCTGAAAGGAACGGAGCAGATAATAATGATCAAAGACGTGAAAGTCCACCTGACCTGTGGCCTCGTTGTTTAAAGAAGGCGCAGCTGCAACTACATTAGCTTCTGTAACATACACAACTCAAGTATACGTCAGGAGCTGTGGTTTGGGTTTCTCTCACTCTGCAGTTTGGTCATAAGGCATGTTGAGGACAAGTGCAAACACTTTTTCCACATCTGCTACCAACTGTAGCACAGTTACAGTTCTGGACTACAACTACAGAACCTCTACGAATAACATTTAATAGCAAAGTACGAGTTGGGGCACGGGATGAAATCAGTCACGTTTAAACTCCGTTACTCCACTTCATAAGTTGGTTATTGACATCTTTTGGACCTAAAGTGAACGCTGACACTGGCCACTCGATCAATACGTCCGTGCTTAAAGCCATAAAGCACCGAATGTCTGTGCAGCAACAACTGATTTGCGAAAATACTCGCTCAGGTTATCAGTGTTTACCGATTCGAAGCCAAATGTGTCGTTGCTCAGCCGCTTGCAGAAACGCCGAGCAGCAGGTGTTTGTGCGAAGAGTCGCATTCCGGGCGAGCACCCTCGTGAGTCACACCTTCACGTAGATCACACATACATGCGAATATATCCATAATTGTACAGTAACATGGTCCCCGGAAGAAGTACTGTTCACACACAACAGTACCGGTACAGTACGTCATAGTATTGTGTTTATACTACCATTATATGTCTGAGAGCTGCTGTACCCACCCGAAGGTCAGACGTCAAAATGAGACCGCTCCACAGTCCAGACGGCCGGCCAGCTGCTGTGAGAAGCTTATATTTGCTCCCACAATCCACTGCTGGGAGGAGGAGGCGTGAGGTCAGTAAAAAAAACAAACAAACAAAGAATCGTCTACGGGCGTGTCACAGAGGAAGAGACGAGACTTGATTCCCAGAGCTGCTGGGAGGAGGTGGAGCGACCGTTAGCTGTCTTTGCAGACGCTGCCTGCAGAGGGTTGGAGAAGAGAAAATCAATTTATAGATCAGTGGGTAAACAGAATATTAATCAGCAACAATTTTGATAATTGAATGATATTTTTTTTTAGGTGTATTTTAGCCTTTTATATGAAAGCTGATCGTGTAGAGTCAAACAGGAAATGAGGAAAGAGATTTGTCGTTTAAGTTATTATTTTTTTTTAGCAAAAATTCCCTGGTCCCAACTCCTCAAATAGAAATAGTAGCCATCTTTGGACGTTAAAACTGTTCTGACAGTATCTGGCATGTTCTGGAAATATTCCAGAAATAATCGAGCGATTAACTGATAATGAAAATACTTGTTAGTTGCAACCATACTTTAATTTCCAGACCTTTGCCTTAGTAAGTCCGGAATAAAAGGAACAGAAAAACGGTCATGTGAGACTCAGGCGCTGCTTTATCAGCACATGCTTTGTACAAAGGAGTGTCTACTGCAGGAAAAGCAATCTCTACATTTGATGTATAATAGGGTTAGGGTTTTTTCCTGCTTCAGTGATTAAACGCGAGAATAAAAACTTCATGTTAAAGCCAGTGAAAGTGTACAAGTGTTACAATCTCAAGAAATAATGCTACTGGTTATGAGCATCCCTCTTAAATGGCATTGAAGTGAAATAAAAGCTACCTATGATCAATCTATTTGAATGAAAATGAAATAACTTAAAGTCACTGTGGGGAGCTAGTAATGTTTGATAGATTTAAACGGTAGCTTAATACCCTCTGAAAATCTTGTTTTTGCTGACCTCCGGTGGTTTAATGCCTCACCTTGTTGCAGTGACGTGCATGTGTACGCCAGGACGCTGTGACATCACTGGTGGGTGTGGTTACAGGTGCAAATACAGCATAGTCCTGACCACACCCATCGGTGACGTTGGGGGTGGTCCGAGGCGAAACAGGCTTGAAACACTGCTGTTCAGCCTGGCGCTAATAAGACTCTTTAAAACCCGGCATCAGTGAGACATCAGCCGTGCTGCGTGAGTGTGCACGACGCTGCGAATTGGACTCACTGAGGATGCTGCGTTTGCACAGGGGACAGGTGTGCTGCAGCAGCAGCCAGGGGTCGACGCAGTCTCTGTGGTACTCATGGAGGCACGGCAGCACCCGCAGACACTGGGGCAACAACACAAGACACCGCAACGGTTTATGCAGGGCTCGTACAGCTTTTCAAGAGTAAAATTCAAGCACTTTCAAGGTACCTAAACCAGACGTTTCTTGACTCTTGAGGCCTTTATCATCCCATCTGAATTGTTACTATAAAGGCAGTTGTGAGAATTTCTTTTTACCCACAGCAATCACTGTATTGCAACGTCTTTGTTTTACCAGCTGTTCATATTAACTTTGCTTGTATGTTTTGATCACGATTATTTAATGCTCGCTAGTGAGAGGAAGGGATCAACAGAGGACTTATCTATATGAATGAATGTGGCTCCTCTCCAAAGCCATTGTTTTGTCAGCCAGCTGCCAATAAAACAGCCCGGCACGTCGCTAAAGCGATAGATAACACCTGTTCTCGGCACGTCGTCTCCTGGTGTGAGAGGCCAGGAGACAACCCGACAAATATGACGACAGGATCGCTTCATTTCATTGTTGCTTTGAGTGAGGGACTGTTGTAGATGCCTTTGGAACTACATACATCGTAAAATATGACAAAGGGCAGAGAGTGCGAACCAGGGGCAATGTACAGGCATGAGTGTATGACCATCAGCACTACTCCACTCGCCTGCGGGAATCCGACCTGGGAGACGATACAGCTAAGTCTAAATCAGGGGGGCGTGGGAGTGTTGGCTGACCTGGTTGTTGTTGAACGGCTCCAGACAGACCGCACAGGTGTCCCTCTCCACCGACTCGGACGGGTCGCACCACGGTTTGGGCTGACGATACCTTTTGGTCTTCAGGGACGACATTCTCTTCAGGACGTCCTGTTTCGGGAGGAGCTGAAGAATGCAACACGTCAGAACATCACACGCCATGTTAGCGAAACCACACAGCAATACACGATGAGAGGCGATACTTAGAGGACAAGTTCTCCTTACAGCAGATATGATCTGCTTCCATATGTGCAACATTTATTTTGGATTTTTATTACATATTTTAATGAAGTTACTATCAAGCTTTAACCACCTGAACCGAGGTGTTCCCCTTGGCTTTCCACTTTCCTTTCAAACAAACCCTGTGGTCTGCTTGTTCTAACACTTCACTGAAGCACCAGTATAACACAGTTACAAAGAGTAAAATATTTTGTTCAACCTGAAATGTAAGTACCAAGGGATCGCGTGTGTAAAATCATTTTGTTGTGTTTGGCCGTTTGCACAACATGAGCTTGTCATGATAAAGAGGGCGTAAAGAGGCTCAGATGCAGAGTTCATAATGTTAAGTCTATGGGAAGACAAGCCTGTCGACAAAAACTGCTCACTCGCTAATGCTACAGGGAACTGTATATAGAACTCCGTAGCGTTATGCCTCCAGTAAATTAGATTTAGCAGAAAATAAACCAATGTAATTATGGAGCCTGGCAGGTGTCATGGAGAAAAAGAGAAAGTAGATGCAATTAAACCTTTCACGACAACAAAAAGAGCAGCAAACTACTAATTTTTCTAATTAAACCAGCTAAAACGCAAAACTGGGAGCCCAACCAACACATCTGCCTATCTTTATCAGCAGTGGTGGAAGAAAACCGGAGTAAAAGTAGCAACACCGCAGTGTAGAAACACTCTGTTACATGGAAAAGTCCCGCATTCGAAATGTTACATGAGTAAAGGTACGAACGTATTAGCATCAAAATGTACCTAAAGAACCAAACCTAAAAGCACTCATTATATTACTGATGCATTAATGTGTTCATCACTTGCCGCTGGTAACAGTGAGGCTAATTTGAATTACTTGATATACTTTATCTGCTGGCTATCTTGTGAATTCCCCCCCTGGGGATCAATAAAGTCTTATCTTAACATAATAATACATCGTAATTTTTATGTTGATTTTTTTATTATTAATCTGAATCTGCAAAGTCACGAGTAACTGAAGTTATCAAATAAGTGTAGTGGAGCAAAAATGGCAATATTTCCCTCTGAACTGAAGTGGAGTAGAAGTATAAAGTTGCAGAAAATGGAAATACTCAAGTAAAGTACAAGTACCTCTAAATTGTACCGTGCCTGAATAAATGTGCATTAGTTACTTTCCACCACTGTTGATTGTTATATATTTCTGCCGATAAGAAAAAAAAAAGAGACTGCAGTACAGAAATGTCAAAGACACGTTTGTACAAGTTTGAAACCTGTGACAACGTCGGCGGGGGAAAGCAAGCGCGCACCTCCAAGTCGTCGTTCGGCTGGCCGTCCTGGTGCTGCCAGCGAGCCTGAACGATGACTCCGGTGCTGAGGATCAGAGCCACCAGGAGGACAGTGTCCCACAGCTGCTGCAGGTACTTCTGCAGACACACGGGGAGAAGAGCGACATCCCTTTTATCGTCTGCTTCCTTTGCGGTCCATTTCAATAACGCCCTGTTCATTCAGTCCGTAGCGTGCCACAGCTCACAAAACGCATCCGGTCATGGAGAAGAGGGTTATGCACCTGACACAACAACACAGTCAGACTACATTTGCATGGAAAATTGTATTTTTACAATGTGATTTCTATCTTAAACCTTGTTTAAAAAACACTAATAAATGACCCAGTTAAAATAATAATAGTGCATGCTGTATGTTTATAGCTGAAAGGGTTATTGTGAGAGAATGAGGAGCGGGCTACAGTGGTCTGATGAGCTCACTTCTTCCAGATTTTTTTCGCTTCCAAACTTGTAGTCTTCAAACCCAACTGCCGCTGGCTCAAGTTACTCACTTAAGGCAGTTTATCAGGCTTCATGCAGCTCGCTCTGGAGACACGGAAGGCTTTATTTAAAACCCTTTTTTCCGCGTATGCAGCAGTACTTCCCACCACCTGAAAACAGACTTTTGATGTGCGAAATCGGTGGCGCCGCCGAGCTCCAACAGCAGCTTTAGGGAAACATGTTAACGCGGCTGATGAATGTGCGCGTTCTGCTCCCCCACCTGGACCTGGGAGTTCGTCTCTCCCGTGCAGATGACCCCCTGCCACTCTCCGTAGCGCCCTCCTCGCGATCGACCGCAGCTGGACCACAGCGTGAGCGTGGCTCCCTGCCCGAACACACAGCAGCACGGGCTCAGTGTCAGCTCAGCCTGTCATCTTGTGCACTCACCGCTGCAGGTTGCAAACAACTGAGAAACACGCAGCCAGCTGACAGATGGAGGAGCTCACCAGGTTGTCCTGCAGAATCGTCTTGTATGTGATTTTGGCGGTCGCTTGAAGACCCCTGTAGGGAGGGACACCTGTCATTTAGTGCAGACGACACTAACCTGATTACTGTGATCAAGGTTAACAGTGACACGTGTGTTCATGTTTTCTTTCTTTGATAATGGGATCCATGTATGAAAGGTTGTGTTAGTGGACTACAGGGAACTTATTAGTGCCCCAAAATAATACAAAACTATTGCAGGAATATGGTGGTTTTTCTCACACACTAATTGAACTACTGAGTTAATTTTGTATAACAGGAATTTTTGGTCAATGCTCAGAATCAATACACAAAAAAATAAATATTAGACCAAGGTGTATACTGGCAACAGTCAATAGATTAATGAATAATAAAGATATTTTTAATCCAGTTATTATTACTCTGATTTTGGCTTTATTTTGACTAGAATTATGGCTGTTTAACATTTGACAATGTTCAATAGTGGTGCCAATAACTTTGCTGAGTGTATATGCATATATAGTTTATTGTATATATGCTGCCTAAAAGAAACTTTTTGATTTCATTAAACAAAATAAACGTTTTCGTCATCAGTGATCTAAGCTTAACACAGGTAGCTGCAAAAGAACTTAAGCGACAAACGATATAAAATTAACAATTTTATCATTTCAAGCAGGAAATAGCAGATGAAAGAATAAGTAAACGAGGATAAGGATCTGACTGAATAAAGTTGACTTTCTGAACTTAAAATGGACACAATTCAAAAGGTACGGGTATTGGTTCAGTTGCAGCTTGTTTAGGTGAAAGCTGAAATGTTGCCTTAAACTTGTTATAGTTGAATTACTAGCATAGATTACCAGCATGTGTGTCAAAGCACTGTGATGTCCGACAATAGCCTCAATCTGAGGAAGCACGTGCCATGTGATATGAACTTGTCGGATTCATAAAACCAACTGCATTTTTTTTTTTTTTAAGCGAAAGTATCTGTAATAAATAATAAGGTGTCCTGTACCTGAGCAGGGCTCCGATCAGCTTGGTGACATTTTCAGACGTCTGGATCACAATGATGGGCTTGGACAGCACCTGAGACAGATCCATCTACAGCAAAAAGAGGCAGATGTTTAGGTTATACATTTGACCTGGACAAAGTGTCCTTCAAGTTCAAGTTTTCCGCCTTCACCTTCCAGGTTTCTGTCATTTCCCCGAAAAACCATTGCGATAACCATGATCTCTATCTGATACAGGGCCCTCAATTCTGATTGTTCTGATGTGCAACTTCCTAAGTACATTGCTTATACGCCAGTGGAAAAACACACACACACAATTACAACTGCAACAGGTTGTAAACAGCTGGAGATTTACCTCACTGACGGTGTTTTGGTTGAGAGCCAGAATGATCAGTGCAGACGCTCCAAGGACCAAGGCTCGCTTCATCTTTAACAGGGAGGGTGCATGTTAGGTTTGGCCGTGTTAAGTCCACACGTGAGTGAACAAAATTCCCTACAGATGTAGAGTAAATTGAGCGTCTTACTTTATTGACTATTGCATCCGCAAAGGACTCTTGGTTTCCGGTGGAGGCTTTGCTGTCGTCCATCTCCACAGGCACCACCCCGATCCACGGCTCCTGCTCTCTGGCGTCGGCGTCGTCCTCGCCTTTGCCTCCGCTCACCTGCGTCTCCTCCCCATCCTGAACCTGAGGGCAGAAAACGAGGCCGGGTGTTTGTACTGCAGGATGGGAATCCTAATATTGTCGGGGGTCAGCAGACGCACTGGTGAGGGTGCCTTGCTCAGGGGCTTCTCAGCAGTGGCTGTTTAGGGCGGCAAGAGGTACATTTGTTTACTTTTGTGGCCGTCATCTCAAACGGAACCACTTCAATCCACTCCATTCAATCAGAAACTAATTCAAGCCTGGAAATGCTGGTGTGCCTGCTGTGAGCCAATATATTAACTCTGACGTTAACGATTATTCTACTGAAAAATCACTGTATTAATGATTATATCTCACGTTCCTGTTTACTTCCTACTGTAAATCATGATGTAAATTTACTGTGATATTTGTACAAGGTTTTTTTTCAAATATATTTGACAGAAATATGTATATTTAAATGTCATCCATTCATTGTTCATAACGGTAAAGGTATATCATGTTGTTGGGGGTTAACTGACCACTGGCCAGGACAAATAGAGGACATTGCTCCGGGTTCTGGTCTGGTAACATATTTCGGTTGCATTTCTGTCATTTTTAGACTAAATAAACTAATAAAAGATATTAATAAAAATAAATGTTGACGACAATAATCTCTTCGTCTCACATCTTCTCATTTTCACGCAAATTTGCCATTTTATTAACGGTCCAATACGGACCACAATTGACTTCTCTCTGGCCGACTCACCAGGACCAGCTCTCCCTCCAGCTCTTCTCGGTCCTCTTCCCGGTGCTCGGAGCTCCCGCCGACCCTGCCGGACTCCACCACCTCCCCCTGGAGCAGAGCGCTGACACCGGGCCGCTGCTCCAGGAAAACCTCCACCAGAGCGACCTGCTCGGCCGCGGCCAGCAGCGCCGGCCACCGCAGCAGGAGCAGCGGTAACGTTACCCGGAGACAGCACCAGCAGCGAGGCGAAGCCATGGCCCGAAATACAGAGAGGAAGTAAAGCCGAAAACTGTTACACACACACACCTTTTCAACTGTCACCCATCATTCTGTAATAGCTAGAGTTTTTGTTCGCCAGTTAGCTTGCCTAGACCCCCCACGAAAAATGTAAACAAGCGAAGGCAGCTTCCGGTTCCGACCGGAAGAAGCAGGATGATTATTATCTTGAATGCAAGGCTGCTAACTTGTAGGGACTTTGAGACGCATTGCCAGAAATTAAATCCAAATATAGAGTTGTTTAAGCTTACTACATACATGAGATTTTAAAAAATCTACTTTAAATGTGCGGTCCTTCCGTTAACTTACAGTAACAGTTGTTTGACCATTGAAAATGTATACAACCAGAGAAGAATGTAGCAACTTGAGAGAGTGCCGCCCCGCACTTCCTGCTTCACTTTAATGCCATGACTCAGACCTGCTATAAATACAGCTGGGAGAGCTGGCGATAACATTATAACCGATGTTTTACTTCTATTAACACGGTGAGTAATTCATTTGCATTTTCATATTTTGCGTGAGTGAAAGCGAAAAATCGCGGGACTTGTATCTGCTCCATTTTGCACCTGCGCAGTGTGACTATCACGTCGGTTAGTATTTAGAATATCGGGCTTGACTTTGTAAACGTGTGAGTCTTAAAGAGTAGCAGTAGTAGCTGATGGGAATAACTCAGTCGCGGAATCAAACCAAAAAACTGTTTTTAATACTTCTTGTCCACATGTGCGCATGTTTCGGGTTGTCGGATTAATATCAAAGATTGTCTATTCTCTATATTTAGAGACGAATCACTCCTAAATTAATCTGATTTCATCTAATGCTATAATAAAATCAATTAATATAATAATGAGTCATTAAGTAAAATTATTTTTACATTTTGACTAAAGATGTGTTAAATCAAGCATTTGATAAGTGAAAGTCCCATTCAAAAATGTTTGATTTGTGCCCTCTCACATTCTCAAGTGCTTGGGGTCTGACAAAAAAAATGACAGTTTGAGAAAATAACAAGAGAAAATTTCAAACTGAGAATTTTTTCTTCAAAACTTGATTTGCAGCTACATATCTGTTCTGCATTCTGTCATATCTTCACTTGTTTGCAAAATATTTTTGAATCGTTTTTTTTGCTCATATATTTATGCCATTAATTGACACATTTTTGTCATGGATTAACTTCCCTGAAAAGTAGAAGAGAGCGGAAGTGCTGCCCCCTTTTCCAAGTTAGTCTCTGTTCCACTAGCCTCAGCCCTACAATTTCATCTGTCTTTCTGGAAAGCTAAAACACAATACTGAGGCGTGATGCTATAATATTGTGATGATGTGATCATGTCATGTTATCAATCTACAGATTGTTGGTGTCCAAGTTTGATTCCAATCAAGATGTTATCACAAACAGGGTTACGGAAACACAATTAATTGCTTACGGTTTTTGGGTTGGTTTTGTTATATACATATGAAGAGTTTGTCTCATGTAATGCACAACAGTGGAACATAATAGCTAATGTTCAAGGCTCTGAACATCAATATGATTAGGAAAGCAGGAAAGATAGTGGCGGACCCCTCCCACCCATGGACAACAACCTGTTTCAGATACTCCCCTCCAGCATCAGGACCAAACCCTCACGCCACAATAACAGTTTCTTTCTGTCTGCAGCTGGCCTCATCGAAAAGGCCCCCCCACTGACACTGACCCTCATACCAACCCCAAACCCCCCACTTATAGTACAGTGTACTCATGCTGTTGCACATTCCCATGTAAATATTTTGCACATCCTTGCACAAGCTGTCATTTAAATAACAGTCATATTTTAACATAGGGCCTATATATTTGTTTATAATTATATTTTTTTACATTCTGTAATATCTTTTTGTCAATTTTATATTTTATACAGCATTTATGATTCTTGACCTGCATTACTTGCTTTATATTTCTATGTTTATTGTGTTGCACCCAAAAATACCAAACAGCAAATTCCTTGTATGCTTGGCAATAACGCTAATTCTGATTCTGGTTATTTTATTTTACGTGCCATTTTTCAGACATTTGGTACATTCGGCCACAATAACCCGTTTTTTTTCCAGAAATACTGCTTAAAGAAACCCAGTCTGGAAGAACTACAGATGCTAGTGGAACGGAAGCTAGCTTGGAGAGGGGCTCGGGATTTCTCCCCACTGTGGTTCCTCCTTCTTGTCGCGAGTAATCATCCCGTCGCTTCTCTGATCTTTGGCCGAGTCAGCCGGTTGGACTGGATGTCCGGAGGGCGGCGCGACTGTCGTGTTTACATTTTTTTTTTTCTTCTCCTCCTGGCCGTCCGCCCCACCCCCACCCCCCTGCAGGCCGCTGACAGCGAGGACAGCAGGATACTGACGCCGTGAATGAGCGTCACGGAGAGGCGTCACAGACAGAAGTCCGCTCGGGCCGTCGCGGTCGACGGTGACGGCGCTGTTTCTGCTTCTGTGGACTGTGAAGGAGCTCTGTCTTCATCTCGCATCCTGCTCGGCTGCAGACATGAGCGGCAGAGTAGGAGACCTCAGTCCTAAACAGGCTGAAGCGCTGGAGCAGGTACGTTCTGCCATAATTAGAATAATAATAATAATGACAATAATTGTGCGTGTGTAGTGACAATATCGTGCTTTATACTGTAGCATCTCTTTCTTGGTAACTTATATAATCACCATTCTGGTAGGCTACCACTGTTGATTAAAACCACCCGTAATAATAAATGGATTATACGCTGCAACTAATGGCATTCTTAATGGTTAATGAGTCATCAACTTTTGGTTTGCCATGTTATGAAAAATCCCAATGTCTAACTGTCATAGGGCTGCAGCTATGGCATTTGAAATGATTTATCAGCCATTAGTAAAGTCATTGGGTGTAACTTATAAACCCTTTAAAAAGGCTGTCTTGGTAGAAAATGAAGAAAACTTTATAGTGCCCGTGTTTATCTTTCACCTCCACAGCACTGTTTTCATATGACCGCATAAATAGTTAGGTTTGCTGTGATTCATTGTAGTACTAAAGTCAGTTTAACTTAAGGGGAAGTCTGTCAGCTGTGTGTTTAGATAAGGGGAATTGCAGTATATGGTCAAAACTACGTGGACACACCTGTCCACATTATCTTTCATGGTAAATCGGGCCGGGCCTTTTAGTCCAAATTAAGGGAAATCTTAATGTTACAGCATGCAATGATTCATATATTTTAGACAATAGCGTGCTTCCAACTTGTCAACAGTTTGGGAAATGGTGTGGAAGAACCTAACTGGCGTGCACAGAGCCCTGATCTGAACCCCATCCAACACCTTTGGGATTAATTGAAATGTTGACTGAGACCGAGGCTTTCCTGCGCAACATCTCACTAATGCTCGTGTCTTGAACGGGAGCAAATCCCTGCAGCCAGGTACCAAGATCTTGTGGAAAGCCTAAAACCAGTAGCGTGGAGGCTGTTATATCAGCAGGTCATTGGGTGTTTTCAGCAAACATGATGGATATTCACTTGTTGCAGCAAGTTGGTTGCAAGTTTGAATATTTGCTGGTTTTCTTCATCTTCTTTTTATAGCAAACTGAATATCTTAACATTTTTTGGTCCAAAAAAACGAGTAATGTAAACAATTTTATGAGCCAAATGCTTAATCAATGAATCAAGAAAGAAACTGGCAGATTTCTTTTGACCAGCCCTAATGCTCGAGTGGCCACATACACACGTTGGTTGTCGCGACTGTTTTTCTTCCCACGCCAAAAAAAAAGTTTACAGGCATCCATTGCTGACTTTTGCCATTAAAGTGTGTATAATAATTAGTCACAAAGTCACAAGCTTCAGCAGTATTAAGAATTAAAACCTACTAATCTGAAATGATTGAAACTGAAAAACTATGAATAGTTTTGAACAAAGAATAGTATTGTATCTGTCCTTTACCTCCAGGGTCAGAACTGCGACTGTAAGGACTAGTTAAAGATTTCCCTGAAAGTCACTTTCTGGTAATGAATCCACTTTGCAGCTGATTTGCAAAACCGGCCTATAATATGTCTCTTCCTCTGTCCTTCCTCTGGCTACAGTTTCGAGAGAGGATACAAGACATTCTTCCTCAACTTCCTGCGCAGCATGACCACTTCCTGTTACGTTGGCTCAGAGGTGAGCTGAACATCATGAGGCACCTGCTTGCTTTTCCCCTCACCACAGCCCGCACTCACAGGGAAAGCAGAACCCCTCCCATAAATCCCTCTCCTTTGGGATTTAATTGGTGATTATTTGCGTATAATCATTTGCATTCATGGGGAAAACTTGTCGGTGCCGTTGTGCAATAAGCTGAAGTGGTTTATTTCATGTAAGGACGTGACGCAACATGTGTAAACACCCCTGTTCGAAGGGGTTGAGAAAGAGTCATGGTTTTCACGGCTGAAAACGATGCTCAAACCGCAATTGAAACGCCAAGCCTGTGACTGGTCATTCAGCAGTGGCTAAACCACACCAGCGTTGTTTTCACGTTTCAGACTAAATTTGACTGATTCCCAGACTCTGATTTTCCTCACGTAGGCTGAGGCAGGGCATCGCAAGTCTTAAAAAGTCGCTGAATTCAGTTTCCTCAAAAACGGCCTTAGAAGGTATTAAGAAGTCTTTAACTTTGTTTAAAAAATATAAATATTTGCCGTTGCCTTCTGTAGGCAGTAATGCTAGTTTTAAAATGTTAGATCTACATATGTAGATCCCACTGTTCTGATTGTCATAGTATAGAGAACACACCACCATATGCGTAGGAACGTTGAACCTTTTTTAATGCAGTTTTCCTAAAATGAGATTTGCTTACAGCATCACAGTATATCGCAATGTATTGAATCGTAAGCTCTGCAGCGTGATACGTATCGTATCGCCAGATTCTTGCCAGTGCACAGCCCTATTGGATTGTGTGTGTAGATTGTGTTTCATAGACGATCTGGCAACTCGGGTGACGGACGTCACGCAAACATCCAAAACGTGGATCCGTGTATGGCCATTATTCATAATAAAATTTGAGGGCCTTGCAAATTACGGGAGTTTGCCCGGAGCAACAACAAAACGGGGAGGGCGTCGGGAGATGGCCTCGAAATACGGGGAAAACGGGAGTGTTGACAGGTATGTACTGTGCAAGTTTCAATTTTAGCAAAAACCTACACGCACTCAAATGAATTAATCATTTTTAATTGGTTATCTATCCATCTATCCATTTTCTGCCGGTTATCCAGGTTCAGGTTACATTAACTTAATTACGTATATCAATAGGAATTAGTGGTATAAACAGCTGGGAAGTACTGACAAAAATGTGATATAATAATGAATACTTCTAGACCATATTGTCCCTACTGGTTTTCCATCATACTTTCATACTTTGGCCAGTATGGACCATACAGGTATTAAATTGCATTTAATGTGCTATTAAAAAGGTCTTAAAAAGTCTTACGTGTAACTTGGTGAACCCCGGGTTGAGGCCCTGAGATACCCAAGGAAATGGGAAGCAGCGATTAAACGAGGCCTTGTGCTGATTAGTTCTGGAGCAGAGGTCTGGCACTCTGTGTATCAGGCTAATCCGCGGCTAATCGCATTAAAGGTGCACTACGATGGACGACAGCCCATCTGCCGGGAGACGCTCCGCTGCTGTGTTTCTGTTGCTCTCCTGGGTTCAAGTTCCCTGCACGTTTCCTCCCAAATTGTTTCATAACAAAGAAACTAGAGTGGCAGTGAAGGCGTACAGTTCGCTTCAAATCTAGTCTTACTAAATGACCACAGATGCTGTGAAACGCCTCTCCGAAAGGTCAGCGTAACAGCACCACATGCGGACAGTGAGGGTCTGTTTGGGCAATGATTTCCCTTTCATGGACGTAAACATGACTCCCATTCAGACTGTTGGAACAGTGAGGATAGCTCAGACCAGTTCATTGATTTAAAACAGAGAGCCTGAGGTGGCACACAGTGAGCCCTAGGGATTGACCTTATAAGATTCTAGCAAACCAAATGGTGGATTTTTAAGTTTTGCATGTGCATTGTGTCGAAGTACACCTTGTGATTCTAATACTAATTCTATGAATTCCTGAATGCATGCGACGCTCAAGGTTGTTTTTTTTAAAAACATTTTATTTTGTAATCGATGTGCAGCCACGATGCCAAATCGATGCCTATACAGTGTTTTAAAATGAAATTAAACTTAGAATTCACCAACAGATATACAGTAAAACAAAGGTCCTTGGATGGAACTGAAGCCAGTTGCAGTTGAGTTTTCCCCCTGAGTTGCCTTCGTCTTTAATCAAGCCACCACTTCTTGTGTAATAGCGTTTTTTTCTGTCCATGAAATAATTGTTTTTTAAACAGCAAATGTATAAAGGACTGATTTCAGGTGTGGCTTTTAGAGTAGCGGGCAGTAGAGAGATGCATATCAGAAAAGTATATAACTATCACAGTTTATGCCCTACTGTATAAGCCCTTTAGTTAAACGGGACGTAGCTCGGTCCACTTGTGCATGATACTGCACGGCAAATAAATGAAGAATTTATTTTGCCTTCCGTGTTCCTGTGTTAAGGCTTTCTCGTGATGCTGGGAGTGAAGTAATGGATATGGAAACTGTGTGGCAGATGCAGCTAGACTCTGCTTCTCTCATGTGAAGATGAGTGCTGTACTAGAGGCCAACGACCTCCTCCTCTTCTCAGCGGAACCAACCAAGCAAATGTTTTCTAGGTCTGCCCTCAGATGACTCCCACTCCAACTCAGAGTATACAGTATTTGTCTCTGAGGAGCTCCACCAGTTGACCCCAAAATCAAAAATACATATTTTCCCTCTTACATGTCGTGCTATTTATCCATCTGGATCGTTTTGGTGGGAGTTGCTGAGTTTTGGAGATATCGGCCGTAGCGATGTCTGCATGTTGTGAGTGTAGTGGGACTTTGTGGCACTCGGCTTGTGGTGCCCAAATCGCCCCAAAAAAATAATGTTTAATAACTCAACAGCGACGTCTCTTTCCAGAAATCATGACCCGGTTACTCAAGATAATCCACAGCTGTGTTGTGAGCAGTTTCATGTATACGAACAGTTATATTTCTACCGATAGTTCCCACACGAAACTGCTCACAGCAAGGATTTTGGGATGAACTGTCCCTTTAAGAGATAAAAAAAGCCAGGGTAAATGACCACAATTCAGTCTGTGGCTTTATAGTGGCATATCAGTTGTACTGGATTATGTTAAAACAAAGTAGTAAAGGACAAAGTATTATGCGGCAGTCTACATTTTGCACCCGAGTTCATTGAAACAGACTGTTCTTCTGAACACCACTGAAGTCCAGTTTCAGTCACAAGACTATTGTTTTTGGACATCACGGTCACATTCTGACTCTGACTTGTCTTGGTCTTGACGTCGTGATGACAAAACATTTTTCCTCCCTTTGACTTTGGCTTATATTCTCTCTATAGACACGTTAGGGAATGTTTTAGCTTCTTTAGCAATGGGGCATAAAAAAAAAATACAATTTGACTTTTCTGTTTTGTTTACAACTGATTAGCCAGCCGTGATGCCTTCATTGTCTCGCCTGCGTGTAATCTAAATCTTACAATATTCTTTTTCAAAACCTATTTTTAAAGTTTACATTTCTTGAAAAGGTTTGTAACCCAGTGCATTGTCCCTCCAAGTTTCATTAAATCTGCAACTAGCGCTGTGTGAGATGGTGGCACCTAGTTTGATGGGGGGGGGTATCAGTAAATGTTATCAGATAATGAGGTCAATGGGTTGTCCTCGTACCAGGCACATTATAATTCCTCTATCACAGCTTTAGATAAAGTTATTTCAGGTCATCAAAATACCTGCACTTGGACAGTGATCTGAGGAGGAACACTGGGTGTGATTTCACATAAAAAAAATTAAAAAAAAGAAATGTTTGTTCCACACATTCAGATTGTCTCATACACACTGTTTTGTTTCGTTAAGTGGTTCATTTAACTAAAATATTCCTGCATTCTCTAATCAGAAATAACTAATAATAGTATATCCTCATTATACTATGGGATACATTTCTATGTTAAGAAGCAGCAGGAGATCCACCCATCTATCCATCCAGTACCGTGTATATTATTAGCAGTTAAAGGGTTAAAACTAGCAAAACCACTGTTTTTATCCAGTAAAGGGAGGTGATTGGTGCATAACACTTATTACTGACTCAAAATAATACACGCCCTGGGTCATGTGCCATAATCTGCTTTGGGCCTTTGTAATTTGGAGTCACTGTGTGCCCTCGATGTCCTAGTTAAGGTGCCAGAACGGAGCATTAGGGTAAAGTGTAATCCGCCGGTGGAGTAAGTTGTAAGTCTCACTTCACAGCGACAGCGCTGTCGTGCTTTTTCCACCGGACTGTCAGCTGCAGAGCTAATCACCTCAGATGGCGTATTCGACGGTGGACTGTGTCTCAACTCTGTTCTGGATCAGTTGTACCGACACAGTGGTTATTTAATACTGACCATGTCGGAGAGGGGGAGGCCTTTTGAATGTTATGCAAGTTTATTCCCAGAGGGTACGCTGAAAACTTTACAATTCAAGACATTCTTTTATACGATTATTCTTGGTGTTTTTCAGCACGGCCTAAAATCTTGTCCCCCTGTGTCATATGCGGTATGAATAAATGTAGAGAAACTTTTAAAAGAACTCGTATAATTTCTTCCCCCACATGACCACAGTAGACTACTAATACTGGTTGTTTCCATTGACACCTCATCTCTTGGTTGTCTAAGACTTTTATATCATGTTTTAATCATCCACTGTCTGAATGACTGAGCCCTTTAAAAGAGTTTAAAGATGCACTGTCACCACATAAGTTATCACATATCTATACAGGACCTGTGTTTTTAATTAGCACTATGACCTGGTTCCATTTTTATTGTACTTATTCACATGCAGTTTAACTTTGAACGAGACGAACAATCAAGTCAGAGAAGCCAAATCGGGGCAAATCTTTAAAAAACACTTACAAACTAAAACGCACTTGTTTTTGTTTTGTGGCTTTTTCTTGACTTCATAACTTTGTATTTTTTTAGTTTGTACATTTTATTCTTCGTTTTTGTATGATTTCTTCCTTGTTGCTTTTATTTCCCTCCCTCAATTTTCTTCCCTCTGTAAAGCACTTTGCAACTGGTGTTTTGAAAAGTGCTGTATAAATAAAGTTTGCTTTTACACATAAGTTAATATATGATAATATATAGAATATACTAACATAGTAAAGGTAGCGTGATGGTGGAATCCCGCTCTAATTGTCCCTCTTTTCATTCTGTTTAAGGACCGTATAACATTTATGGACCAAGGATGTCTCTATTTATAATTTCTCTCTCCTCTTTTCCAGCCAGAAACTTCAGTGTCCAGAAGTCTGAGGCCATGCTGCGAAAGGTAACATGTTCAGCTTCTCTGTTGAGTAGGGCAGGGCATTTTTATAGTACCTGCGTGTGCGTGACGCTCTTGTAGAAATGTGAGAGCCGAGGTGCAACCTCCATGCCTTCTCTCTTCTGTGACCCATGAGCTCGGGAGTGGCAGCAGATTAGAGAGGGGCGGTGTTGTAATGGTTCGCCGTGGGGAAACTGAGTCATCACAGCAGCCTGGGAAGATAACGAGTACTTAAGATGACAGAATAAGAGTTCCAGGCACCAGGCACAACTTAAAGCTGCATTAACCGATATTTGCCCACTAGTGGGCAGGAGAACTTCATGACAAACTGACGGACGCGTTGTGCTGACATGTTGACATCTAGCTGGTTAGATAGCTAACCACACCTACCTTTTAATAATCACCAATAAGCCAAACGACATGGTAGATGCTAACAAGAGCAGTGGCTAGTAGTGACATATTTGTCAGCAAACGCTAAAAGTCGGCTGTTTGTTCAGTTAACTGAGCCGCCTCCCAGCATTTTGGAGCAGTAACTCAAACCAGTTTGCTTACACTCAATCTGAACTACACCCACGCCACATCCACCTTATTCAGGTATCCCCATTATTTCTTGCCCCCGTAGCTGCTCGAAATAACCAACTGCCGGCTTAAAATGATCTGTTGCCTCTTAAATCTGTTGACCAGGCTGAAAACAAACCCGTACATTTATATATCAAACCTATATGAAACATTTATTTCCCTTTTGTTGGTGTCTGTAGTTGTAAGCATGTGTTGGCATGTATGTGCGGGCTGTAGTGTGCACACAGCGGTACACAACTGATCCCCTTCCCGCTGACGGGGCAGGTTTCCTGTCATCTACTGTCTGAAATCTCCTAAGCCGCGTCACTAAATTGGGCTTGGGTGGATCTGGGCGAGCAGTCTATCATTGACGAAGTGGGGGGGGAAGTTGAATGTACTTGCTGTATAATCCTATGATTAATACTTTTGCTGAACTTAACATGCACCCGTCTTTTCCTCCAGCATTTGGAGTTCAGGAAACAGATAAAAATCGACACAATAACCACCGAATGGCGTCCACCAGAGGTAAAACCCCCTAAACCCTTTAAACCATAGCCTACTGTAGGCTCAGCGTACTTTTAGGAGTAATCTTAGGAAATATTTTTCATGAATTGTCTTCTCCCCAAATATCCCAGACTGATGGAAGCAGTCGTTAATATGACCGCTGTTTGCAGGTGATAGAGAAGTATCTGTCGGGAGGCATGTGTGGTTATGACCGGGAGGGCAGTCCCATCTGGTACGATGTGATCGGCCCCGTGGACCCCAAAGGCCTCTTCCTGTCTGCCTCCAAGCAAGACTTCATCAAGTCCAAGATCAGAGACTGCGAGGTCCTGCAGAGGGAATGTAACCGCCAGTCGCAGAGGGTACAGAGATCCACGTTGTGCTGAAATGTGTCTTGGGCTGAGATGTAGAGGTGTTTATAGAAGCGGAGGGGGCATGTCTAGCTCACGGCTCTAAAAACACGCCGGGAACACGTGTCCATTAACAACCATCCGCACAAATTAGGACCACTTTTGGGACTTTGTGTTTTTCTTGTGAAATACTGTATCATTTTACCTCTTCATGCTTTTCAAAACTATTCAAATGGAACAATCTTCAACTGAAGCGCTTTCAAGTTATAGACATGCAACCTGTCACAAGGAGACATGGCTTAAGCGGCTGCAAGCAACATAAAATCAATGATAAAATTAAATGTGTACCCTGAAGTCCTTTTTAATTTGGCACAGAGCAGAAAGTGCTGAAAACATGACATATCTTTGGATAAAGAAAAACTATGTAGAAATACTATGTCCATGGACATGTTTTGTCAGAAAATGTCGTTTTTTTTCATCAGGGAAAGCAAAAGCCGTTGGAAGTCCAGTTTGGGTTTATCAGTTCCTTTCAGTTACATTTTAAAATTGGTATTTTATGATAATAACTACTTAAATGGTTTATTTTACCATTGACTGTTTTCGTTTTCGTTCACGCTGAAGTCCCCCTCCATAGATCACAAATTGCTCATTTTATGTTGTTCATTTTGTCTCTATCAGATGTCACATTACATTACATTAATTCGGCAGGGAAATGTCATCGAAGTAACTTACATTTGGGGAGGAAATCTGGTGTCCAGTGTCTTTCTCCAGGTCACTTTCTGGACAGGAGGAGCCAAGAATGAACCACCAACCCCCTGCAATTAATGGCCAGCTTCTCTACCACCTGAACTACTGGCTGTATCTCCTGGATAATGTTTTAGTTTCACAGACTACATTTTCCTGTCTTCCTGTCACTGTTTCCAACCAGCTGGGGCGGAACGTGGAGTCAATCAC
Source organism: Coreoperca whiteheadi (assembly GCA_011952105.1). Lineage (NCBI taxonomy): Eukaryota > Metazoa > Chordata > Actinopteri > Centrarchiformes > Sinipercidae > Coreoperca > Coreoperca whiteheadi. Next base: position 4,588,641 of record CM022476.1, on the reverse strand, counting down.
CATGATCTACGACGTTGAAGGTCTGGGTCTGAAGCACTTATGGAAGCCTGCTATAGAAACATATGGAGAGGTACAGACACACACACATGCAGTGCAGACATAGACCTCACAAAACTAAGACGTGAAGCAGACCGTTTGGATATGTTCGGTATGTACAGTGTGTTCCTCTGTGTCTCCAGATCCTCCAGATGTTTGAAGACAACTACCCAGAAGGCTTGAAAAGGCTGTTTGTCATTAAAGGTGAATTTGTCCTTCCTGCAGTAATTAATGGATTCCACCTGCGTTTCTGTATTCGTCTTTGTTTTTGCTTTTTTTTAATCATCCTGCTTTGGAAGAGCCAGAGTTCCGATTATTGCGGCTTCCCGCTTGGCTCACACCTTCGCGTTTTTCTCCGCCAGCCCCCAAACTCTTTCCTGTGGCCTACAACCTCGTCAAGCACTTTCTGAGCGAGAACACGAGACAAAAGATCTACATCCTCGGGGGTGAGACACTACACGCCGCTGCATGTTGCTTTGGAGAATATGTCACCCAAATGCCAAAGTCGCCCCCAGTCGAAACGGGATGAAGTAAGTGTTGCTGTTTCTCTGGTTTGACAGCCAACTGGCAGGAGGTTTTACTGAAGCACATTGATGCAGAGGAGCTGCCGGTGATATACGGCGGCAAACTGACGGATCCTGATGGAGATCCCCGCTGTCGGACCCGGGTGAGTCAGTGAATCGCCAAGCCAAACTGCACGCCCATGGGTGCTGCTCTTTTGGTGCTAACGGGGGCTGACGATGAGTTGGAAGAGACAAGTCTCTGTTGCAGATGCTGCGTAATCAATCTGAGATGCCAACAATACTTGGGAGATGCGCTCAGTGACGCATATATGAGGTTATACGCCCTTAGATTTATTGTAAGTGACCTGAAATAACTTATGAAGTAAGATATTAAAGGCTATCCTGTTAAATAAACAGTAATCTCCAACTAGCTGTTGAATATATTAAATCTTGTTTAAAACCATAAAAACTTGAATTCGGTCCATTGTCATTATCTTTTGTGACCATGTGAAGCTTTGCACCAGTGGTGTTTATAATGTCTAATTGTCATCAAGCCTATGAATCATTTTTCAGCATGTGACAAATGATTTAGACAGCAAAGTTAATATCTGAAGTCCTTAATTTCCTCGTCATAGAAAGAGAAATTCCGTTTTTTGCCTGATGTGACTGATAAACGGTGAAGTCCGCGCTGTTAATAGCAGCTGTTCCTGTTTTGACAGCTACCGTTTTGCTGTTAGTGCAGGTTTTTTTTTATTTTTTTTTTTATCAATTTATATTATTTACTATTTTTTTTAGTATGATTAAGTTGAATGAGTGTTCCACCTGGATGGAGATTTCTCTGATGGAGCAAGCTGTCAGTTTTCTCCCCAAATGTTATGTAATCCAAAAAATGACTTAAAGTAAAAAGCCAAAAATGAGCACCAGAGTAATAACGTAGGTGCATTGAAAATACAACTTTATTTCTTTGAGTGACACCACTCCGCCACAACTCCCAGACAAGTTCTTGCACTTGCGTATGGTTGAAATCAATGTCACTTCTATAAATAAGGATCATTTTCCAGTATTGACATGTGTCGTGATGTGGAAAACGTATGTGAAATGCAGACAGCTGGGACATAGTTTATTGCATTGACCATTAGTTTAATCATTTTAGGACAGAACCCTTCACACATGTAAAACGAAAAATAATAATTGGCACATTTTGTTACATTTAATTACAGTTTTCTTGGAATCAGAAATTTAAACAGCAAAAGTGTATCATTCTATTGTCCCGATCCAATTAAGCCAAATGACAGTATGTACAATGTTTACTGCCCAGTCCTTTTGTTTTGAAGGATACGAGGCAAGTTTGCTTTTCACAACGGTTGTCAGACAGAAGTACCAACAGTCCTGCAATGGATACAAGTCCGATTCCAACAACAGCTGATCAGCCCTACAGTAGAGTTAAAACAAATCAGACCTGCAACTCAGTGCTGAAATAGGAAACAGTACGCTTGCGTTGGAGTAGTTTCATATATACTGACTCTGTTTTTATATACTTGTGTTTTTTGACCTGTTTTTCTTTGCTGTGCTCATGTAGTTTGGCAGCTTGCAGCTTACAGCTTTGCTTCTGTGCCAGACAGGCTGGCTAATATGCATACTGTGCACTTGAAATGTTGTGGGCTTCCATTTGACTGGCAAACTATGTTTATCTGAGGCCCCATCACACCAGTTTTCCCAGTTTGTCGCGGCCAAGAAGCAACAAAAAAAAACAAAAAAACAGAAATTATTTGCCTGGACAGGAATAATGCAATGTGACGCTCAGGGCTACATACAGGCCAAAGTGAACACACGGGATGAGATGTTTTCTAAAACGCAGCATCATAAAATGTTAAAATGTTGCTGTGGCAAGGATCCCGTTCTACGTAAATGAGCCAATGTGATCACAGCAGGTCAACGACAACGCAAGGACTATTCTGGAGTGGCTGTCCATAGCAGAATGAAAGGGATGCAAAAGGGACACAATTTGTGGGTTGCTCGGTTGCATTGAACGGATGGTGTGCCGCGTGAATTATAACAGGTGACGACGGCAGAGGACATTTCCCCTGTATTCGCAAGACAAGCCACAGGACATTGCAGATGAGACTTAAAAGACTCAAAGAAAAACTCCCGCTTCATCCCCGCTGCAATCCTGCCTTGCCTTGCCTTGCCTTAGAAATGGCCTCGGCACAAGAGATGCTTGTCACGGCTGAGGTGTTTTAGTAGGCTGTGTAGTGTCGAGCAACAAGTGCAGAGAACAGCCGCTTGAGTAGTCCCACTTACAGATAATACTCTAGACTGACCCTGCGTTTGTCACTGTTTTTGTAGATAAATAATTGGTCCCAGGGCAGATGAGGAACAGGAAGAGAGAAATTCGTTTCGGCTGCATTCAAGATTCAAGGAGTTGCGATGCTCAGCCTCAAAATGTTTTCTTTTTTCTACCTTTTGTTTGAAAGTGAACTCTTTCAGTTAGCTAGCTGTGTGTCCTTGCCATTGTACTGTACTATGTTGGTTAGGTTTTGTAGGAACTGAGTTATCTTATCGAAGGAATAGTTCGACATTTTGGGAAATAAGCTCATTTGCCTTTGCCGAGAGTCCGATGGGAAGATTGATACCCCTCTCATATCCGTACAGTTAACATGAAGCTACAGCCAGGAGACAACTGGCTTAGCTTAGCACAATGACACATAACATAACATAGCACCAACCACAGTTATTCATTTTTACACTTTGGTTTGTTGGATTTCGCTACATTGGACAGAGCTATTCTAGCCGTTTCACCCTGTTTCCAGTCTTTGCGCTAACACTGTGCATTTCCCAAAATGTCGAACTATTCCTTTAAGAATTGGGCGTCATTTTTATGGGCCTGAAAGAATGCACCCATACCATGCATGTAAAGAAACCTTTTTCGGTAGAGTTCAAAGAAACATTGGTCCAGTCTCTGCCAGTCTTTAGGGTTCATTATTGTCGGTCATTATTTAAAAAAATCGGCGAATTTTTTGATTTCGATTTTTAAACTTGTAAACATTGGATTTATTTGTTTTTACTGGAAAGATTTTGTGAGCTGTTAATGTCGTAGGCGGCTCCTGTCTGTTTAAATTGCAGTGGGCTGTGCGGCAGAAAAGATCACTCTCGACACGAAACCTTGCCGATCTGCTTCCTTTCAAAACTTTTGAGCCTTATGCATCTTGTATGTGAGGTTTTTCTCAGGTTCAGTCAAATCTCTGCACAATTTATGTGAAGAATCAAAAATCATGAGACGCCTGATGAATCTTTGCGCTCTAACGCACTATGTGACAATGTGTGTTTTTCCTTTTAGTAATGCCTTTCTTTCTGCATCGTTGCTTTTTGTCAGTGGCCGTTTCCCAATAATGGTTCTGTTAAGTTGGACATTTCTGCTAGATTTGTAGAGAAGTGGTTTCAGATGAGTTTGACTTCCCTTCTAAAAATGCTCATAGCCAAGGAATTACTCATGCTAGCACTAACAGGCTTCTCAAAGTCCAAGAAGATACATTTTCTTAAATTGTGTGTGTGTTTGTTTAATCTGCGTCTGTCATCTGTAATATACATAACGTTAATTATCGCCTGCTGGATTAACTTAATCCCCCTTTGCTGACCTCACACGAGGATATCATTGCCCTCTGTTGCTTCGTTCCTGTACTGCACTGTACAGTACTGAGGAGTTGATTGGTATATTCATTTTATTGATGTGAATAAACAGAAAAGTGGAAAAGAGAGAACATTGTTCTCTTGTTTTGTGCAAAAGGTGTAAAATTACAAGCATTTAGACAATTTCACAAAGTCACAGTAAGTGATGGCTTTCTCTTTTTCCTCATTTCTCCTGAACTCAGACTTTCAGCATTTCACATATTCAGCTTTTTGACACCCATACAGTAACTCTGTTTCTGCACGGTCTCGGCTGCAGATAAACCATGTCGGCCCAGTTCCCTCCTCCTACTACGTGCGGGACCATGTTAAGGTGGACTACGAGCAGTGTATGACCGTCAGTCGAGGTTCCTCCCAACAGCTGGACTATGAGATTCTGGTCCCGGGCTGCGTTCTCAGGTCAGCTGGATGCCACACGTTGATTTTAACAGATTTTAGAGCTGAAAAATCACGGGAGTCATTTATTAAGCAAACCTTCACTGGTTCCAGCTTCCTGAATTAATTCAATATCTTTGGGTTTTGGACTGTTGGTTGGACAAAACAAGCAGTGTGAAAATGGCCATTACAGTTTTCCAGACCTTATGGCCTTATGGTCTGGAAAACTGGGGCGGCTGTGGCTTGGTGGCAGAGCGGGTCGTCCACCAATCGGAAGGTCGGCGGTTCGATCCCGGCTTCCCCCAACCACGTGTCGAAGCATCCTTGAGCAAGACACTAAACCCCAAAATGCTCCCGAAGCTGCGCCTTCGGTGTGTGAATGATAAGTTTAATTTGTACTGACGGGCAGTCAGCTCCTGCCATCAGCGGGTGAATGTGTGTGTCTGGGTAAATGTGATATGTAGTGCGAAAGCGCTTTGAGTAGTCGCACGACTAGAAAGGCACGTTTACACGTTTCAAAACTACTAAGGTGGAATTTTAAACAACTCAAATCTCAGTGAGAACAGAATCAGTACATAGACATTTTGATTTTTGATTTTTTTTTTGGGCACAAGGCATATCACATTCTGTGTTGTGGTAATGCCAAACCTAACCCAGTGAATTTATGAAGCAGAAATTACAGTTGTTTTTTTTACCGCTTTAACTGTTATTCAAATGTTGTGCATGACACCAAATATCTACACTGTCTTAAAAGCAACGTTTAATAAATTTGAAAGTCTGTTTTTTTTTGGGTTTTTTTGCATCTTGGCAGGTGGCAGTTTGCCACCGAGGGTGCAGACATTGGTTTTGGGGTGTTTCTGAAGGCAAGAAAGGGCGAATGGAAGAAAGCGGCTCAGATGCAGGAAGTCGTGCCCAGCCAGCGCTACAACACCCACTTGGTGCCCGAGGACGGATCACTGACCTGTGAACACCCAGGAGTCTGTGAGTAACCTGTTCAGTAACACTCAGCGTTACACTGGTGCTCAGAAGGCTTTATGATGTGAAGTCATATCAGTGTGCAGAGCTGCTGTTAGTGCAACATTAGATCAGATCCAGCAGTATAGTGATTATTCTGTCCTGTTTGTCTTCCCCAGATGTTCTGAGATTTGACAACACCTACAGCATCTTCCAGGCCAAAAGAATCAGCTTTACTGTTGAGGTCCTGCTCCCTGACCACTTACAGTCCCCACAGACCAACGGGGGGAGCGGCAGCAGCGTGCCGGCTGAGGGCAACAGCCGGTCATAACCGAGAGGATGACACAATGTGCCACTTCGATGTTGTCCGATCAGTAACGTTTAGCCGCCACTAGTAAGCACAGCCTGAGAGTTCAACAGGAAGCGAGCGCGACATGCTGCTAATACACAGCCATGAGAGGTATTTAACCCATGTCAAGATTTGACTGTTTGACCCTTTAATCATCTTTAATGGTGACCTTATTCACGCGCTGTCAATTTGGAAACATTTTTCGCCGCTACTAGCTTAACGCACCTGAATCCTCTGACCAAACTGTCCGTGTGGGAGTTGCATTGTGGGTAATGAAGGTGCCAGGTTTTGGCAAGGACGAAGAATGCATCGAATTTAAAAAAAAAAAAAAGGAGGACTTCTGTGCAACACTAAATCGGTGGAGTACTCGTTTACGATTCTCACTTATATGTTGACCATTTTTAGTTTTTAGAATGTTTCACATTCAAAATGTATCAAATGGCCACCAGGTGCATCAGGTCAGTGCTACCACCGCCTGCTTTGCTGGCGTGATGTGTGAAATAGGCCACCACGCCTAAAAAAACGTGGCACGAGGGTGAAACAGTTTAATTTTCTATGTACAAAACAACAAAGGATAGAAACATTTTTTACAGTATTTTCTTTCCATGTACGCGGCATAAATATTTGCCGTGACAATCAACAGCAGTAGAAGCATTCCAGTTCATTTATCTAAGAATAAGTTGAGACTTTCTGCCTCCGCGTGTGATCGGAAATAATAGAAATCCAGCTTTCCACATTGAACATTCCTTTAAGTCATCTCATTACACACGGAAGCTTATGGGTATATTTATTACGAGTTTCAAAATTGAGTTGTTATTTATTCATTCGTTGGAAATCTCTGTTTACATTCCTCACCGGATGGGCCTCGAACGGATGTCTCTTTCAGTATTTGCAGTGAACTTTCACATTTGCAGATGGCGTTCCTTTTTAAACATTTATTTCCTCATTTCTAATTTATTTCTAAATATGAGTTGGAACAAGAATTCTTTTATGACACCAAAATATTCGAGTATAAATATATATGCGATATAAAATAAGAAATATTTATTTTAAGTAAGGAAAAGGAGTGTTTCAAAGAATATGCAGCATACCACAAGATTCATGTAAACGTATTTGCAGTGAATGTAAATGAAAATCTGTCGATCTCACCAGGCAATTTCTGAATGTCGATTGTGGCTGATCATTATTTTCGTATTTGTATTGTAACAGTATTGAAACATTTTTGCAACAACCTCATAGGTCATAGGGGGAAAAAAACAGAAAACAAGCTTACATTTCACTGATGATGAATAATAACATAAATGATTGTAAGAGACGTCAATAAATGTGTTGACACCAGCTGAATATTTTTTTTAAATTTCTCCTTTTTAGAGTTGCATGTTTTCCAAGAAGCATCTTTATAACACTGACACATCTCTTCCACGCCTCTGTCTTATTTAAACTGTCAAAGCGTTGTTTCATTGAGATACAGTATGTGTGTGTGAGAAGAAAAGGCTGTTTTGGTTGTGTGTTGATTTTAGAAAGTGTGGCTACCTTTTTTTTTTTTTTCTTCTTCTTCCTTTCATGTGGTTCTTAAATTGTTTCTTTAAACAGTCTCAAAGCGTGTTACTCTTGTTATAAAGCCGGCGTTCTGTGATGACCAGAGGATTTTATGTACTTTCACAATATTAACTAACATGCCGACAGGGTCAGAGAGCCGTAAGATCCGTGGTTTAGGTGAGACGGATGCCGGTGAGAAAAAAAAAATAATGCAAAAGAAACCAAACCCATCACAGCCTCAGCAACGCTGCAGTGCCTGAGACGCATCATGCCCAGGGATTCAGCCCCCCCGCGTATCAATACATTCTCAACGGGTACACCTGCGCAGGCCAGAAGGTGTTCACAGTATAGCTCACGAGTCAGCAAAAGAGACAGAGAGCAACATTAGTAATCATTTGGGTTCCTGGCCACCTGATGAGAGTGGGGAAAGTCTAATATTTTAGTCTCCTCTTAACTCTTGGTCTCTACTGACTCCTGTGAAAAAAAAAATGTCAAGGTCTCTAGATGAATTATTTCACCGCAGAGTTTCATTGCGCAGCCTACAGTCTGTGATTTGAACAAGAGAGGGAGCTCTCTGGCCAGTAGAAAAAGTACTTAAATCCCTTAAGTTTAGTAAGTAGCAGGCTTCAAGTGAAAGTCTTGCTTTCAAGGTCTTGCTAAAAGGCCCTGCAGGCACACACAGGTGTTTTCAGTTTCTGCCTATTAGACCTCTGATGGAGCTGTGCTGGGAAACGCCACCCAACTGAATTTCCTGAATTAAAAAGATTCCGTGATCTGTAATCAGTGAAAAACAGTCCTGTGGGGGGGCATGGGTGTGGAGTGGCTTTAATTACAGTTAAACACACAGAGCACTTCTCAAAACCCAGTTGCAAAGTGCTTCACACGAGGCGGTAAATTACATTACAAATTGCAAATAAACAAAAAAAAATGATAAAATGTAATAAAACAAGGAACGTTCAAGTGGACCGGAATAAAGCAGGAAAACCAGCTCTAGCATTTTAGGGTTAACAAAAATATGAGGAGGCAATTCAAGTAAAATCGAGTAAATATATGTTTTAAGATGCGATTTAAAAGATGATACCGAGTCGGCCAGCCTTTTATACTTGGGCAAGTCGTTCACGTACAGGCTTGTATGGGACTAAAAGTCAGAAACAGGTTTCATAGTCTTAAACTAATGGGTTTAATCAGATGACCACACAGCTAATCTGGGGCCAGGAGCATGGACAAACCCACAAACATTGTGGATACACATTTCAGCGGAAACACATGGGGGGTTAACGGTGGCCCCAGAAACTGATTTGAACCCGGGGCGCCCCAGCAGGTTAATACAGCCGCGACGATAGACTACATGCTGTTCCAGAGGCTGTTTTGTTTCCTTAAAACAGGATACAACTCCAGGGGGGACACACTGCCAAGCTGCCATGTTGACGCAGGGAAAAAATATGTCAGCAGAAAATATCAGCCATTGGCAGCTTCACTCAGACAGTTCTTCAAGACTCATATAAATACTTTCAGAGTCCTATTAGGCTTTGAAAACAAAGATAGGCCTTTTTCATTGAACACATTTTGACACAGTAAGAAAAGCACAGGTGTAAATAATAAAATTAATGATGGCTGAATTCCATTTAGGTGCTTCAGTTTCAGGGTCCTGGTACTGTGCATGGCGGCTCCACGTCACAGAGCCGTTAATCTTAAGAGTAACACGTATTCTTGAAAAAGGCCTATTGGGGTTACATTCAGGATTATAATTTTAGAAGCTGGTTCCTTTGTATTACCTTTTTTATTTTACTTTTTATGCAGTCAGGTTCATAGATCAGGGTTGCTCCGAGGTCTGTTCTGGCCATTAAAAACACTCGAAGAGAACATAAGGCTGCTGCAGAGACAGAACCTGTGACGTCTGGATTATAGTGAAGTTTGGTTTAACACACACACACACACACACACACAAAGGACAGGCTCACTACCTTGATTCATAAATATTTTATATACAAAATATTGTTACAAGTATATTTACCATTTGTCACATCAGAATAATGAGAACTACTTTACATATACGTTTGATCAATCGTCATACTTCACAGTACATACATTAAAGAGATCACAATTCTAGCTGACTTTGTACACAATAAATACATGCTCTGATCATAGGCTTTTATTTTATTTTTACAAACTTACAGTTTTAAACAGAGTGCAAGAGTTCAGTCGTCACTACAGCTGTGACCATTGTAAAAGATCCCCCTTTTATGCACCTATACCCTGCTGCAGACACATGTTTGTTCAGTTGAACACAGCAGAACCAAAGACAAAACTCTAAAGTAATCGCGTCTAAATTCCACCAAACAGGTCCTCTGAGCCAAAGTGCAGCTAGTTTTGTAAAACGTGCGGCCAAGTAAAGGGGACAGCTACAATGGCCACATCGGTCTGCAAACAACCCAACAAATGAGTGAAGAGAGCTAGTTGAACATGGCTCGCTGAACACTTGCGTTCCTTGGCACATGGTAATAAGTGTGGATTAAACCCGGTCAGCTGAACAACCTGCCTGCATGTTTTATTTTTCCATCCAAGTCCAGGTTTGATATTCAGAAACATACGATTGGTACACTGACTGTGCATGCATGGCGAGGCTGTGGCATCTGAGAGACTTTTGGTCTTTAATCCAGCTTGAAAACTGTAAAAGTAGACATACAGAAAAGCTTAGAGGTCCATTTCTGGTCGCCCATAAAGGTGTTCACGCTATTTAACCCCTGAAAACAGGTTGCCAACGTTTGGTTGTTTCCATTCAGAGCGGGCTGACGGGTGAACAGTGTCCACAGTCACAGTTTGACACTTGGCAAAAACAGAAGAGCTAAATTCCAAACCTCCGACACAGCATTTTTTTTTTTCCTCAGTGGAGAGAAGCTGTGCTTTGTTTGCCCGGCCACAGTCCAGAGGTCACTCCGATAGTTTAAACCACTATACCCATAAGTCTTTGCTTCTGAAAAAAAAAATCAATGCCTTTTTACTTCGGAATCCCACTGAGTGCGGTGAGCTAGCTACATTAGCCAGCCAGCTTTTTTTAAGGCGATGTAATGTGTGTGTCATCTTTTCTTTCTTTCGTTTCAAGGTATGTTCAGTCTGGGAAAAATATTACCAGAAGTTCATCTTTAAAGGGAAACACACGATAGCGTGTCATGGCGTAGACATGCATCAACTCTCCAGAAAAGCTGCATTTTTGTAACATTCCCTCTGCGGCTTGCTATATTCTGGCTGCTGTGTCCTGACTATTTCTTCTAGCTGTAAGATGCTTCCGGTGCTACGGGTGTCAATTGGCATGAATCAAAGCATGTGGTGACACGGTTACCTCTATTATCACGTTAACAGAAAAACGGGCAACCCACGATCTTTTTAAAAAAGACCATAAGGGGCTCGTCTGGTGGGTCCTTGCCCTTTGTTGCATGTCATCTCCTCTCTCTCCCCTCTGCCTTTCCTATTACTGCCACAAAATAAATGACCATAAGCTGTTTTATTTTTATTCTTTTGCTCAAGTTGAGGAATTATTATTGGCTACTAAATTCCAAAATTCAAATTTTGAAAGTCTCAATTTTTTACCTGTTTTTTTTTTTTTTTAAACTTGAGCTCTCTGGAACATGTCATGCTAATTATAAAATTTGTTAATTTGAATGTGTTTTTGTGACATTAATTAGCTGGTTAATAACGGGTATCCATTTTTTTATTTATATTTTTTGTAACAGTTTGGGATACCCAGGTCAACAGTGGTACCAGTGTTGCAAGATATTTGTCCACAGTCCAAAGGCCTCAATAGCTCAAACAGCACAAGAATCTGGGATTGTCCCATCTCATGTCATAGTTACGTATGATCCTTAAAGAGTCACTTCATAGCAGTCAGCGTGTACTGTTCAGGTCCATTCCGTTTTGGAACACAAACGCCTCGTTCGCATCCTTTCCCGCTGAGACACAGAGACACAGATACATTGGTTCCTGTGAATGTGTGTTTGGTAAAAAGCTGTGGATCAGCACTGTGAGGTCAACTCTCATAGCCAGCAGATGACAAATATGTTAGATTTTATCCAAATTTAATTGGCCAAAGATCATTAGTCATTAGAATTAGAAGATCAAGAAGATCTCAGGAGCTTCTCTCCGTTGAACTGAAATAGTTTTGACCGCTGAGTTGTTGATTTGGACCCATATGTCCCTTGATACTTATGGTATCGGTGCTGATTATGGTTATATGTTCTTCTTTGTCATAATTTTGAGAGAGCATCTCGTTCCAAAAAATTTAATAAATTTCTTTCTTACCATAACTGGCTTGTGTGGATGTCCTCCCTGTTGAATATCATCAGTCAGAAGCTTTTAGTGGTCTGTGTTTACTGAGGATGAAGATGACAGTGCTCATGAACACCGGACGAAGCCGTGGACAACAAGCCCTGACTCAAAACCCTGACCACGATCCACGTCAGATGCATTTTTTTACAATTTCCAACAAATCTCTCATCTTGAGTCCGTCTCTGCTCATCTGCCCTCCTCCACAGGACGAGTTTCAGATTTCAGCTTGACAAACTCCTTGGCCACCTCATCAGCAGGCCGCTGGGACAGGATACGCATCACCGTCATGCCCGTCTCGTCGGTTTGAATCCGCGGCCCGAGGGGACACCAGCACGCGCAGCTCTTGCGGTCCGCGACGTCACGCAGCTGAACCACGGCGATGCCGACCACCCGGTCCGCCCGGCCGAAACAGTAATCCTTCACCGTCACCTGGAGCTCATAGCAGTCTGGGGACTCCTTACCAAGGACACTACAGAGCAGAGGGGGAAATTAAAAATCAGCCCCTTATTTAAACATTTCAGCCGTTTTGCTCACTTCTGGAATCACTTGCTCAAACTCACAACTGGAAAGCCTCGTTGAACTTTGCCGACCAACTGTTGTTCTTGGATTTCGTGGTGAACTTGCGCTTCTTGTCGGCCAGGAAGGGGCCGACCATGGAGACTTCGACGAACGGCCGGAACATCCCCGATGTCTGCCACTTCATGTCGTTCGCTGCGATGACTGGACGGAGCGATGTGGGCAAACAGAAGCAGAGAGAGAGAGAGAGCACATGAGACTGATACAGATTCAGTGTCGATGTGGATGTATAATCAGGAGTTTGTGGTTGCACGTGTGTATATTTATAGACATGTATTGGTGGTCATATAAGGTCACCACCATGTTTTGTCTTTTGATCTTATCATTTTGTGCCCAATTTGCTATTGCTGACTGTTCGTCTGTTTTAATGTTAAGAGGGCCTCACAACAAAGACGTCCTCTTTGAAAGGACCATATTAGTGGTTTTACATGTTTTAGAATTTAAACTTTACAGTGTCCATCACTTGGCATTACTGCTGACCATTTTTCAAAGAAATTAGATTTTCTATCTGTTTCACTTCATTTTTTGTAAAGCAGGAAAGTTAACTTTGAGACTAACCTGAGACTTATTTAAGATATTTTAGTTCACCACATTTATTCACCTTAAATCATTTGTGTTTATTAAGTAATTAAGGACTTTGCAAATGAGGAATCTTTTGAAAAAACATCCTCATTTTCTTCTACTTAATTTTAAAACAATTCATATATATTAATTTAATTGGATGGATGGATGGATGGATGGATGATTTATCATTATTCTTATCCCATTTACCCCCCCCCCCGCCCCCCTTCTCCTCCTCTTCAGACATACCTGCATCTTCCTCTGGTCACACTTATGCATGCACAAATACACAACACACTTTCATACATGCACATACTGTACATGAATTATCCTCAGTTTTCTATGTCTTACTGTTTTTTTGTTATTGTTTGTATATTTTGTTACACCTTCAGTATGTCTGTCTGATTTTTCTAATTTGTCCGTTTGCCCAATTGCACTTCTAGAAAAGAAGAAAAACATCAGTCAGTTGCCAATAAGAATTGTTTTAAACGTTTGGCTTCAAAGTTCATCCTTGATCTCGTAAGGATGTGCATTTGGTTTTGTTGACCCTGGTGTAATTGCTGTCAGTAATAAAGCTCAAGCTTAAGATGCTAGTTTACGACAAGCAGTTGGTCGCACCAACAATGAGGAGATTTTTAGAAAGTATTTCCTGCTCAATTGCCTTTCCATGTGGTTGGCAGTAATATAAGGAGTTAATAGGCTAAAACATGCAAAACCACCAGTACGGTTCTTTAAAGGCTTGATTCAAGATTTGGTCCTGGATTTAAGATCAAGGTTCGAATTAGAAAGAGGTTCGGTTTGGGAAAGTATGTAGTTTAGAGCTTTATGGCTGTAGTTAAAACACCAGGATTTCATTTGAAATGTTTGTGTAGTTTGAATTTGGGAGGCTCACCTCTGACAGTGACCTTGCGTTCCTTCCCGAGCATCATGTCGATCTGCAGAACGGCCTCTCCGATGGGCTTCTCTATCCCCGAGCCTGCAGAACACAACCATCACATCACACGTGAACAATGATGAACAACATCTTTAAACCTCACTCTCATGTTTTTCTTTTATCCTTATCTTGATCTTATTGCTGTTGCAGTTTTCTAATCTTCTAATTTCAGCGTTGAGGAAATGCGTTAACAATCCCTTTTGTTACTATAGAGGGGGGTGATGATCATTTAAAAGGTGGGTAACATTAAAGACACACCGCCATATCTTATACTTTTATAGTTAGCTTTTGATAAAGTGATGATTTTCTAATTTACAGCGCAGTTTAAAAACACCTCCAAATCACAGAATGAGGCATGTGCTCTACAGCAGCAGGGATGACGATGAAATGGTGCTAAAATGTGAAGGTTTTTGTCACTTTCTTTTAAAATGGCCAGCCTTGCCACTGAAAACTATGCAACAAAAAATGCTTAAAAAATAGCTCTACAATTTTAATCAAATTAAAGTTTTACCCCTGCTTTTTATAACGAGAAAACATGCTAAATATACTGCAACAATATGCCTCGTTAGTTAATAGAATAAAGCTCCATAAAGCACATCAGCTTCGTTTCATGAACCTCATTAACTATTTGGGTGTTCCTCCAGATTTCACTGAGGTGTATTCTACCGCAAGGAACATTAAAAAGAAGCTCAATGGAACCCAAGAAACCCCTTATTTCAGAGTGTAGTGGACTTACCCCTGTCAGGTCGAATCTTCTCATTGCCAGTGATTCTGATGCCCATCCCATCGTGCACTGAGAGGACAGGAAAGAGCCGAGAGGTTTAAGCAACTTTTTAGGCAATTTGAGGGACATCCTGCCCCAAAAAGCCAACATACTGTACAACCTGTGTGTGTGTGTCTATGATCACCTTGGGAGTGCTGTGTGGTGACAAAGGTCTTGATGAGAGCATCGGTGCTCTGGGAGTAGAGGGAGAGGGCGTAACGCAGGGAAGCCAGTTCAGGACTTTTCTCGACAAACGCCTTCTTCAGCCCGTTTCCTCCGGCATGGAAGTATTGCTGAAATAAAAGAGAGCAGCACAGACCCTTTAAGGCAGATAGATAGATGGAGTATTTTATTCCCAAAGGGAAGTTGCACTGTTACAGTCACCAAATCACACACAAGGATCACAAAAACAACATAAGGACATCCGAAGAAGCAGATAAGAAATAAGTAATAAAAACATAACTAGAAACTTAAATATAACTAAAAACAAGGACCAAACTCTAAATATATACAATGATACTGCCGGTAAATATTCTAAACATGGCTGGTGCAAGTCCAGTATATACAGTATAATCTTTTTTATTTACAGTATATGGCAAGGTGCTTAATTGGACTGACTTAGATGAGTGTTGAAAACAGTTGTGCAAAGAATCTATATATACACAGGTGTGAACAAGTATGTACAGGAATACATTCTGTGACAAAATAAAATGTTACACTATAGGTTGAATATGTACATAAGAAAGTGCTATGATTTTTCTTTTTCTTGTCGTTAAAAAGATTCATATAAGAACACGTTTTTCAGTAAAGTGCATTTCCCAGTTTGGTTCTGTTGGATGACTAAATACACATAAGTGTGACTATTTCTAATGAAGCAGCATATCAAATCTGGCGGCAACATCTAAAAGTTATGCTGAAAGTCTTGGTTTGTCTTGGCTAATGTTGCGTTTGGTGTTGGTGTAGGCTACTGGACATGAGCTGTACGGAGAAGAATTACTTAACCTTTTACTATGGTGTTGTATAAAGCCAAAGGACCATGTCAATGTCTCTAAACTGACTAGATGCAACGGTCACTTCCCATGTTGTTTCTTGCTTGACATGAGAATGTGAAGGTTGCCCCCTACCTTGATCGTCTCCAGCCCTGCATCGACAATTATACACTGTTTGGGCGTCAAGGTTTTGGCTTCACCACCTCCCTACAGAAACCAGAGTTCACAGACATTAGAAAAACTTTCCTCATGAGAGCAACACTCAATAAATAACTAAAAACAAAACACCCCCCCCCCCACCCGGGAAAATCATGAATCCTTTGTTATTTAGCATAGTTTTGATGTTTAGTGTCACTTGTTCGTGGCATCCATCCGTGAAATTGCAGTTTTTAACCATTTAAATACAACTAGCATCATCCTCCCCTTCCAACCGTGTAGGAGGAACTACAGAGGCCGCGATCTAGAACCAGTGTTTGTTTTGTCCGTTCTGGGCTACTGTAGAAACATGGCGGTGCAACATGGCAACCTCCGTGGAAGGGGACCCGCTCCCTCTGTGGATAAAAACTGCTTATTCTAAGATAACGAAAAAACCCAACTTAATGTTGCAAGAACTTGGTGGTCTCTGTAGCTAGTTTTACTTCTTCCTGCCAATGATTTGGCGGCATATTTGAAATCATTTGTTCCATTAATAAGCGATAACGGCTTATTAATATAATATAATATTATAATTGCTGCTTGTTTACTAGAATCCAGGCTCTGGTCGTCTTATCTGGCTTCAACAGCTAACAACGTGGTGACAAGTAATAAACCAAAGTCCAGGCTTTGTGGTTATGCCTCTTTTTCTGCGTGTTACCTTGAGATTAGAAAGTCCTTTAGCTGCTGTGAGGAGTTGGGCACCCTGCAGAGAGAGGAGGGGCAGGAGAGAAAAAGAAGTGGATTATATTGAGACTTCATGTGATATTTTCATGCTTCATTGTACATCGCACTTCTCTGTACAACACACAAAATGCACTAATTCAACATGACTACCACATTCACAGAAGAAATCAAACTGGAACAAACTCATGTATAGATCATTTTGCAGAAGAGAAACAAACCTGCCGACATCCACCACTGGGTGGCGGCAGCGCACAGCTGCTGGATCTTACTGAGCTGAGCTGTGAGACACTACCATAATCCAACGCTACATAACATACACACAACATACAGTATATTTGAAGATTTAGTACAGTATCTTCCTTTCATTCTATTCTGCTTTTATAATCAACTTGCAGAGACTTTGTGCAGATAGATCCTTTACAACAGTAAACATTGTGTTCACTTGGATTTTTTTTTGGTCAAAATTACGTTGTTGGGTTTTTTATGTGTGCAAGTGCCGTTACAAGCTGTTTTAGTGCATTTAGGGGAACTTGTTTGCTGCCGACTCTAAATTCATGAGCCTTGCTGTCGGTAGACACAACAACAACGCACACAAGTGTGTCGAATGGGAATACGATCGTGTGTGAATTCGGTCACTTTGGGCGTAAAAAAACTGTTGCTGTTCGGCAGCCGACTTTCAGATGTTTTCAAAACAGTCCGTGCCTGCTGCTCCATTACCACATGACAAAAACATCACTCTGACAGAGACATGAAAAGGAAATCAATACAAAAAAAAAAGGCCAGATTTGTAAATCGGTTGGCAATAGTAAGTATAGTGTGATTTGTATTTAATGGGCAAAAACATGCACACATATTGTCCTTTAATAACTGTGTGTATGTTTGTGTGTTCACTGTCCTCTAATTAGTCTCATCAGTATGTAAAGCTGGACTTGTGATGCCTGTAAAGATGTCTGACAGACGAAAAGAAGTAAGGAATATGGATTACTTATCAGACAACCGTCTCTCATTGTCTCGTGTTTGTGCTCTTAACTTTGAGGACCAGAGTTATGATTGACATTTTTGCAATAGAGGACATTTTGTCTGGTCCTCACGTCTTCAAAAGGGCTTCATGAAGGTTAAGAATTGTTTTAAGGTTGAAAGGGGACCTCCGCTGATTTTGCGCATTAAAGTCTGTTCACAGGTGTTGGCGAGTACTACCACATATGTGATGTAAAGCCTTTTGTGGCTCCAGCAGGAGCGTCACAAAATCGGATACATTGCCTCAAGTGATGTCACTTGAGTCAGCATCGGTTGGGGCTGAAGACTACGGGTCTGAAAACGAAACAATTCTGGGGGTGTGGAGTTGGGAAGAAGTGAACTTACCAGACCTCTGTAGCCCGCTCCTCATCTCTTTGTGAGGCTGGCGGCTCAAGGCTACATTAGCCGCTACTAGCATGACACATTGTGGGTAATGTAGGCGGCAGGTTTTGACAAGGAAGAAGAATGTGTGGAATAAAAAAAAGACATCTCTGGTGCAGCTGCATCGATTGTGATCCTTTTTTTTTTTTTTTAACTGTCCATCATGAGTCGTGACAGTGTTGCAACGCTAAATCGGTGGAGTACTCTTATGGTTAGAATTAGGTTTAGTTTAGAGTTAGGGTTGGTGAGGGTTAGGGGTGTCCTTACCAGGCTGTCGTTGCTCTGAGGCAGGACGATGGTCTTCTCCAGGCTGCTCAGGACGATCTTCCACAGATCCTTCAGGATCCTCTTCAGCACCGTCTTCTCACAGATGTCAGCAAAGATACTGAGACTGGATCACACACAAGCACCAAAAATCAGAGCTAAAACGTGTTTGGTCCAACAGTCTTCATTGTACAGTGGTAATCAGTGTAGAGGTCAGTTATCATGCATTTAGACTCCACCAGTGCCTTCCATAATAAATACTTCTTTTTTCATTACTGACCTAAGTGCTTTCATGACATGATAAGGGGAAATACACAACTATGAACACATACAAAACAAACAAACACAGAAAAACAAAATGGTCAAACAGTAACACATCAAAATGGCAAATAACTGTGGCAAAATCTGTGTGCACGTTTACTGGCGCACCTACAGCATGTATCCTGAATGTCATGAAAGAGGTAAGAGTGTGTCAAATTCTGTCATTCATAAAATGCTCTCGTTTGAATATCACACTGTTGCAGCCTCATAAGTGTCTCGATAAGTGTCTCCCGATAAGTTTGGGTGAATACACCACCGATACCCAGTTCCAATGGGCTGTTTTCACCTGGAGTTGGTGTTATTTTGTGATGTACCACTGTTGGGTTATTTACCCAAACTGCAGGTTATTTTTTTTACCCAGTTTTAGACACAACAAGCTTACATTTATTTCCTTTAAAAAACGTAATATTAGTTGTACAAAGCAACCGGTATTAACAATCAATGACAAATAGTGCAATGTGAGCTTAAAAAAGAGCTGGAGGAGATTCTAACATTTTGCAACCATGTCATATTTTAGTTTGGGTAAATATCCCAACAGTAATAAAAACAATAACTGTAACACTGGGTCAAAACAACCACGTGTTGCAGGCACTAGGTAAAGTTAACCCATTATTGCGTTGGTGTTATATTGTCCCAACCTGAGTAAAAGTTTCTTTAAAAAGTTTATATGTTTGCCTTTATTTCGACAGAGGCAGCTGTTGGGAAACAGGACATGTGGGAGAGAGAGGGGGGATGACACGCAGCAAAGGGCCACAGGTTGGATCTGAAGTCGGGGCCACTGCGGTAAGGACTCAGCCTTGTCCATTGGGCGCGTGCCCTATCAGAGTTAATTTTGACCCAGTTTTTAGTGCGTGGATAAAAAAGCAAGACCATTTGGGTTGGGAAATCGCTGAGCTACACGGTCAGCTAGCGGAGTTACAGTACACAATTCAGTTAATTTCGTGAAATTAGTGGTTTCATGAGAGTAACAATAAATTACATTAAAGGTGCCAGAGCCACAGGTGCGGTCGTCTGCTTGCGGCTTACAACAGGAGCCGCTGTGTGTCTCATGCTTCGACTTACTTCCCATCCAGGAACTCCATGAGGGGCCTCAGCATGTTGTCAGCATCCGCCTCTGCAGCGTTGTGATTGGGTGGCCCTTTGATCTGGTAGAGGATCTCAGCCATCTGACGCATGCAGCCGTTGATGCGAGTCTGGAAACTGGCAGGGAGAGGCGACCGAGACAAACTCAGACAAGAAAACCTCTGCGAGGCTGGAGGGGGCTTGTGCCTCAGACGTCCATGGAATACTGTGTGTGTGTGTGTGAGCGTGTGTGTGTTACCTCTTTGCAAACATGGTGCTGAAGTTGTCCAGGACGGTGCTGAGCTTCACCTGCAGCTCGTTGAGAATGTCAGCTGCCTCTGTATCCAGCTACAACACACACATGAATGAACAGGAGGAGAAGGGCGATAAGGTTATTTAAAGCCTTTACTATCAGTTATACAGCCACCACTAGACTGCTGAAACCCAAAATGTCAGCTTGGCCCTGTCGCAGCTCAGCTGCGGTTTCAATGTCTGGCACATCCAGTTGTTCCGAAGCCAGATTTACTTCTTTAACTTGTCCTTGTTTTTGGTGTTTAATCCCTCTTTTTCAATGTCTTTCAATGTCCTTTCTCACTATGAAGAAAACTTCATATTTATAAAAAATAATTTACCAGTTAAGAAGACCACTGCAAAAATAGCTAAATATAGCTCAGTAACACCCACTGATTTGATTTTAAAGTGAGAACAATATAAGCTAAGTTTATATTATATCTTATGTACTAGGTCCATCACCTAAACAGTATTTGTACACTCCTGTGAAGAGACTGCCTTTAATATGAACAAGGCAAAGAATTTTTGCCTATATGTATATTAACAACTGCAATTAACTATCTTAATTGTGATTTACACATGGAAATAATATTAAACATGAGCGTAACTGTCAAATGTGAAGAAACACAAGCATTCGTACACATGCAGAGATAAAAGCAGGGCCAGCAAAATTAGAGCAGGAGCCTCATTTATCAGCTGCGTTTAGGCACAAAACTGTGCGCATGCTCATTTCCAGGCATATAGAATCAGATATATCAAGAGGACAGTGAACAGAGTGGTTAAAAAATATCTATTACATTCGGGTTAAGTTGTTTTGCCAGTTGTCAGTAATGACTGTCTTCTTTATCTCTTTCAGTTTCTCACAACAAGTAGTCCTATTATAAGGCTGCTAGGCCTTTCAAGGGCATGTTGTTCGCCATATATGACACTTTGGGGGCGTATTTCTTGCAAATACGCCCGTCTATGCATGAGCAGGTGGGTGCAGAATACGTGGGATTTATCCTCGTTTGCTGCATGCAGGTGTGCAAAACGAACGCATGTTTAATAAATGCCAACTTTCTTGATAAATGAGGCACCGAGGTGTCTAAAGATATCAGAGTGCAGAAAGGAAATGCAAGCATGGCACTCTGCTCACGTCTCTTGGTTAACATTGACACATTAGATGGAAAGGCTTTGATTTGCTCTAGCAGGAGCATCGCAGCTAGAATGTCACAGCTGCATCCACTGGACATTAGGAGTCCAACTTCGCCGTTGTACTAAAAGTAATAGGACATCAGGTATTGTCTCTGTTTATGGTCAAGTGAGTGCAAGTACTGCACACTTTGGACTCGTTACGGTAAGCATAAATAACTTAAACCAAAGGTGGTTGTCTTTTTTTGTGAGCTCCTCTTCTGAACTGCGAGTTGAAAACTTTCCAACAAGCTCACACTGAAGTGCCGCAATCAATGTTAACATCCTGTTAGTTTCTCCTCTGCGTATTTTCGGATCTTTTGGCCAGAAATGTGAACACAGTATCCGGCAAAATAAATATGTTTGAGGCAGGTTTGATTGGTGGTTGAACATTGCACAGTGCGTGTACATAATTTCTAGCGCAGGAATACTTTTGCGAGCGTGTAGACGAGATGAGTAACAGTGTGTAACAGATTCATTTCTCAGTGTCAATAGATGAGACAGTGTGACTACAATGAGTGTATGAGTCAGAGATACGCACAGTGACTTACAGAATGGGCGCACTTTGTGTGTGTGTGACGACGCTGCTGGATGGTGACTGCATACAGATCAGTAGACAGGAAAGAAACGCTGACTAAAATGCTAATTGCAAACATCGTGACTCAACGTCAAGAGTTTGTAGATGTATCGGAAGAAAACACGTGACAAGCTCATTCATGCCTCCTCACACCCGTTCAACAGGGTCTGAAAAGAGCACTTCAAGCTATAAAGAGCAAACGATTTCCTGAAGCTCAAGCTCCTCAAAAATAAACCACAAGAGGCTGAAATGAAACTCACTGTTTTGGGGTTTTTTTACATTAAGTGGAAGTCATCTGACAGCAGGAGGCTGTCACGCAGAACTCTTGAGAGTAGAAAGTTGAATTTAGTGAACATAATTACATATAATAAACCTAGTGGGAAGAACAGTGAGTAGAAATCAAAGAATTCAAAGTAGAATTAAGAAAGGAAGGCATCTAAAATTAGCTGACTCTTACACACTATGGGTGTTCAGGAGATTTCTTTTCTCTGCGGGCATTTTCCATACCCAATAGTCCATATTTAAGTGAGATCCGTGCGTTGAACAAAGACTGGGGTGAAAATATCCCAAACCAGGGAACCTGAACCAAGTTTTTATGCAAACTTCTCTGCAGATTTGACAGATGACAAAGTCTGAGCTAAAAGGGTCAGGCTCAGCTGCAGATTGCCTCTTGATCTGGCAGGCATTCGATGTCCTGCTCAGGTTTACTTTAGCACCTGGCTGCATTGGTCGCAAGGAGCCCCGGGGCCTTAAATCCACTGCGGGCAGTGCTCTTGAATTTGTGGTGTAATTTTAATGGCTTTTTTTTCGTGTTGTGAGCCCCGTATGTTGGCGGAACTTTGTTTGTGTGTGTGCCTGTAGTCTGCCCCTCCTGTTGTCATGATTCGGCATTAAAAACAACTTCAACTTTAACTGACTTAGAAATGGCATGCCATGGACACAGAAAACACAACCCTTTTGCAGGTGAGTAAAAGGAACACTTTGCGTTTTTGGTACATTTGAAGAGGTTTTTACAACACAATCCAAAATGTAAAGGGGAATTTGACATTTTTTTACATCTTATATGACATTGGTTCAGTCATTATTAGTGTGTCATCAACTTTAACTATTCTTCATGGTTTTGAATGCTTTGCATTTAGATTCAAGTAAATGCGGGTAAATAGAAAGATACGACAGCAACATCTTCAGGCTGATCAAGCAAAGTGCTGTTGAACCAGAAACGGACAGCTTTCGATTGACAAGGATCACACATTTTGATGCCATGAATCTGGGCACTCAGAGGTAAAAAAAACCTAAATTAAGAGTTTTGATGGCCCAGCACTCCGACGTCTAATCAGCCAGATTAACTGTAAACACCTGCATGGGACTTTATTGCCAACATGACTATTACGCTGCATTCACACATTATCCGTGGAACGATAAGAACAAGAAAATCTCCCGTGTTTTTAGCTGAACGGATTCTGATAGTGTTAATATTTGATTTGATTTTGATATAACTGCCAGTGATGATGCCTTTGCAGCCATTTTGCACTTTGCCAAAAAGACGATATCTTAGTTATCAGAAATTCACAATATCCCCAACTTGGAATTACAAGTCACAGGCTGACGTGAACCCCCTGCCCCCACCCCCCACCCCCCACTCGGTTGCTTGTAAATACTTTCAGAACGATATGATGTGAACGTGGCATATGCTCAATAATAATCCAATTTTTTTCATTTGTCAATTACTATCAAGAAACTAAAGAGGCAAAGTGCAGTTTTCAGATAAAGTGGTCTAGAGAAGCCGGGCCACAGACCTTCAATAAACCTGAAAAACAGCCTGAAGCTCATTAGTATTCAGGACCTCAACTATGCACCACGTGTTACACCAGCCAAGTGGCCAGACGACTGCAAGATAAGGCATCCCAAAGTGTCTTTGTAGAAAGTGTGCCATCGATAACTGTGGTATTAGATAGAGGACGCTGGGCAAACTGCCATAACATATAATTGGACTAAAGTGAGGGTTGACTTTCAAGTGACAGTGTTTTAGTATCTTGCAATAGAATTGAGAAATGTTGCAGTGAGTGAAATGAAATGCTGGACTGTCCACTCCGCCCCTTCAGACCAAGTCTGCTCTTGGTCTGAATCCAAAAATGAAATGTACAGCTGTGTTTATGTGAACTGCAAATGTCGAGCCTAGTCAAACATCTTTATAGGCATTTGGAGGTGAGTGCACACGTGGGCGTGTGTGGTGTCCTTGAGCGATGAATGAAAATACAGGGACAAATCCTCGCCAACATCAGAGAGGAGGATGAATCAAGAGGCGTGTGAGGGTAGGTACAGTAGAAAGAGCCAAGCCTAAAAGTGGAATAGTAGATGAATTCATTCAGTGCTTACAATTACAAAGAGGGGTTTTCCCCCCCAATTATATGGCCTCTAACGTCTCACATTTGTAAAAAAATAAATGTCATTAACAAAGTATAGGCTTTTGATTTCATATTTTCAGGAGCAAGCACGTATTCATGCACATTTGGATTGAATTTCAGTTGTACAGTTCCCTGTCGCCTACCACCTTTAGCTCCTATAGGAACATAACACTGTTTGCTAGCACAGTATATGTATTTTACATAATTTCTTTATTAATGTAAATATGATATCCTGCAGAATACTATCAGGATCCTTCAAAACATGCATTTCAGGGGTATTAGACATTCTCAATTCAGTTGGTGTACTTTTTCATGACTTTGGGAGGAGAAAGAAAGTGAATGACTAAAAAGAACTGCCTTCAAGAACAAAAGGAAACACACAAACACAAAGCCCGCACATACACACATCTCCTCACTAGAATCCCAGCCTGAAATTAGACGTGTCCTTTACAGGTAATAAGTGTTTGTCAGACTCGCTTATCTCTCTCTACCACCCAAACTGTACCTTCTTTGTGGCAGCTGTGGCTTCGGTCTTCCCGGAAAGACAGAAAGGAAAAACGAGAAAAGACACAAAAGTAAAAAGAAAAAGAAAAGTCACACGATATTGATAATTAAAAACAGACTTCGCTACACAGACACAGGGTTGCACATTATGGTATACAGCAGGTAAAAATAGTATGAGGGTTTATTTTGGGTGGGATTTTGTTATATTGTCTGGTGGATTGGGTAATGGCGAGTGGGTGATTTTAATAAAAGCTTTTTGTTTATTGCCTCGGGTTTATTGGGATGCTACAACACAAAGGGGAAAACTGACAACACCAGCAGAAGTCCTATGTTTCACTGCTGTCTGCTACAGTACTGCTACACAGTGACTTCATCCCAAAAATGGAATTATTTGGAAGACAGTCCAATTTTTACCCAACTCATACGAACGACTGATCAGATACTTAGTTATATCAGATACATCATTGTTCCTATACTCTGCTGGGTACTTTGTGTGTACCTGGAAGAATGAAAAGAATATAGACTAGGTGCAAGATGACAGCAGAATCTTCCCTCGCTGACTTTGGATACAGACAGTAGCCATAATGCACATGGGAAATGTGTAGTTAAAAACAAGTATATCAGCTCTCTATGCAGAATTTAAGAACTTCTCGCTCATTCCTAATCGATAGTTTATGAAAATGAATTGCACTTAAACAAAATACTTGTATGATATAATACTTGTTTGGCACAATGTCAATAAGATTTGAGAAATATAAAAATAATAAAAATTTGTTGTAGCGCTACCAAAATCCCCAAATTGTGTATAGCACCCCCCAAATGTGTCCCTTTTTAGGTCCCAAAATTTGACATACTCAGATTTTTGGCTACTAATCGGACATTGTATTCAAAGATACTACATAATCAAAAAAAAAAAAAATGAACAAAACATTCCAAAGAGTTTGGGGTCGCAGAGGGGCCCTAAACAGCTGTGTTTAGGGTTAATTCATTCTACTTTCTTACAAGTACTTCGTGGAGTATTAATGTTGTACATCAGGTTAACTCTAAGACAAGGATGTCTATGGGGAACAGGCTAATAGTCTAAATTCAGAAGCTGCATTTAAGAGGCGGATCAGAGGGAAAAGCTCTACAAGAAAGAAAAAGGGAGACGACTGTGAAAAACAAACCTTGTTAACTTCCTCCTTTGACTGGTGGGGGGAAAAAAACAAAATAAAACATTAGACAGCTGTCCTCTACAGTCTTGTTGTTCTGCATAAATACAAAATATGCTAAGAGGAATGATAAGCCAACAATTTAACACAAAAACAAAAAAAAAAAGACTAAGCTCAAAGAAAAAAAGCTTCATTCTGGAGAAAAAAAAAATGGCCTTAAATTTAATTAAGCAGTGCTGCTGCTGCCGAAGGCCAAATTCAAGTGTTTTGGCAAATGGGAATGAATCTTTGAATTGGATTCTGGGAAAACAGGGGCAGCAGACATAATGAACTATTGACACGGTCAGATCCTCCCCTTTATTGGGCCTTATACTCATCCCAAGGTCCACACACCATTCATTAATAGTTTAGATACTGCTTGTAACTGCTAAAAAAGAGGGGTTACCAGTTACAGCATAATCGTATGTCTCTGACCACTGCAGCACTTTATTCAACCCTCAAAAGCTTCCACGCCAGCCACTTGGAGCATGAAGTCTCAAGACAAGATGTTACAGATGTGTGATCAACTGCACATAACAATGCGGTTTGATCAGTTCACACTGGGCAATTTCACGTGAGTTATGGGTAAACACGTCGCATGATTGAGAACTGTCTTTGATTTTGGCAACCAATCACCTGGAGATGCAGCAGAAGATGAGCGCCAGTCCGTTTGCCCTCAATACTTTGTTTTTCAGGGTTTTGTCAATGAGGAGGAAGTTCTGGCGATTAAATTTCAGCTACGTCTGCCATACACATTGTTACACACATCAGCCGTCTTGAATGCATTTTCTGCCGTTTGTTTGGACTAATACATTAAGCCATGCGCGACGTGACTGCAGCCTAATAAGTTGCGATACTGAAGAAACTTTGTAGTTGTGCAAAGACACGTATACATTTTTTTTTTACCTTACAGTAAAATAAATTTGATGCCTTTACTGGGTGTTGTCAAGCTTCCTTTTCTAATTTTGACAGTGTTTTCAACAATTAGTCAGTGCATCCAAAGTGATCATTAGGCCTTTAGTCAAAGTGGACAGGACATCATAAATACAAATGATCAATACAGGACAAACTTGAGGAGAAAGATGTATATTGTAGGACCTTTTATTAGGGCTGCCACCTAAGCTTTGAAATCTTACAAGTCCGCACTTGTACTTGTGAGGGTAATTAGCGGCATTTTAGGCACCCACCTGTTTGTAAGGGAACGAAAAGAAAGCCAACGCCATTTATCTCTCTGTTTCTCGCACACAAACCCTTTCTATTGCGCTGGCTCTAAAATAAAAAAAAAATTCTAACTGAAGTTCAGTTATGGCGTGTACAGTCAAGTACATAAATGAGTGCATTCGAAGTGGCTAAAAAGATGAGGTTCGGGGGAATATTACAGGGGAAAGAGAGCAAAAGGGAAAACAAATAGATATTACAAAAGCTGAAGCAGAAAGAGGAGGTAAGGGGCAGAGTGATTACAAACCAACCAACCTGCTTCTCTTTGTCTTTCTTTTCAGCCTGCAAGGACACACATTTGTAAGTGAGCCACGCTTAGATGCTAGGAGCAGCAGTATAAACACGTTCACACACCACGACATTCACACACTGACATCATAAATAAACACACTCTTTTTGGCACTTTTATTAGGTTCACCCTCCCTGTTAGCCTTTAGTCCTTCCAGACAGTGACTCACACGTTAATAAAGCTAATTGCTGCTTTCAGGTGAGACCCTGGCAGGTCCAGTTTTGCTGATTCTTAGGTTTTATAGCCAGCTTGGAGGTTCACATCCCCCCTCTGATGGATGATAAAAACAAGCCTTAGCCAAAGGGTGTAGGGTATGCACAACCAAATCAACAAACAAACCGAAGAGAAGAATCAAACAGATGTTCCACACACTGTACTTGCAGCTCCCGTGAATGTTTACTAAGCAACCTTTCGATCTGACAGGAGGTCTTCGTCAGGCACTGTCAAATCACCATCACAAAGCAGAGCAAAGACATATTCATCACACAGGTGGTTGTGATCAGCATGATTGATAGTCAATCTACTCAAGCTGGACCAATCAGAACTGAGCCGGACACCGATGTCTGATGCTCCTACATGGGGGGGGGGGGCAGCATGCCTCTAAGAGGTGAAGAACAACTAGAAACAGCAGGATCAATACGACACACCAGTAGCTGATCCCAAAACACATCACAAATCACACAAAAACAATATTATTGTCAATATTATACAGCCACAAATCGAATTAAACACGTTAGAGGTTGAGCCAAATGTATTTCATAAACCACATAAATCAAGGAAAAATACATAAAGACAATATAAAGTAATAGATACAAAAAAATTGAAAAGTGGAAGACAGTGAAACATTACCCATCCAAACAAAAAGTTGTTCTTTAGCAATACAGGAACATTCATCAACAGATATAAACTTTCGGGGGAAACGATTGATTAAGATTGGCTCAACCTCTAATGTGTTAGATTCGATTTGTGGCTGTATAATATTGACAATAATATAATAATACTGTTTCTTGGGGTGAGCGATATCACTTTCTTCTATGTATTTTCCTATGTGGTAACTTCATGATTGTTCTCTTGGTTTTTGTGTGATTTGTGATGTGTTTTGGGATCAGCTACTGGTGTGTCGCATTGATCCTGCTGTTTCTAGCTGCTCTTACCCTCTTAGAGGCATGCTTTGTCCCCCATGTCCAGCTCAGTTCTGATTGGTCCAGCTCGAGTAGATTGACTATCAATCACGCTGATCACAACCAGCTGTGTGATGAATATGTTTGTGCCTACATATTATCTGCTCTGCTTTGTGGTGGTGATTTGACGGTGCCTGACGAAGACCTCTAAAAACAAGCCATGACATTTTTAGGGTACACGCAGGGCTTATCAAACAAGATGCATGACTTCAACCACTTTGAACACGTTAGGATCATTAACACCGGGCACGGTGGTAGTCGACCCCCTTTGATTTTATGTATAGAGCTCTTTAGAGTCTGCAGTCTATGCTTCCAATCACCGAATCATTTCACTAATGACTCCTTCTGTACTTGAAGGTGTGGTAATGTGAAAATAGTTGAAAGGAAAACCTGCTGACTCTTGGTCCTCCATTGCCACATAATTGGACCCCACTGGTTTGGAGATGACTGCGAACCCCCTTGGACAAAAATAACTTATTGCTGAGTGACAGTCACATGTTGTCAGAGATTAAGGGATATATCTGTCCATCCTTCACCTTAGCCACCGTGCTATTTCTCTCTCAGACTACTGGTCATTTCAGGACCATTAGTAGGAACCACTTTGGAGCACAGTAACTATTAAGAACACTTTTTAACTGTGTTTTTCTCTAGTTTCCCAATTTTGAAAAGAAAGTAACTCTCAGGGTCATTGCATTACTAACTGTAATTGAGGAGGGAGCTCCTGCCTCCTCAAATTCACTTCAACATACTGTAATGTAATTGTCAATTTTGGATCACATCCTGTGCAAAGTGCCAGTCCTATTTTCAAAAAAATATTACAAATGTATATTTTCTGCACATAAAAAAAAACCGTCCAAAGTTTTGTTTTATCAGGGTAAAATTGAGTACAATTATTTTGCAAACCTGAATTAACAGATTTGTGAACGAGTTGTGAACACAACACTGACATATCGTCACCTTTTATGTTGATATGGCGAACTTGTGATCAAACAGTTGCTTGTTTACACATCTAGTGGTTACAGAGCAACATTATCATTTGGAGCGGGTTCAGCTCACCTGATCACTCGCTTTTAGCTCATCTTTTTGGCCTCTCCCGACCAACCCCCGAGGGAAATGTGCTCAATGCTCCACTACGTTCACCAGCTGGTCTTTAACTGTGTCTGTCTGCTGTTTAGTGCTGAGTAGGTAGTGTACGGTGGCTTTTTAGAGCTTTTTCGCTGAAAATGATACTATTAGAGCGGTGAGAGCGAACCAGAACAGTAAAGTGGTGGGCCGGACAGATAAAACAATCAGCTGAAACTCACTGTAAAGCTCCATAAAGCGGAGGGGAGCTGCAGATTAGAGTGATCATTCTGTCTCGGTTCATCACTACGTGCGACTCCTTTCACGTTGTCACATAGTTTTCACATTGTCATTTAATTACGTTGTTATAATAGAAATATGAATTATAGCAGCTTTAAGATTAGGTTGAGATCATGGCTTTTAGCTCATTTATTGTAAGAAGTGTGCACATGGTGTGCACTGTTTGTACATACAGGAATAAAAAAGGTGTGTACTTATTTTCATATAAATAATACATTTCCCCTTAAGATCAGGCTTGACAACCACACACAAGCACAGAGACGCACACATCACCAAATGCTTAAAAACATGTCTAGTCTGAACGCACAAAGCTTGGTGGCAAACACACCTTTTCCTTCTTGGACTGAGACTAGGAAGACGTGAAAACCGGGAAGAAAAAGACAAACGCCATAAATGTTAATAAAATAGAGAAAAGGGAAACACGACACAAGATTCATCAGTGAGTATCAAAGGGTACATGAGGGCCCTTGGCTGATGGCTCACCTTTTCCTTATCAAGCTTTTGGACAAAGAAAGGAATGAAACAAAGCCATTAAAACAGAAAAAGACAGAAAACAACAAATAGAAGGCATGGGGGAAGGCAATAAGTTAATGGTACTGTATGATGACGGGAAAACAATTTTGGAAACATGAACACACGCTGTACATTATGCTTAGACACACACACACTCATTCTTAGACTCTGTCCCACACGAGAACAGCAAAGTGAATGGAGGATCTAGTCAACCACATGTGAGGATTTCAGTCAGCTCTGAGGTGACCGCCAGTAGGAGAGGAGAGGTTAGTCATGGAAATGTCGCAAAAAACCCATTGTTAAGGCAAACCTTCTCCTGCTCCTCCTCACTGTCATCATAGGCTGAGGAATCGTCCTACAGGAGGACAGATGGTTAAACAACTGCTTTCAGCACAACATAGACAAACTAAAGCATCTACTTCCAGTACAATTCACCAAAGTAACGGGTTATATTTCAGGAGAAAATATCTGCTCAGGGAAGAATTTTAAAGCTTAATTGTATATCAATATTCCAATACATTTTTCCAGTGTCCTCCCATCACCTCCCTTCGTTGTCTCCTAGTTTTGAACAGAGGAGACGCGCTGTCGTGTATTCCTAACTATGAGAGCTCGGCATTTTCTTTTTAGTGCCGAAAGTTAAAAATATCTCAAGTGCTTGTTCCCCACTTCAACCAGATTTTCAATCTTCTCAGAGTAATAGCAGGAGCCACGTAGCACCCAGCACTTCCCTGAAGCATCTTTTTAGTCCTGCTACTTAAAAAACGTCTGGTGGAAACCATTTAATGGTACAGCAAGATGCTAATCCGTATTGTCACCGGGGCGACAAATGCTGGACCTTTCCCGTTAGAAGACTGCTTGGAGTGACAGAACTCAGCGATGATGTCGAGGGTGCATTTATTTTCATAGAATACCATATGTTTTATCATTGCAAAAGACTAAATGAACCAAGAATGTATCACCCCACAAACAGAGAGACTTTTGATTTGCCTTATTTTCCCAAATTAAATTTAAGAGTTGAAAAATGGTCACTGAAATTCGTTGCCTAAAGAAGTGACAAATTAAAGCTATAAAAAGTTTGATTCACCAAAATTTGATTGAGATTTCTTTTCTATCTGGTCTCATTTTGTTGTCACAGGAATTTAAGTTTTCACAGTTTCTTCTGACCGCCATTTGGGGTCACATCAACTAGCCCTGCGCAGCTTTTTATATAATTAAACGCATAACAAACAGCACCTACTCTTCTACTCAATTCTGAGTGTGTAGATGAGGCCTGCAGTTGAGATTGTACTTCATTTTGGTGAAAACAGAACATAAAGATACGCAGGTGAGTCTGCTTCACAAATACAGCACAACTCAACACACAAAACACAAAGTCCTGGTTGCACAAAGGCCTGGATTCAAGCGCGTTAACAAACTGTCACTGGACCTGACCCACCAACCTTTTTCTCCTTCTCTTTGTTGTCATCCTAATGGCAGAAAGGACAAGGCAGGGCAGGAGAGGGTAGATAAGAAAGGACAGGACAGGAGAAGCAGGACAGCATTAGCAATCATGCCTTTTTGCAAAAACAATCATGTTGTTTTCTTACAAAGCAGCTCTTAAGGACCCACTTATATCAAAACTAGCAGTTGCTTTAAACTGAAATGGACGGCAGGGTGGCCACGTGATGACCTGAGAAACAAAAGGCAAATTTGACTAAAGCCCAGCCGAAACGAAGCAACGCATGAGAGCAAGAAACATTTAAAAGAGAGTGTGTGCTGTGAGCTGTGCTGCCGAACACTCTGCACACACGCATCATTTTGTTACTTGTGAGAATTGTATTGACTTCAATTCAATTTAACCATAACAAGCAACACTTGATCCTAAAATAAATGATTCGCCTAGTGGGGACCTGCATTTTGTCCCTAGATGTGACCGTGTGTGCAGGTTTGTCCTCACAGCCTGACTAACACATAGTAAACCATAATCCTAACCGTTGTACTTATGAGGACCTTCACTGAGCTAAAGCGGCGTGCACTAGCCTCTCTAACCTTCGCAATGTCGAACCCCGACCTTTAACCTAAGCCTAATTCTGACATTAACCCTAGAATCAAGTCTCAATACCGAATACCTCCAAATTAAGAAAACGATGATGCCCCCTCTTAAAGGATAGGTTCACAATTTTTCAAGTCTGTCTTAAAACGTTAGTGAGGTGCCCATGCGAGCAGTGAAACAGCTTTTGCATGCTGTGATCTTTCCTCTTGTCCATGCTGGCCATTAAAAGAGTCCTTCTTAATGCGCTTTCAGTGTGTCAAGCGATGGGGAACAAAATCCACAGTCCTCCCTGTGTGCATGAGTACATTTGAAAGTTAACTGAGGCGTATACAAGTACAGTGGATACAGTGGATAAGTCCTAGAGTATTTATCACAAAATGCCTTGCTTTGGTGCTTTTCTTCCACTGCAGCTAAACAGGGAACACTGTGGAAACACAAAGAGGGAATTTCATACAAAACTAGAAGGGCACTCAGAGAATGCAGACCTCCGCTAAAACCAATAGTCCAGTCTTCCATGACATAGAAATCTGCAAGCTCAACTGCTATACATGTCTGGATATATTTCCCAAACTATTAGAATTACACTATGTCAAAATAGGGTTGTGCCTTGCTGAAGCCATCAATTTATTATGTACTTTGCGCAGGTCGGAAAATCCGGAATTCCATATTAATAATTAAAAACTAAAAACTACAAAGCAGCCCCGAAGAACAATATACATCGAAACTTGGGCTGCACCCGGGGTTCTTCTCACATTCATTAGGAATCTTGGGGTTCTCCTTTATAAACAAGGTACATTTTTTTTCTCATTCATACAACATGGTGCTGCACAATGAAATTAAAAGTCTTCAAGGAACAATAAAACACCTCTCATGTCCGACGCAGGCCATTTACATTTTTCAACTAGCACGAGGACAGCATGAATTAAGGAGCATGACGGTTTTATAACGATTCATCGTCGGGTCCAGTTAAATTGCCCAGAGCACATTTATTAAACTGGAGATAATTTCACAAGAAGTCCTTACAGAGAGGGAACATATTACAACGCTTGCTTGAACACTTCTGCTTTCAGACCAACTTTTATAGCCAAATACACACGTTATATATACACATATAATGTCAGACACAAAATATCCTCTCCTGCAAAGGCCCAAAACTATAAGAAAGGAGCAGCACATTTAGCTGGCCCATATCAGAATGCGTAGCTTCACTATAACATCCCATTTAACATCTGCTAAGGTAACTTTAGCCATTAACCAGCACAGCCAAGGCTTTCTTCACCTTCTGCTCCAAATCTGACTCCCCCCGCCTCCTTTCTGACATGCCACAGACCCCCCACTGTCAGCTGACAAACTATGCCATTGTGAGAAGCCATTTAGTGGCGACTAAATACAACATTTTTATACACTATCAAATTCAATTATCTGGCAGCCCACTGTCTAGTCTATTAAGCGCTCACTAGAGGAGGGAGGCTGTGATAGCGCCCAGCTGTAAACGTGTTAAGAGCTTTGCTAGCATGTGGTAGGCTTTATTGGCGTTTTGGCAGATATGGAGGGATTCATCATCTCTGCTTGGGGAGAAGCAGCTGGGGAGTTCAACAGGGGTAACACTCACTAGATAATAGGCAAAAATCACTTTAAATGTATTTAAAATGTTTTCCTGTGATCTTGGACAGTTAATGTATCAGAAGTTTCTCCTAAAGAAGAAAAAATAAGACAACCAAAACTTAAAACCTCATGCCATGCATGTGGGCTCAGTGGCTAATCCAGGTTTATCATCCAGGTTAAGTTGCTATAGTTACCAATTCTTGAGAAAAAGCCTGGTCCTAGTCAGATTTTAAAGAGCCTGAACATATTTCCTATATTTTATCGATGGGTTCCCAATGTTCTGACTTTAGAGCCAGTGTGGACATTTCACACATGAGTGTTCTGAATTAGTGTTTTTGTCGGTGCTCTTCTCACTGGTTTAAAGTGGGCGGGTCTCAGTTTGAAAAGGTGATGTCACCTAGAGTACATCCATGCACCAATCAGGATTTAGCAACATTTGAATCAGTTTTTGAGTGTTAACCTCTTGGATGTTGTTTTTTCTGATCTTCAACTTTGATTTTTGCTTATTTAGTCGCCCATAATTAACGTTATTGAGAAATAGTTAAGATATAAAACCGCATTTTCAGGAGCTTTAAATCAAAATCGAAGCTGTCTCTTCATTCCATATTAATGTTTAGTCTTGTGGTAAAAACTTCAAGACAACTGTAAGCTGCACAGAGGCAACACATCACTACGATCCAGATTTGAATGAGGCCTGGAGAAGGAATCTTACAATGTTTGATTCCCTGTAATTATCCATGTCGATGCAAAACCAAATGGTGTGTACAGTACATGACAGACATGGCTAGCTTTGTTTTGCGTTCTGTTGAAAGGAGTTTTCTAGTCATCTTTGTGTATGACATCCCTAATGGTAGAAAATTGTGACTAAAGAAATCTTGACAGAGAAAGTACTTCACTCCTTTCACTTTTATTGTTGTAAGGACGTTGTGCAAGTTCACCGTCACTGTAAGTTCAGAATTTGATTAAATGTTAAACATTTTGTGAAATCTCCAGTTTCTGGCTTCCTTACAAATATTGATGTTAATATATTATAATATATGAATACTCTTTATAATATGATATAAAGTGTCCAAGATCTCAGGAAAATGACAGAATTGTTTTTATAGTGGATTTTTGGCCTTGTCAGTTTTTCCTTCCTTAATTCCCTCTTACCTCAGATCCCTCTGAGTCTGAGCAGCCAGACTGGCGTTGAAATGGACAAAACAAGAAGAAAAGAACACGAGACAAAACAATTAGAAAAAAAGAATAAAAGACACTTAAACAAAAACACATGGAATGGAAAATCTGTGGGAATGACCTAGAATCTCTCTCTCACCTTGGACTCCTCTGACTGACAGCCGTAAAGATTGCCCCCATCCCCCCAAACAACAGTTATTTTAAAATATAAAGACAAGGTGAATTAGCAACAATGGAAGTGATTTTTGTATTTTTGCTGGCAGCTTTTGATGATGCAGCCTACCCACCATGCCATCCTCCCCTTCATTGTCACTGATGGCCTGGTGGAGATGGTACGGAAATAAAAACAAGCAAATTATATAAAATGTAGGACAAGAAAAATGTGATTATATGAAGACAACAAAACTAATGCATAATAGATGGTCTTATAAGGAATTGGTAAATGGTAAATGGACTGTAGTTGTATAGCAGCTTTCTAGTCTTCTGACGACTCAAAGGACTTTCACACTACAGATCACATTCACCCCATACACACACATTCATACAGTGATGGCAGGAGCTAACTGCCCATTAGTACAAGGAAACTAATTCACACACAATTGTGAATTGTTGCTCTGCTGAGGTTTTG
This sequence comes from Coreoperca whiteheadi, assembly GCA_011952105.1. Taxonomy (NCBI): domain Eukaryota; kingdom Metazoa; phylum Chordata; class Actinopteri; order Centrarchiformes; family Sinipercidae; genus Coreoperca; species Coreoperca whiteheadi. The sequence goes on along the minus strand of CM022476.1, from coordinate 4,552,990 downwards.
TAAGGATACAATGATGTGTACTGTAGGTTTTAGTGTCATTCTCAGATTATGCTGGTGTCCACTAAAGCAATTTACTAAATAAGACACAAATTTATGATAGCGATAGTACTGTGAGCCATAACATTAATTGTAGATGAATTTAGTTTCAAACCAAATTAAGCAATGTGATCCACCATGACACCACACTGTACACACTCAGAACAATGACATCAGCCAGTGAATTATTTTTATTATCTGAGATGAAAGAGTTTACTTTGAAAGTTAGTGGAATAACCACAGAGGCTGCAAATACACTATATAGCCAAAGGTACCCCTGTCCATCCCTCTCCACATACTCTTGGTTAGCTAGGCTCTCTTAGTTACAGCCAATAAAATCAAAATCTTATTGTAAATGCATAAAATTATATTTTAGACAATTGTGTGCTTCGTGTTTGTCCCTTTCCTGTTCTAACATCACAACGCCTCCGTGCACAAAGCCAGGTCCATGAAGAAACGGTTTTCCCAGTTTGGTGTGGAAGATCTTCACTGGCCTGCCCAAGAACCCTGACCTCAACCCCATCCAACACCTTTTGTGATGAATTGGAACCCTCACTGTGAGCCAGACCTTATCACCCAACATCAGCGTTGGAGGGATCATCCCTATGTTGCCAGGGTCCTATGTTCCCAGGGTCTTATGTTCCCAAGTTTAAGAGATTGAAAAGGGCTATCGCTGCTCAAACTGCAAAAGAACGAAGGGACATGGACATTTCAAATGCAGCTTGAATGGTAACAATCCGTTCAGCCACTGTGGAGATATTAATGCCTAAAGTCAAGAAAATTGTCTTGCCCGCAAATTTGAAGGCGTAGGTTTCAAGGGGGTATAACATCAGCAGACTGTAAGCTGTAGGTGGGTGATTTCAATATATTGACCCAGGAAAACATACACTAAACATTTGACCTAGGGAAAAAAACATTGCTGAGAACATAAAACCCTTTGAAAGGTCTCCTTAACGTGTCATATTAGGAAGATACTGAGCTGGGGAACATAGGACCCTGGGATCATAGAACCTTGGGAACATAGTTAAGCTCCCGTGTTGGACTACACCAATAATCTTGTAGCTGAATGGGAGCAAATCCCTGCAGCCAGGTTCAAAAATCTGATCGAAAGCCTTCCCAGAAGACAGGAGGTTGTTTTACCAGCAGATTAATGCCCATGGTTTTGGAATTACATATTTGACATATATGGGTTTAGTGTTTGGGTGTCCACATACTTTTGGCTTATCAAGAAAAATCAAATAGTCTTTTTGCATTTCTTTCTAGGTTTCTAGGTTAGAAACTCTAACCTAAACCAGCAGACCGTTGCTTACAGCAGATATCTGGACTTGTCATAGCAGGAAAAGCACAGGTGTACCCAATAAGATTAGCGATGGCAGTGAGCCAGCATGCACAATAGAGCCCACATGGAAAGCAGCCATGATTCATGTTATTAGGTACACCTGTGTGTGTCAAACCAGTTTAAAACCGCTAAAAAGTCATTTGATTCCAACTGAAAAATTAAGTTGGAGGTTGTTCACCCACCTCCTCATCAAACTCCTCAGGTTCCTCCTCGTTCTCAAGCTTTTGGACAGAAGTAGCATCGTAGTGAAAAGCACAGTTTTTTGTTTTTTTTAACATAACTTATATCTGGTGGAAAGAAAAACCAAAGTACATTTTCTGCATGTGAAAACTGGGAGTCTAGGAAAGAGGAGGAGGAGGAGGAGGAAGAGTTCGAGTTGATCTCTTGCTTATGAGTAAATTGGGATCAAACTAAAAATAGACACACACACACACTACTGGGTAAAAAGAGGTTTGACAGTTGGCAAGAGGTTCACGCTGGGTTTCTGCTTTAATGAATTTGTTTATTTTGGATGTTTGTGTTCCAGGAGCAACAGGGGAAATGGGAGCGAGGGCAAAAAAAGAAACCTAGACATACCCTCTCCTCCTCATCAGTTAGCTGGAGAGAGAAAGACACACAAACTCAAACTCACGTTACTTAGCCTATGTATGCGCATGCACACACATGCAAGTTTCACTTTTTTCTGAACGACTGCCGCCCCTTTTTGCACCTTCTTCTGCAAACACGTGACTAAAACAAGGTGTTATACTATATATATATATATGTACATGTATGGCTACTACTATTATAGAGCTGTCTCCACTATTAAAAAAACACATCAGAAAGGTTACTCTACATTCAAGCAAGACTGAGCGGGAACGTCCCATAAGTCTGTCACTGAAGATGTATACATACTGCAGATTTATTCCCACACAAAATACAGTGTTTTTGTCAGAGTTTTCCACATTGAACATGAAAGGTTACAACAACACTAAACCCTCTTCTTCTTCTTTTCAGTTTAATCCTTTTCTAAAGCTTTGAAACATATCAACTAATTAGGTTCAGCACAAACACAGAAAAAAACTAAAGATTCCTACATGCATTATAAAAGTCTTCTCCTGGTAGCGACAAATGAACCCAAATACATATAAATTGGTTCCGTTCCAGTAATTAGGTTACACCTGGAGGACGGTGAGTTGACCCAAATAGGTTCAACTAGGTTGTACCAATATCAAAAGGAAAAAAGGGTAGACAGGGAATTTTTGTGCGTAGGCTGGAGCTTTTCCAGCACCTTTCAAAAGATGTTGTCCTTTATGTTCAATGCATATTTCCATTTAAAATAAATGTGTTTTTTTTTCCTTCTTAGCAAATCTGAAATGTAACTGTAACAAAACCACACTGTGTTGCAACCGTTGGTGAGAATTCTTACAGACCACCGTGAATCTAATAAGACTGAGGCCAGTTCACAGTTTTTGTTGCCGTTCATTCTTGAAAACAGTTTGGACAGACTAGTGACGTTTTTTATTTTCAAAACCTGCTCTGGTCTGGAAAAAAAACTCATGATCCTGCGTGAGTGCTATACTAGAGTTTGTCTTTACTTTCACGTCACACTGTTCCCACAAATTTGATTGGGGAAAGCCATGTTAAAACACAACCTGCGAACACCTAAAGAATATTACGGTGAAAGCCCAAAACACTGCAGGTTTTCATTTCAACGTTTTGACCTTGAACCAGAGAGAAAGACTTCATCAGTCAAATCAGTGGCTGCAGGTTGAAATGAAAAACTTCAACCGCGCTCAGGTTTCCGTGGAAGATGATTTAAAAAACTACTGGTGCAGAACAAGTGTGTCTGCGTGTTCATCTGTTCGTTCTCACCTGTTTTGCTCCCATCGACTCGAACATCTTCTCCAACAGGACCCTCATCTGCTGGATGTTGTTCATCAGCACGCAGGGCTGGAGGAATATAGATGAGGGAGAAAACAGGTGCCAGACAAAACGAAATGAGTAGGAGACATCGAGAAAGTCAAAGAAAGTCAAAATAAAAGAGGAAATGAACGAAGGCCAGGAAAGAAACATAGAAAAACAAAAGAAAAACGGTGATGACAGGAAGATGAACGAAGAGTTACAGAAGTGGGCAGCAACAACTGAAATATTTATCCGCTCCACAGATAGTGCACTAGCTTTCAAAGGGCTTGGGCGCTCTCCAAATCAGAGATGAGCTCAGAGTGAGGCGCTTTGGTAGCAGAGTGGCGACGCAGCAGTACTCACTATCTTCTCCTTCTCACAGTAGGAGGGAAAGCTCTTGGCCAGCAGGGCACAATACTGCAGCAGCACTTTGGTGATCGTCTGTGGAAATAAGATAACACACACACACACACGCACGTATGTTTACTCTGGGAACTTCTCAAGTGGTGAATCTGAACGCTGGTATTTACTCCTTTAGTTTGATTGTGTTTTGTCAGGTGAGAACACTGCTGCTGGAACTCAGGTGGCATCAAATGTTCACACTGTGACGACGGAAAGCGTGCGTCTCTGTCTTTTTGCTAAAAGAGCTGCAGGCAGTTTGTTAGAAGGGAAGACGTCCTGTAATCAAAGGGTTTGTTTCGTCGTTTGGGGCAATTCCAAAAAACTCTTTAGTCTGTCAGAGCAAGTCTCAAGTCACATCTCAAGTCTTTTGGGGAACGTCAAAGTCAAGCTTTCATAAGCAAATTGCAGTCGACCATTAGAATGACATTTCCTTTGTACGGCATTGTCTGACCCTTGAGACTTGAATGATTTTGCTTTCAAGACTCAAACAAGTCAAGCCATTACTTATGTCCGTGTCCAGGTCTCAAGTCTACAGCTGTGGATGCAAATCTAAGCTAACTACCACTAAATTGAAGGAGGAGATGGACGTTGATGTCTGATGACGGTTCCTTGTGGTTAGAAAACAAATCAGCAGAACAAATCAAACAAGGCAGCCAAGTCCAGTATGTGTGGCCAGAGCTACAAGGCATGGAACTGGATTTGTTGGGAGTGACAGAGTGACTAGTTGGTACCACTGTAATCCTGCCTGGTTACAGGAAGCACCAAGCATTATGTGTTCATTGATTTGGCAACATATCTTAGGCGTTATGTGCTAATTTCTGTTTTTGCAATGACTCTCCTGCCAATCAAAGGCTGTAGGTGGCCCTCAAGGGACATCATTTTTTCTTGGATCCCTCTTGATAAACAGTTTCTCTAGGCACTGTTTTCTTAGCTTGTTCAGCCATGGTGCCTATTAGCTCTCACATGCAACAAGCCAATTCAGTTTCTATTTTAAACAAAGCACTGTTCTTCTTTCCAGGAAAAAAAAACTTATCATATTTCTTTTTTTACACATGATGCAGCTTTCAAAAACCATTCACTTCTTTGCTTTTCACTATGGAACAATTTGTTCTTTGCGTTGCCAGTTTAGTGGGCAAACATCTACCTTCACACAAATCGTACATAACAAGTCATACATCACATGAGTGAGGTGTGCGGTACTGTATTACCCAGGAAGACCAGCATTTTAGCATCAGTTAGTTAAACTCTGAAAATGACAAAATGATTGAGCTTTGTGACTGTACTGGGACTAGATCTGCATGTCAAATTAGATGATGTGTTTAGCTCAAAAACTTCCCATATTTATCAAATGAGAAAAGATAGGTACTATATGACTTTCTACTATCTTTATTCTATTCAGCTGGTTGCAGTAACATGCTGTGCACAGGAAGGACTGCACTTGCATTTGTGCAGGTTTCAAAACATTCCAAGAAAAAGTATTTGAAAATGTTTAATAAGGAAGGAAATCCATCTGACGTGCTTGTTAGGCCTTAAGGATGGCACAATGCCTTTTGGTGGGAAACGCTGAATGTCATGTTTGTTTACAATAAAAACTCCACAGGGTACTTTTTAAGAATTCAGCGAGTTAATTTACTGGTTGTGATGGTAACTTGGCGACAGGAAATGACAAAAACTGTGCCTGTAACTCTGTTACCTCACAGCCTCACAGCCTACTTTCTGCTGAGTCAGCCAGATGGCCTTCTTACACTAATGCATTAAACATGTTGGCCTGATAGCTGCCGGCATTACTTAGAATGGTTTCCTCTCGTTGTATGACTCGGTCTCTCCCCTTCTCCTTTTCTGCAGCTGTTTCTCATTTACTGTCATCTCACACTGAACTCTTACTCTGTATTGCGCCAGTTTAATTCATTTTGTTATTTTTTGTTTTCAATTTGTGTTGATATTTATATTTATTTACTATTTACTGTTCATGTGTAACACCTGGATAACTCCAAAATGAACTATAACTGTGCTGGTCTGGAGCCAGAAGAGAAAAAGGAATTAGGGGGTGACAAAGAGGCAAAAAAAAGAAAAAAGAAAGAAACTGGACGAGATATGGAAAGAAGATAAAGTATAAAGGCAAGGCAGATGTGGATGGGAAAATATCTGAAGACAAAGAAACGAAGACAAGATGGAGAGTTCATAGAGGAACGAGAAGGCAAGATGGTAGAAGAGTAGATGAAAAACAACGAGTAAAGCTAAGACAGGGAGGAGATGAAATGGTAGAGAGACAGAGATTAACAGGAGTGGAGTGGCAGAAAATGAAAAAGGAGTCAAGGGTTGAGGACAGAGAGATGGCTAGCTCAGAGTGATGGCTTACATTAGCCATTCTTTATTTAATGAGTCCCATATTGATCGAGCCATCACACCACACACACACACGCTCGCGCACACACACAGCAATAGAAGTGTACATATTTCATCTGCAGAGAAAGGTTTGTTAGATTTAATGGCTATGCCTAAAAGGAACTGCCTTAAATTAAATTTGAAGAAAAACTATAATATCAAAGGTTCAATATCAAAACACGACATTATACATTTTGCAAACAAATACCTGTAACTCATCAGTCAATATCTCGAAGGCACAAAAGATTCAAGAGTCAAATAAAGAAGAGCTGTGGAAGAAAAGCTCTTGAGATGACTCACGATTTAAAGCCGCACCAGGTCATAGACTCCCTTTGTTTGTAGCATATTGTTTCCTTCACACAAGCAAGTGAGTAAAGAAAGAGCTCAAACTTACAAACAATAGCTTAACGTCCTGAAAACCTTCCCTCTTATCATGTAAAAAAAAGTTTAAAGAAGCTGAACGTTTACTGAATTAATGTTGGAGGATGTCTATGTACTGAAGAACTGGGATACTTTATACCAAAGAAAGAGTACCAATAAAAACTGTCTCCAGTGTGTTCTGAGAAGGCCTGCAACTAATGATTTTTTTCATTATCGCTCAATCGGATGGAGGCAATAATAGTAATAGTATAAGCATAGTAATAATGGCTGTAAAGCCATCAAAGCTCCAGCAAATGTTGACTGAATGTCCTTGAGAGCATGGTGGAAGGGAGTGGAGTGTGCCTCCGTGTGTGTTCATAACAGACTGAGCTCATGTGTGCAACATGTGCCTATGTGCATGGGACGGCTCGTCGTGTGTGTGGATGTGTGAACGCTGGCGAGCGTGCACATTAATCCTAGTGTGAAAATGACAGGCCAAAGAGGGATATGTGGCCAAAGACAGAAGAAGACAGAAGAAGACAGGTGTGGTTAGGTAATGAGGTCGTCCGTTAATCCCGGGGTTGGGGGTTCGATACCCGGCTCCTCCTGTCCATGTGTCGAAGTGTCCTCGTGCAAGACACTGAACCCCGAGTTGCCCCCGATGGGCAGCTCCACCGCTCAATCCCAATACCGCGGATTATTGTCTAGATAGATCGCTAGATAGATTGTTTGTTGAGGTCTTAAAATTGCTTTTTTAGATTGACCAACAGTCTAAACCGGAAAGATATTCAATTTACTATAATGTACATTTTTGCTTGAAACATGACAAATGATTAATGGACTAATCGTTTTAGCTCTAGCTCTGTGGATTCCATATAACTGGGGCACTGTTTCCATTCATCTCCACTGTAGAAGACATGGCCTTAAAACTTAAACTATCTGTATGGCTAATGTAATCTCTTCTTTATATCAACGGTACTTTTTTGAAAGAGAGGGGAGCTTTTTTTTTTAAATGTCATTTTAATGTATATTAGTGACATGGTGTCTGCTTAGGCTTATGTTCGGCTAGCGGCCTGCATGTGCAGAAAAAAACCAAAAACAAACCCCTGAGCACACAGATCCCGGAGAGATGTAAGGCATGTGGTTGATCAGGAGCGCATAGAACAGAAAGCGATGTGAACTTGGTTTCTTTGTGTTACACATCTCACCTTGGCGAAGCGTCGGTTATAATGGCCCACCACAGCGGGGTCAGGGCAGTCCAGCTTCTTGATGATCTCAAAGCTCTGGTTGAGCTGAGTGAAGATGTCCACCACCGAGCTGGAGAACAGAGCGTGCTCAGACGTCTGCTGGAACTGCAGGTGGAGGGAGGAGAAGACAAATTGCAAAAATGCCAGACTGCTGGTGCTCTCTTCTTTAATCAAAACAGCAAAGTCTCTCTCCATCTTCCCTCCGCTCTTTTCATGAAGTACTGTTCCTCACAACAACCTCCTTACGTCCCTCTAGTTCTCTACCTCCCTGTAATCAAATAATAACTCAAACCATTCTTACTTCCTTTCATGGCTACTGTAGCTGTGTTCCTGTGTTATTACTGCACAGATTTCAGGGCACTCCGAGAATTACAATCATGACCATTCACTTGAAATGTTGCTGGTGTGGAAACAGAGGGCTTATCTAACTGCTGCACTAATCATATGATCCTATAGATACATTCATCAGCTAAATGGCTCAAATGGAAATGGTGCCCAGAGGGTAGGTCACATATTTCTTCTGCTGCTGTACCCTGTGGTCTGTGTCTCTCACTCTTAGAAACCTACAATATATAGATCTATAACTGGTTCTTCAAGATCCAAAGGGGGCTGATGAGCACTTAACAGTTCCTCAATCAAATCTGTCTCTAATGGACTCCTTGTAAACTCCCATAAGTTAAAAGAGCTTTGTCATCAGGCTACTTAAAATAATATTTGCTTAGGGTATTCTCTGATAGCCAATATACAGAAACCTCCTAACTGAATTTCTTTGGCATGAGGTAAAGTTAAGCCTGTGGATTTTTTTAGGCAGCCAACTCGAGTGGCATATTCACATTCCTCTAACTGCAACATTTATCCAACGCACCCTTTCAGTGTTTAGTACTTAATCCGTCAGTGCTTTGCTCACTCTTTTGCTGCCACATCACTCACCTGAACGCTATGCTGCCACCGCTGCTGCGGTTGTTCATTTTGAATTTCAAAAGCCCCACCTCCACCCCAGCATCCACCTGTAAGCTCTGAGTGTATCCTCCCTCCCCACTCCTGAGTTCAGTGCTTCCTTGTAAGGAACGACGAGGTCAGAGCCTAGACACTAAAAGTCTGCATTGTGCGCATTAAACATTTACATGTATATGTATTCCACGTGAGTTCGCTTATCTAACTGCAACAAATAATGGCTGACAGAAGAGCAAACCTTGATTTTTCAGAATGCAATATGGCGATATAACTTTAGCTCGAGCCCTCTGCGTTGGCAAGGTGCGTTGCGACGTCATCTGGCAAGGTGCGCTGTGCTTTTAAGCACACGTTACTGGTACATTAGTTTTTAACGTGAACGGAACATTTATACCGTTTACCTCATGATCGGCGTGCGGAAATATGAAACGATTGTTGCTGCCATAACTTTCCAGAGCAGTAAAATCCTTCCTCATAATATTATAAACTGTCGTGAAGTGTTTCGGTGTCTGATAAGCCAAAGTCACGTGGGCAAGACTGAAGGGAGTGCAACCATCTGTTCAGGCCACAAAGAAAATAAAAAGGAAGCATCCCTCCTCCCACACCCTCCATGAGGAACAAATTGTTTGTACGGCCCAGAAGCTCCGGAAGCACCCTTAGTGATGGAGAACCAGATCAGCTTGAGTGCCCATTGTACAGTGAAAAGTAGGACTTCTCTAATGACCTATAGAAACATTGTGAGTGCCTCAAAATTATACTTTTATCAGTCAAAGTGTTCAGTTCCAACCCTGACCCACAAGCCTTTCTGCAGACTAAACTCGACTCTCAAAAAAACTCCCAGAGCAACAACAGAGGACAACAGAGTTCGGTGACGATAAAGTGCTGCTTCGGGACCAACAGGAAGGTCGAGAGACAACACTTGTCCATCATTTTGTTAATCTGGGACTAGCTGGCCAAAAGCAGAACTCTGCTACACCAGAATGAATCGAAGCATCCGTCAAAGAGTTCCGTGCACAAAAGGTCATGCGACTGAATCTGTGTTTCATTCTGTTGTGGGTGTCAGTATTGTACAAAGCTAACATTTTCACTGCATAGTTTTTCTACTGCTGTTGCACTTTGGCTCTTTTCCTACAATACGACCAACAACTTTCACTGTGCAACAAATGGTTAGGAAGTTGCCGTTACACGAGACTAGATTTGGTTCTGCTTTTTAACTTGAGGAAGTGTTTTGTAAAAATAAACCAGGAACTGAAAATGTAGTAGCAGGAAAATTGCTTTCATTAGTATTTTTCAAGCATCTTGACTCTTTTCCATTTTTAGGACATGAGTTACCTTCCATTACTTCTCATATCCCCTCTCCAATTTCAGTTGCAGTTTGCAAGTAAAAATAAAAAAATAAAAAAATAAATAAACTAATATGAATTTATTGAATTTATTAGATTTATGCAAGATTTATAATCATAATTGAGGAGCCTGCAAATTGTTTCCTTTTGCGTTTAATTCTGGTGTCTGGTTAGGCAGTTTCTAAGGTCACAGCAGATACGAAATTAAAACGTCAGAGTGAAATGCTCAATTTTCTTCCAACAGGCAGGTTGTTGATGCCTCAGTAAGAAGAGAGCATTCATAAAAATTGGTAAACAAACGCATGCTTTACAATTACTGACATCCTGTTGATGTGTATAATACTAAATACTAATAAACAGTGCCAAACGGTGTGCTTTCTTTAATACACATGGACACATACACATGGCTTTACTGAGAGGGTATAACGTGTACAGACGTTCATTAAATTTACGTATACTTTATTCATTATTTTATCTCTAATGTCCATCACAAATAAACGTCCATAAAGCCGCTTAGAAGTCATAGAATAATAGACGCTCCATGTAACTCCAGAACCTGCCTGAGAATCGTCACGTTTTTAAGTTTCCTTCAGTATCAAAGTAATCCAGTGATAGTCGTCTGTACATCCATGGGAACGTTGCAAACAGGAACTGCTAATAGCTAATTCAGCATACTTTTAATGGTGGCAATTTGCCAAAATGGCAACAAATATATGCAACAAAAATGAAGCCCAAGTTGTAGCCCACAACTAACTAACTGACTCCATGACAACATTTTACTTCCCGTTTACATCGCTCAAATTATGGGATTTTGTGTAGCTTGCTGGCACACAAGTAAACAGTAGAGTTTTGTAAACAGGCACAAAGGTAATTCACTGCTGTGATGTGTTGCCTAGTAACAGCAAGACGCCAAACACTGCAACAAAATAAAAGACCAAGATCAGTGCTGCAGGACGAAAAAACATAACCTTTCACTGTTCAGACACTTAATAATTTGTAAACTACAGTCCCTGCAGCAAATAGCATTTTTCTTAAACTTCACTTGGATTTTTGTATTATTTATTTGTTTTCCCTTTTTTTTTTTTTTTTTTTTAATATAGTGAACATACATTCTGATGGATAGAAAACACACTAAGCTAAAAACCTCCTGCTGACAGAAACGCTTTTTCCTACCGTAAGGCCCCTTCACATTCGCGCTTCTTTGACTCACCCCTTCTCTCTTGTCTCGCTCCAGCGCCCCGTGCATGAACTCCATCGACACCTCCTCGTTCTCAGCCAGCCAGGCCAGGACAAACTGGAGAAACCACCTGGAACAAGAACAACACACAACACTCTGTCATTAACCTTCTCCTCGATCAACATTCGAGTTGATGCATGCAACATGAGAAAACCTACTGGATGTCACCCTTTCCAGTCTATTGAAATTAGCGTTGCTTTGACAAAGAGGAAAACCAAATAAAAACTTTTGAAACACCTTTGTCAAAATGCATTTTTTTCCTTTTATTAAGTCTTTGTCTTATCTGTTTCATTTTATTTGTTTTATTGTATCTCAATGAATCTGTTCCTTTTATTGACTGATTTTGCTCGCCTCACTGTTAACACAGTTTGAAATGAAACTTATTTTGTTTTGAAGCGTGCTGCATCAATAAAATGTATTGTCATTATTACCATTACCCTGACATGCACAGTTCCAGTGTCCAAACCCAGTGCTTTGAAAAAAAAAGGGTGCGTCTGTCATTGTGTATGCAACAACAGGCACAATCTCAATGGAAAGGCAGAAGTGATGAATCAAGATGAGCTCCCTTTTGTTTGGAGGTGACAGCGAAAGGTGAGTGAGGACAATGAGTGAGAATCACACGTGTGTTTCTGTGTGTGTGTGTGTGCGTGTGCGTGTGTGTGTCTTACGCAGGGTACTCAGGCACAGCGTCCGTAAAGGCGGGCAGGTCCTTGACATACTCGTTGTAAAGCCACTTGACCTTGAAGTGCAGGTTCATGTAGTCGGCAGTCTTACAGAGCCTATGCTTCTCGTGTTCTGTAAAAAAAACGACACACACAAACACACAAAATTAAACACACACACCAGATTCATTTATTGAGGGGTGTTGGAGCAGTTCCAGGTTTGCAGTGATTTTTTTGTTTGCATGCTCGTTCGTACCCATGAATATTTTACATTTTACATGAGTTGATAATCAGAAAGAGTAGCTGTATAAACCTGAGCAACACATCTATATCTATACACATGCTCCTCCCCAAAACGTCTGCAGACAAAGAAACAGATGAGATCAGATCACATCCTGTCTGATCATTTCCTCAGATTTCATACAACTCTGATTAGAGATGCCTTTAGATATTGAAATGCCTCATTCCCCCAGTTTTAACTCTTTTCTAGGTAGCGTTACATAAGATATCAGGAGTAACACATGGATGGACCATTAAACAAATGGATAGAGAGAGATATATATTATTAGTCTGTCCCCTTTATGGCATTGAGCCAAAAGATTCCTTGAACTTGCCAGAGAGTCAGACAAATAAGACACTCCTGCAGTGGACCCGCTTGAGCCAGTTTTCATTTTAGAAACGCTCCAACACAGCGGCAAGATTCTTCACTGCGAGTTTCATCAAAATCCAATCAGTGTTCTTCGTGTCACATGAACCAACCAGTGAACAAGTGAATGGAGGAATGAGCGCAAGCAGACCAATCCTGGAGACCAAGTCTGATTTCATTTTGGGCTCCAATTAAGGGATGGCTCCAACATTACAAATAAACAGTAGTAAGAAGTGGAAGAGTCGGTGCCACAGTGCACAGAGGTAGTTCTAAAATGTCATATATAGTATACCATGGAAGGAAAGAGGTTTATATGTGTGTAAACTATACATATTTATATATATATATATATATAAGTAGGTATAGTATTTTATTTTCTGTTTCCTGTTCATCTCTTACAACAGGTAATTGAAAACAGTGTCAAAAGCAGCAAAGTGGACTTTAACTTTATCATTAACAAACAAAAATGTCCTATAGATCAGAGGTTCCCAACCCCTGGGGCCACACAGATCATTTGTTAACTGGCAAAAAGCTGAATAACAGCATCCCTTTATAGCCTACTATTTGCACTAATTGCCTTGAACTTGATGCATCTTTTTGTGCTGCATTTGCCTCCTTCCTACCCGTCACGCTCCAAACAACAATACACTGATTTTAGTAAAGCGGGTCATTAGCATGCAAAGGTAACCAGTCTGCCATCGCCACCTTTCGGCGGCCGCTATCTGAGTATTGCTGAGAGGTCTTTATGTATTTTTTACACATATGAAAAATAAAATAAAGACAAAATTAAATGAAGTTTCAGTTTTCTAGTTTTGTTTTCACGCTTGTCCATGTTTGCACCCTCTTGTCTCCCTCACTCCCTCCTTTTCTCTCTCTATTATAGTCTGACTCCTACCAATCATGCGCGAACCTAAATTTACATGATTTGTGAACAGGCATATAACCCCCAAAAAGTCTAATGGGAGCAGCTTAAAGTCTCAGTGTGGCTACTGATGTGGTGCGGAGAACAACTACATTTGGCAATCAGCCCCCCTCTTATTGTCTGGTCCACGTTGGTCCACAGTGCAAAAAATGTCACCTCAAAAATGCAATCTCTGCTATAGATGGCTAATTAGAAATACACACTCATACACAGTCTTACCAGTGCAGAAGTCAACTTTGCGGATGCGAATAGTGGTGGGAGCTGAGATGGCCGCAGAATTACAAAACCAATGAGGGTTCAGAGAAAACAGAGAAGCAAGTTTGATAAAGCAATGACTGAGATGAGAGTGGCTTCAGAGATGGGAAAAAAAAAATGTCAGAAGACAATACTAGGGGAGCTGGAAGGTAGACTAGACACAGAGAAAACAATACTGACATGGGTCTCCTGAAGGACTTGTCAGCGTTCAAATGTATGATTTGAACGAAAGCATCTTAGAAAAAGACCTTCGGACAGAGTGCTGACTCAGCTACAAAACTCAGCACCTCTGCGGGTTTTAGTGTTCAGTTGTAAGCAGACATGACATTTTCACTACAACAAATAAACAACCTAAAATCTAACTCTATAGTGGTAAAACTGAGTTTTGGCAGGCCTCATTGTGCTAGACTATGTTTCAGGTTACTATATATTCTACAAGTCTAAATAAGATACAGTCAAAAACCAGAATATTGAGTAGCTAGGCAGATTTCAAAGGAGACAATGGGACTCTCAAGGTCACCGAGTGTCAAAGTAGTCTGATGATGATGGCTCACTAACTTCAAACAGCTGTTGGTGCATTTATCTTAAAAGTACCTTACAGTATAATGTGGAGAGCTTGAGGGGAAATCAATCATATTATAGACTACAATTTCTCACAGTGTTAGAAACTGTTATAGCTGACTATGACTTACAGGGCCTGGACTCACAGTGACTAGAACAGTATTTACTTGTGGCACCACATTTGGTAACAGTAACTTAGATAAAAATGGACTTTTTTGGGCCGTTTTTCCAGGTTGGTTCAGATGATGCTCGTTAGCTTTGACTCTCCGACTCTAAATTTGTGATCCAGCATAGACAAGCAGGCATCAATACAGCAGCTGTCCCTCTACTGACTCTTCTGACTGTATCTTGTCACCAGCTACATTATGTTTGTCTATAATCTCACCATTGTTCCAGCGATAGTGGTTCATTTGGTGCAAAACTGGAAGAGACGATGGCAAAGAGAAGAAGTAGAGTTGACGACGCGAAGAAGAGAAGGCGTGACTGTAGCGGCAAGACAGCCTGAGCTGTTACTCTTTCTCTCTCTTACACACACATACACAGACTGTATTCAGAGACACACAGCCTTACCCTCCAGGGCATATTTCATGTCCTGAGCGAACAACATCCACATGACCTCGGCGCTGACTTTGCCCACGTTGAGTTCCTGAGGAAACCTGAAAGGGAGGAAGAAGTCAGCTGGATGCAGCTAGCTATATGTGTGCAGCATTTAAGGTCCAAGTAAAATGTCACAATAAAGGGACAATAAAGTATATCGCATCGTATCATATTGTACTCTGCTAGTGCTTATGTCTGTATATTAATATTCTGCTTGGTATTCAATTTTCTAACTGATGCTTTGTGTGTGTATGATCAGAAGTACGGGAACACGTAAACACATGAACTGAGCATCCTTAAGCAAGTTGGACGTATGCACACACACACACACACACACACAATCACACACATTCACAGTAGCTTGAGCTTTTCTCAGACCTCTACAGCTTGAAACTAATGAAAACAAACTGATATTAATATTTCGTAAGCCAGCATTTTATCAGCTCACCATGTTTCCAGCAGTCCTGTCATTAAAGTGTAACAACTCAAAAACGTGAAACTCGCCATCTATGTTCTGTCACAAAATAACGTTAAGTAACATGTTCTCAAGTTGAAAAAAAAACAGCAAAAGTTTCAAATATTGATGATTTCAATTTTGAATCATCCAAAAGTAAACTGCAGAGACCAATGCCCCCATACTGTTTATGGACAAATCATTGTTTTAAATATGACTGCAATACTCGATTAATTTCAGTGTGATGACTTATACACTTATATACTTAAACATTTCAACATGATGCTGCTTGTATGTGTCAATAGGAAGCTGATGTGAACAATTTTTCTCAATTAGTGCTTGTGATTAGCGGTAACATGGTGTGAACAATATTTAAAAAAAGATTGAATGGCTACATGTCATTTCAGTAATTTCCTAGTTATAAACTATGGAATAATAAAGATAACACACATTTTCACTGATCTCAGAACTACAATATGCCAACTAAAAGGTAAATGACAGAACAAAACTCAGTACTGACTGGTTAATGATGGCTGTGTAGGAGTTCTTGTCCTCCTCAATGATGGAGACGATGAGCGTGATGAGTTTAGGCCAAAAGTCCAGATTCTGGATGCTCGGGCCCTGTTCCTCCAGCTGGTTCTCCTCTTTCTTCTCCTCCTCCTCCTCTTCCTCCTCCTCGTCTTCCTCTTCATCGTCATCCTCCTCCTCCCCTTCTGCTTTTTCCTTCTTCTTCTTTTTCTTCTCGGGCTCAGGCTGCAAGAGGGACAAGACAGAAGATGAAAGGATGTAAGAATTTAGTTGCCGGACATGATGGGTTTATGCACCAATGAGAAGTTCAATCCAAAACCAGACGTCCAGTGGGCTGCCATGGACTAAGTGGCAGCACAGAACAAAAACAAGTTTTAGTGGTCAACCGAATGATCTGCACTGAATTGCAAATTCTGGTTCCATGTTTATGTGACAAGGTTCTGCACACGCCATAAATTTGAAAAGGAGACTTTTCTTGATTAACATGCAAAGTATTGTTAATTTATACTGAACGCAGGCTGCTTTAATGAGTTTAGACACATTGAGACATGAATCTTTCTGGTCACAGTTAAAAATATTCAGTGTTCTGGAGATAATTCTTCGGCTGATGGAGACTCCGTTAATTAGTGCACCAATTAAGGCTAGGCCAGCATGTGCTGTATGTACTGGGAGTAATGTGAGAAATTGGAGGAGGTTAATTAAAAAGTGAGATTCAGATGCGGTTTTTGCTTGATTTATATACTCTAAAATGGACAAGGGCTTTGTCAAAGAACCACTCCAGGACCCTAAAAGTGTTTTGTTTTTTTAATAGAATATCCAAATGTGAAAGGGTTGGTACAAAACGTGCTAACATAGCACCCAGCCAAACACTGCATTTTAAATGTTGGCATGTTAATGCTGTAACATTAGCATGCTATTTATGTACTTATTCATACATACATACAGAATATGGTATGAATAGGTTTCCACTGGCCCTAAAACTTCCTTTTGACCTGTTGCTCAGGCTTTACTTCGTGTAACGTTTCCTCGGATTTCTGAAGTTGACTACAGCCTCAGTGGAATATTCAAAATACCATTGCTGAGGCCGGATCAAGCTATGGTTCTCACTCCAAGAACATCAAAACAGGGACAAAACATGACTTCAGGTTTCCACCAACCACCATCAGTTTCACCCTGTAGAATGGTTGCCTGGTAGTTATGGTGAGACTGTAACTGACACTGACTGATAGTTCTTGACTATCACTATCAGGCTTTCCCGTAGCGGTCTCTGACCTCAACATTCCTGGGTATGTAGCAATTGAAAGGTACATTTTCAAATGGGAATCAATGAGTATTACACTACTAAACTCCCAAGGTAAGAAAGAAAATCTTGAGCTAACATATATAGTATTATAATTAATTTCAGGCCCATTTCTCCAGAGATTTCTCCAAGCTCAAAACATGTCGATGCTTAGCAACTCACTGGTTGGACAGCGGGCTGGAACTGGCGGTTGAAGAGCTCCAGACAGTTGTTGAAGATGTACTCATAGGTGGAGTTCAGGCAGGCCTTGACGCAGTCCCGCACCACGTTGGCGGCTCTGGGAGGACTCTGCAGCTCCAACACCTGCACATGACCGGAGAGTGGAGTGGGAAGACAATTCAGTTCTAAATTGCAGAGAAACATACGGACATTAATGCATTCATGAGCCATATAGTAGGTAAATAAATCGAAACATTATTGTATCATTTTGGTCAGGTAATCTAGAATATAAACTCTGGAAAATAAGCAAGAAGTTGTGATCACCAGACACTTTTGAGTTGCTCATATAAGGTTGCAACTGATTATTATTATTTTTTTAAAGCCTGAAGGTTATAACATTTCTTTTGAACTATCTGAGAACATCATATGAACAATATTTAAATAGGATAAATAATACAAGGTGTAAGTGGGTCATTGCAAATACTTCAATGGAAATAATATAAGCAGAAATAACTGGACAAATTGAGACCAAACGTGAGATTCAAAGTCCTTTTTTCTCTTCATTCCAAACTGGAAAAGAAAACAAATAAGCACACACGGGTACATGAAAACATTAACACACACACGACCTTTCCTCTGTCCTCCAGTGTGGAATCAGTCTTCCCATAACAGACGTCAACTCGACAGCGCAAGCTCACTAGTCAGACATTAGTCAGAGGATGCAATCAATCCTGCAAAACTGCAGCTCAACTCTGTCAGTATGTTTGCTTTTGGGTTTCTGCCCCTATGAAAGTCTTCACAGGGACCAAAATCTACAAAACATTCTGCCAATTTTGGGCATTTTGTAGTGACAGTTGAGTGGAGGCTTCTGGTTATGTAATAAAAGTGTGTGAGTTTAGAGTATGAGTAGCTTTGGTATGATTATCTTGCTATTGGAAATGATGTGCCTTTCTTCTAAAATAAATATAATGGTTTTGACCTGTTTTGAAACATAACACACAGTTTAAGAAAGCCAGGTTTTCTGTAGTGAAATCCCTCGAGCAGTGTCGCATGCATCTGATGTTTGGTTTCATGATCTGTTGATTATATATTTGGATATTTTGTTTCTACCTTCATCCTGAAGAAAGTGATGCTGGTGAGTAGATCCACTGTTGACTTGAGGTCATTGAGGCGAGCCTTGTTGCTGGCTGGGAAGTTGTTCTACAGAAAAACACACACACACACACACACACACACACACACACACAACCATTTGTTTCTTAGGACAGCAAAGTTTATTTATCTTCCTTTTTGCACTGAGGTCTTTTTTTCCATGACTGATTTCTTTCTTCAATCATGGTGGTTGTTTGCCCTTCATTATCTCCAGCTCCCAATTTAATCAGCTCTTAACTTAACACTGCACAACTACAAGGAAACAATGAATGTGATAAGACAGAGAGAGGCACATAATCCTGACAAAACTATATGAAAAACTTGCTGCGACCCCACAATAAACTAGGGAAAGAAAAATAAACAACATCTGAACCGCTAAGAAGAGATTATTTTGAACATATTAAGAGAGCATATTGGAGCAAATAAAGATGCCAAATAACAGCAGAAGGTGGCATTCAGATTTCTACCCACCCACCACGTCCTTTTTTGTTAAATGAATGGCGACAAACTTACATGTCACTGGGATGGACTGAAGCTATAGATCTGTATGTGGTGTAGACAAGAATGACAGCAGATGAAAGCGGAGACTCACTCTGTACATGGAGAGGTCGATGCGCAGGGAGTTGTGCAGCTGATCCAGGAGCTTCACAAAACGATCTCTCTGTTGGAAACAGAAAAGAAAGAGCAAAGAGCTTTTGCTCAGATTGTCTTTGAGACAGTGGGGAACACACAGACACGAGCAATTTGCAGCTTGTGTGTGTTCGAATGTGTCTGGGTGCCTTGTCTCTGTCTGAATAAGCTTGCAGTCTAGCATCATTGGAGAAGAAAAGGGAAGACTGAACTGATGCAGAGAAAAATAAATGTTTTGTCTGAGAAATATATCAAAATGGAGACGTAATTCGTCTGCAAAATATACGACCATTAGAGCTACATGAGTACATTTCAGTTTGGAAAAGCAGTTTCACACTTTATAACCCTTGCTGATGATGAAACACCTTTCACAGAAACACTGCAGGACTGGCAGTTCAGTTTGGTACATACTGCCACAAGGCAACACATGACATATAATCTGTTAGCCTACGCTGAACTTTAATGACAGCACAGGTGGAATGTTTTGACATGTTTTGTAAAATCAGAATGGAAATGAAACTTATGAGCATACCACTAGATGAAAGGATACACAATATATAGTGAGTTTTAATCCTCTAACAATAGCCATTCAATAAATAATTCCTTAATAAACCTCTCACATACGGAAAGCCCCCTTTTGAAGGGGGCTGTACGCAGTCCAGTCCAGTCCTGGACAGTCCAAATGAACAGTACACAAGCTAGGAAGCATCAATCCTAACATCCTACACACCAAAACAAAGGCCAGTACCAAGCATCCACGCCAGAACAAAACACAATTACAACCTAGGCAATTATACTCATAAAGACCAAAAACACACAAATATGCAAAACACAATTCCATGATTTCGTTATTTTCACCACTTCCAGCAATCCACACAAGCTTTACACCCTCTGAAAGGGCAGACGCTGCAGAAAACAAAGATGGCGGCCGCGTTGCCGTGCGATGAAATATCAGCGATCTACAGTCAAAACTGTAACAAAAAATCATAACCATATCATAAAGCATGTCTTACCTGTGCTGTTTCCTGGTCAAAAGTTATATTGCGATTGAAAAAGACGGTTCTAGCATGTTCTCTCGTGTATTACGGTCCCTTTGGAATCAACGGCGGAACCCATTTTTTTTCCCACAAACAGTCGAGTCTGAGGGGGGAGGGACCTCACAAAGAGAATACACTGGCTCTGGCCTTATTGCCTTCTGGATGGTGATTGGTGTTGCTAAGCCAACCGTGGGCGGTTTCAAGCGATTATATTGGTCTAACGGTCACAAAGAGGTGTCATTTATGCAGATCGGCCAATGGGCTGCTGAGCTGTGGCTCATTTTATTTTTTTTGTTAGGCCACACAGGTAGCTGCAGAAGCATACTGTATATACAGTGAGAGTGCCTAGGTGAATCTGAGCCAGATTATAAACTCAAAATGACTCAAAAACAGTTGTATTTGATGGAATGAGTTACTATAATGATATATTTGTGAAATATAAATAGTTTTTACTGCCTGGTACCTAAAACCGGTCAATGGCACATCTGGATCCAAATGCCACATTTGCTGGTTCCACCTGGAAATATCTGTGATAAAATGTGTGTTAAACTGCTTAGGTTCACTTTTTTAGCATCTACTTTTGCACAGTTACTTAGCAAATATTATTTTAATCATTCCTACAAAGTTTAGGCTTATTCCTTGATGATTCTAATGTGTTTTTACTATAAATGAGATGGGTTTTTTTAGGCGGAGGTAGAAATTCCAATTTTCTACTGCTTTCCAGATGCATCTTATCTGACAGAGTATAGATACCTGAATCTCTGACACTTCTATTGTAATCTCACAGGTCTTAGCTTTCTTTTGAGACCAAGATTATGTATATAGCCTTTGTGGTTGTTAAGATATACGCAGTCTATTTGGGCATGTAATTTCGGAAAAGAGTTAGGAAAAATGGGCCTAGGAATGAAGAGGTAAATCAGACTCTTATTCCTTCTTCTGCCCAAAGAGCCCCTTTTTTTCCTGTTTTTTGTCCATTTTGACCACTAGTAGCACTGTGGAGCAATGTTTTTACGATG
The DNA here is from genome assembly GCA_011952105.1 of Coreoperca whiteheadi. NCBI lineage: Eukaryota > Metazoa > Chordata > Actinopteri > Centrarchiformes > Sinipercidae > Coreoperca > Coreoperca whiteheadi. Next base: position 4,531,887 of record CM022476.1, on the reverse strand, counting down.
TATCGTGCATGAGGATGCAAGTTCAACCATGCAAGCCTGAGGCTGGCGCGATTCACATCCTGCCGTCAGTTTCAAACTAATCCACTTATTGAAACTTGGTGGCTAGAAACATAGCAATGCGCTAACAAAGGCAGTGAGGAAGAAACATGGATGTAAAAAATGCACAGTTTTTAAAAAAAACAGCTTTGCAAATTTTTTATGAGTAAAGAAATGCACTCAACAAGTTTGTTAGACATGAACGATATACACAAGATGATTTGGAAACACTGAATGCAAACAGGACTTGCTGTATGTGAAAATGAGCATCGGCCTCTGCATTAATTTTGTATTTGGAAACCATTCCACGTGTTTGCATTGTGTAATTGCCGCTCTATATGTACTGGTTTTCATTGTTACAGATTCAAATTGCGTATCCAGGAAACGCTGCCATGCTCGTGGTTGACGAGATGTAAAAGACAAAAGACGGTGCATGGAGACACATGGACAGGAGGAGCAGGGGATCGAACCACCCGATATTCCTGTAATTAACGGCCAACCAGCTCTACCACCTGAGCTACAGCCAATAGCGGTATCCCCATTGCTTATCTTTTAATTTATCCACTACTTTCCTTCATATGTTTTGGCATCACAGATGTATTTACATGTCGTGCCAAGAAAGAGCAAACAGAAATTGGGAGAGAGAGAGAGAACACTGGCGTAGTGGGAGTCACGACATGGCTGACAAACTAACAAGATAAAATGAGTTTTGTCCTTTTATATACTATCTATGGTTTTGTCTGATAGAGAGAACGAGGGGGAGGAAGAAATAAAAGCTGGGTCTCTAACCTCACTGGAAACTGACAAAAGTCACTCACTAGTTTGCAAGAAATTGCACTAGAAACACATTTATCTAATAGGTAACAACACTGGTGAATCCCAAATTGGTGGAATTTGATTGTATAACAGTTGAAAGGTTTCTTTGGAAATCTGTCATACCTCAGTTTTTCACTGCCTTGGAAAAGTAGTCATGGTTGCATAGCAATTAGTTTTTGCATTCTTAGTAAATTGAAAAGGGTTTCCCTTTGCTTTTATCTTTGGATGAAAGTATAAACAATGGCCAACACTAACTGGCACTTAGGACCAATAAAAAACTGCCAAACTCTAATCAACCCATGAAAGAGTCTTTCAACCTTTGCTTTGTTTGTGTCTATCTGTGCATCTCATGGTGGCAAAAACCTTGCAAACAGTTAGCAATTATGGAAGAAAAAGCAGATTCACAGAGTGTTGTGGCTATGTGAGTCATGAGAATTAAAAAAAAAACAAGGAGACAAGCTTGGTTTTGGATGAGAGAAAATAAGGAGAAAGAAAATGAGAGGGAGAGAGAGATCCCCTAACACTAATTTGCTAACTACATGCCAAAGCTCAACAATAACCTATGTTTTTTATTACCTATGTTAAGAAATGAGTTTTAGAGCTCCATAGTGCTGCAAAAACTATTAGCACAATAATAAGCCACACCGTTACTTTCAGCGTTGTGCAAGTTGACACTTGTGTTCACACTCAGTTCCCACAGCTTAAAAGGAACTAGTTCACGGCCATTTCTTCCATATTTTGTCCCGATGAGTTTGACTTGGGTGGAGGAACGTTGCGGCCGTTGGCTCGTGGTCTTACCTTTTAATGATGTGACCATCATTCACTCGCAGATTCTGGGCAGTCTTACTTTGGCAGGCAGTTCTTTTTTCAGCATGGCAGGTGCCGTAAAGCACAGTGTGTTAATTCTCGCGGGAGTGAACGACGCTCATGTTCACCACCATTAGTTGCAAACTGATACGTTCAGTTCACCAAAAACATGAGCACAGTTAATGAAAGCCGTTCATGTGCAACACTGATTCCTCCATTACCATGAACTCACACACTGTAGTTTATTTTGCTGTAAATACTAAGCTGCAGGAAAGTTGTTACCCCCTTTTTTTTTTTTAGGGATGCACCTTTCTGACCTTGTCTCTCGACTCAGGATATCTGCTGATACCATTAACCGATCTGACACCAGAGCTCTCTTTTCCCCAAATTTAAAATCTGCATGGGCTTCATTAGGATCATTTCAATGCAAGGTAACACGAGGCAAGGGATTGCTGTGGTGCTAAAAACTGAGTGGGCCACCCACAGTGACTTAATGAATGTAACTGATAGCAGAAACACAGAATTTTAGAAGAATATTGATGAAGAAAACTTATTTAATGTTGATTATTAAAAATCAATCAGTATCACGCACCGATACCTGATCCACTTAATAAGGTCAGTATCTAATGTCAGAAGTGGTGCAGATACCAATCCACTAGATCAGATTGGTGAATCCTCACTTTTTTTCCTTTGAATTTCTTTACATCTTCAGAAGGAACCAGTTGCGACTGAATGCCACAAACAGGGCAGTGAGGTTTGGGATTTGTTGACAATAAGGAAAATAATCAACAGCCTTATCCTTAAAGGTCCAGCGTGTAGGATTTAGTGGTATCTAGCGGTGAAATTGCAGATTGCAACCATTTGAATACCGCTCGCCTCACCCTCCCCTTTCCACGCACGCAGGAGAAACTACGGTGGCCGCAAAACCCACAAACAGCCATATCTAGAGTCAGTGATTGGTTTGTCCGTTCTGGGCTACTGTAGAAACATGGCGATGCAACATGGCAACGGCTGTGGAATGGGACCCGCTCCCTCTGTAGATATGATTGGGCTCATTCTAAGGTAATGAAAACACGATTCTTTTTTTCATGTGATTAACAAGTATTAACAAAACATATGTATAAATATTAAATTCAAATTCTGCCAATAGCTCCTCCTAAACGTTACACACTGGACCTTTAAAGCTAACTGTTAAACTTTAACTTCAACTCTAAAACCAAGTCTTAACCTTAACCTTTGTCTGGCACTTAATTTGAAGAAGTGAATGCCAGACAAAATTTCCTCACTCTCAATGTTAAAAACCCAGGAACTCACACACACACACACACATCTGACCTAAAAAGCCAGAGACAAGGATAACAGATCCGCTTTGACCTTTAAAAAATAACAAAGTGTCAAACTGTCCTTCCCTAAAGCAAGGCCTTCCTCATCCACACACACACACACACACACACACCACACACACACACACACACAGGCACACACACAGAGTAGTGGTAATAATTGTAATTGGTTCCATTCTCCTTGTTAACTGCTCCCCACACGCTGAGAGGCAGGTTACTCCCTTCAGGTCTACTGCAGTGATTCTCATTCTGGGGTGCATGAACATCCCTGTCCTCTGCTGTTGTGACACAATTTATGTGGTCATAAAATATTTGGCATATGTTTCAAAGCATCAGATGTGTGATAAATGTCTTTTTTTAAATTGGGAATAATTAATATTACAAGCCTAAATGCTTCACCTCACAATTAAGTTAAGTAGCCTGAAGAGGAAAATGGAAATGGTCATATGGAGCTGAACTTCATCGTTTTTGCATTAAATTCTGCAAGCAAGTTCATTCAAATCTTGAGACATTACTTAATGAATCAGTGGTGCTCAGAGCAAGCCAAACATTATGGCCGTTTGTTAGTACTTTTGTGACACTGTAGCACACAGTAAATAGGGCTGGAATATGCTATTATAGGTGCAGTGAGTTTAACCAAATCTTCTGAAAGAAATTCCCTTTTGCAGCGCTGACAACTGATGTAACCAAGCTGGTTACATCAGCACCAAAGCTCTTCAGTTTTCCTTGCGGAGCAGGTGCGGAATCACCACAAGCGAATAAAAAGTACCTTAAACAAAATACTGAAGGCAGGTGACGTTAAATTATCTTGGGAGGAAGCAGCATGTGTTGCTCTGGTCCTGGAGGAACTGTTGCCCAAAGCAGGAAACAATTCGACAAATAAGTCCAAGAGCCAAATAGAAGTTGGTGACAAACTGTATGAATAATTTGACACAATGAGACACGGTATCAGTTATCCTTCAGTGTGTGTCAATGTCCATTCTGATTACTTCATTTTAGATCACTGACACCAGAAATATGTAAGTTGTTGTGTTTTACATCATAACTATATATACTACAATTTTGCCATTGCCATCATAACTGTATATATTATGATTTTTCTGCTATGAATCTATTCTGTACTTACGACATCTATTGCGTCCTGGGAGAGGGATCCCTCCTCTGTTGCTCTTCCTGAGCTTTCTATCATTTTTTTCCCCCGTTAAAAGATAATTTTTTTGGGGTAGCTTGTGTGGATTTTTGGGTAGTTTTTCCTTAGTCGAATTGAGGGTCTAAGGACAGAGGGTGTAGTATGTTATAGATTTTAAAGCCCTTTGAGGCAAAATTGTGATTTGCGATATTGGGCTATATAAAAAAACAGGTAACCCTTTATTTGACAGGTTCTGTAATTTCTTAATAATCTCCTGTAAGGCACTATGTACTTTGGTACTAATTAAAGGGAAAATAGAGACAACGTTCAGAGACAGTTATTGAGTTGAGTCAGTTGTGTTTAAAGATATTTGTTGATTTCCAGAGGAAATCCCTTCAAACCACCGCTAAAATCACAGTAACAGATATCCATTCAAATTCATTACATTTAATGGCATATGACTGCAGGCAGACAGCACAAGTAGACAACTCTCTAAATTCTTTATAGTAAAATTTCACTGAGCTAACATAGTCATTATTGACACCCACTGTACATCTTCTCCCACTCAGGGGGGGGGTCACATTCGAAGCAATTCAGGCCCCCCGGATCAACATCACTTCAAAAGAGCAAAATCTAGGTTAATACAAAAAAATCATGGCTAAAACATTTTACTCTCTACATGAACCTAAATGTCTTTAATCAAGTTAATCCCTGACCTGCTCTGCTGCAAAATCTTCAGTACACTTTCAATAATTTACTTTTAAAGAGCAGGCATTGCTCACAACCAGGGAGCATTTAAGAGAGCTTTTGCTGCTGCTCTGATTTTTCCGGATATTGCTGAAACAACTCGCTTGTGAATAGTTAAGCAAGTAGACATTCACAGCAGCTTCACCAGTCCCGCCTGTGGCTGACAACCAGGGAGCTCTCAGGTGTGAATGCGTATAACGGCTAAGGGGCATTGCCGAAAAGGAGCGCACTGTACATGCTCAGAAAATCCTCCCTGGGAAAGTAATTTATGGTGAAAGCAACCAAAAAGAATCCAGTGAATAATGTTTGTTCCCACTGGCAAAATGTACTGTTGCATTAACAGCCCCCCCCCCCGCCCAAAGAAACAGTGGAGGTCTCCTTGCTCTTGCACACACAAACAGTCTAGAGGCATACAAACACACCCACACACCTGTACAACACAACAGGGGAGTGTCACTAAAACTGTCAACTGATGACATGATTTCACAGATGAATGATGAAGAGCCGAGAACAGATCGATGACGGGAGCCTTTACCAACATATGCAGGGCGGGGCAGAGGAGAGGCAGTGAGAAGACGGAGACAGAAGACGGGAAGGAAGGAAAGAAGGAAAGGCTGAAGTGAAGTTTTACAAATTAGGAAATTACCTTATTAACATGGCAACAGGTACATTGAAATTGACTTGGCTCAACATTAAAAAAAAAGAAAGCGATGAAGAACCAGACAAAATGCTGAAGTAATGGAGGGAAATAATGTGTGTGATTTTCGACGTCTGTCTGGGAGAAAGCACAGCAGCGCGAGAGAGGGAAGATAGAGAGAGAGAGAGACAGTAAAAACAGCTCCAACAAATGAAAAGAGACAGACCGAGCCAAAATGTGGCCAAGCAGATGGTAAAAAAACAACCTCACTGCTACATGTGTGCTGCTCTGTCTGAAACCAAAAGTAAGAAATCAACTAAGAGAAAAGACAAATGATTTTGAATTGTTACAAAATGCTTCTGATCAGAACAACAACCCTAATTTCAGTATACTATATGTTTTATATTTGTGTAATCCAGCCATGGTACATTTTGGGGTAAGATGACAAATGAATGACAGACAAATCAAGTATAATAATTAATGGGAGTTAATGGGATAAAAAACAAATCCCCCCCCCTAGAAAAACTTTAAACAGTTATTGATGACAGCAAATGGAAAATATTACATTAAAAATTGACTAATGATTTGAAAGAAGGTCTTACTTTGTGTTCAGTGCAACAGACAAACTTTATATGATACAAGATGATTCAATCCGGCTTTCATTTAAAATTGATTCAGCTCATTTTCCATATTCCATATATATATATATATGCTTGTTAGATTATTTAATGGCACTTTGCCTTTTTATTGGACAGATGACAGGAGTCAGTGAAAGGGAACAATTGCATCAGACAATGGACTTGTCTCTGTACTTGTCTTGCTAGATCTTAGTGCTGCATTCGATACCATTGACCATCAAATTCTATTACAGAGACTGGAACATTTAATTGGAATTAAAGCAACCG
>CM022476.1:4436577-4525389 GCA_011952105.1 Coreoperca whiteheadi | reverse complement strand
AAAATTGAATTGAATTGAATTGAACAAGGGGAGGGAGCATGGGGACGACACATAACAAAAGCCCCCAACTGGAATGGTATGCACCATAGACCACTTAGGCCACCGTGATGCCAGTGGACTCGATATTTTTACTTGTTCATAAATGTAATTATATTATAGTAACCAAACTTAAAAAACACATCAACATTTCCAAAATTTTTGTTTAAAGTGCTGAACAAGAAATGCTACAAACTGATGTCCACTCTGACACCAACAATAGTACACAGAGGCAGTGATGCACTCAGCACCTTTTGGGCCCCATTGACGAGTACTTTTTTCAGAAATGCTGCTAACTACCTATTGCGTATCTTGCTTACAGTGTCAGTTTCAAACAACTGACTTTGATATTTTCAACAATGCTATGAGTTATTACGTTTGATTGGGAGGAGTTAGGAGCCAGTGTACATTGGAAGTAGTGTTACTTGCGCATGTAACTTTAACATCAGTGGATCCTGCCCCTTAGTGGAGAGGTTTGTGGTACCAGTCTTGTTTTTTTTTTGTCGTCGGCATGGATCTGTGGTTGTGTATCAATGCAGCTGTATCTCCGGCCGCTGTATCGTTTTTCTGATACTTATTTCATTTGTTTTTGCCTTAATGCCTTATTATGTCTTATGTAAAGCACATTGAATGGCCTTGCTGTTGAAAGGTGCGATACAAATAAACTTTCCTTGCCCTTCCTATTAATAAGTAGCACCTTAATAAATGGTTTAGAGCTCACAGGTTAATTAATAGTAGTGGTAGTCAGTTTAGGATAATTAGTTTTTATGTACGAAATCAAAACATTACCTAATAGTCACTTAGTCATTAATTAGTGAGGGTACTCTATCCTAGAGTGTATGATGCCTTCATTTATACATTAATTTAAGCTGAGTCATGCATTAATTACTGTCAAGTCATTATAATGTTACTGATGAGCTCTATGATAAAGCAGGGAAAGAGAGAACAGCTTAATTAAAAGCTTAGTTTTTTCCCCGATTACCCAGACATCCACATAGAAAATAACTCAATTCAGTTAAATTAAATTAGACAAATAAACATATCAACTTATCCAGCAGCGCTTTTTACCAAGCTGACAACCCAGAAATAGACACAGTTGCAGCCCATAGTGAGGGCAAGTCTGTCTACATCCCCTGACCCATTAAAACAAGAACACTCTAAATCATAGTGCCTGCAGTCACTCGTACAGTATATGACCGGAGTCTGGGTGAAACTGTCATTAACACCCCCCCCCACCCCCCCAATCTGTGGCACATAGAATTTGGGTCACCGCAAAGTTCAGAGCTGTTCCAACGGTCCCACAGGTATAAGACATTACCTTTTCATGGGGAAGATTATTAGCAGCATAAAGGAACACCACCTACTGGCTCTGTACAGGTCATTCTCATGGATGTCTATGTGAAACAGGTCCTTTACAAAGCTTTAAGTATCAAAGACAATCCGGGTCACCTACTGTGGGAAGACTTTGCGATGTCTACTTGATGTCAGACTGTAGCTTTGAGGCTAATTGAAAAACATTTCTTACCTGTAAAAGACAAAATCTCAGTAAGGCATCCCTCTATAAATGTTGTTTTTGCTCCTTACTGCGTGTCTTACTACTACTTTGGTGGGTGTTGTCTGTGTTTTAAGGCTGAAATCCAATTGTCCAGTTTTAATCTTGAGTACAGCCCTGTTAGCTCTTCATATTGGCTTGTAGAAAACAGTAGTTTCTTAAATCAGTCAGTGACTAAAAGCTATTTGTATAATCCTAAATACACATAATCATATAATCATATCGAGAAGAAAATAACATCTTGTGGTTATCTTAAAAGTAAATACAGAATCTTGCCATGCCCTTGATATATTGATGTTATAAAGAATATTTAGGGGGTTTTGCCTTTATTTGATAGAAACAGCTGCAAAGAGACAATACATGTTGCAGAGAGAGGGGGGATGACATGCAGCACAGGGCCACAGGTTGGATTCAAACCCGGGCCAATGCGGTAAGGACTCAGTCTTGAACAGAGGGCCCGCGCTCTACCAAGTAAGCTACTGGGGCACCCCATGCCCTCAAAAACGTTTTTATGTAGCTACAATGCCCTGGAAAGACAAACAATCACATGTCACCGTCACTGTTTTGACAGGTAATTGTTGTGCCAACCAATATCCATGTTTTTGGGTTAGGGTTAGGGGTTAGGGTTAGGGGGTTAGGGATAGGGTTTATGTATAGATCCTGTGAGGTTAAGTCAAAGCTAACGATCTAGTGGAAACTAAAACTACTTGTCTTGAAACTGTGTTTTTTAGCTCTATTATTACCAAATCAACGGTTTTTCGGTCCTCTGCAATAAAATAATAGTTGTCTGTTTCACACTGTTTGTTTTGAAATCCAATAACCTGCTAATGTTATTCAAAAGTTGAGGGCTTCCACTGTGGCCACCCAGGTGCATAATGTCACCCGACAGCAAAGTCTGCATTGAATCTAGGTCTTACAATGTTTTAGGAGGTGACTTTTTACAAACATACTGCCAAAGGCCTGGTTGACAAGTTGACGAGTCGGATTGTATTGAAGGTTTAGTGTATCTGTGTTTATTTCATTGTGTCTGGTGGTCACTTACCCCAAAGTTGGAGGCTGCAAATCTGGCCGGAGCAGAGACGTTGGTGGAGGCGGTGGGGTGGGCGTAGAAGGCATTGATGTTGGCCAGCAGGGTGCTCATCACTGCCGGCACCCCTGACAGCATGTACTTAGAGGACAGGCAGGAGAAATGGCTGAGGAGGAAAGCAGAGAGATTTGAGGGGGAGGAAGAGAAAGGAAAGGTTGGATTGAGGAAGGTTAGCAGGTTTGAACGGAGGGAGATTGAAGGTTTAAAAGTAGTAAGAGGTTTTAAAAAAAAAGGGCAGCATGGACGTGGAGAAGGGGGGGGGGTGGGTGAGACAGGTGGAGACGGAAGGAAGGAGGGGTTCAGAAGAAGACATTAAAGAGGCCAGGGAGGAGAAAATCAATTACGGAGAATAAGGAGGATGAAGGATCAGATGGATGGAGGAAAGGGTTGGGCATAATTGGAGATGAGAGGGAGATGAAAGACAGGTGGGAGGGAAACCAACAAAAATGAATCCAGTGGAGATAAGGTTGATCACTAGTAGCCATTTTTCTCCAACATTTTGTAATTATAAGACAAATCAAGACATTGACATAAACCTATGGAGCCGGCCAGCTGTCAGGCCTCATTTTTTTGAGTTTTAGCAGCAGGCTAACACCTGCATTTTGGTATAGGGGAGCCTAAAAATACTTCCTTGGCATAAATATCATTAAAGGGGTAAACGTCTCGTCATGAGGAGTGCTACTCAGCCCGTGATAACCGTTCTGTGTCTGACATAATAACCCTGATGGTGTATTCAGGGGTAATTTTGGCTTGAACGGACACACATCTGAATTCATCAGTTTGTTCCATTAAAGGAGCCACAATGTAGCTGACTACTATAATGGTTGCAGTGCACCTGTGTATTTCAATCACCATTTTCATTTGGCTGTGTTATTGATTGGCTCATATCCCAATTTCCACTGGGACAAAGTCTGGGCCATTTCTGCTCACAACTCCCAATTTACTCACGGCTTCCCAGTATGATTATGTTATGTGATTGTGCTCCTCTATCACACAAAACAAACACGAAAACCTTCTCTGTCCCTTTAAGGTCAAATTACAACATTATTAATGTAATTAAACCAGCATGTGTGTGACTGTGTGTGTGTGTGTGTGTGTGTGTGTGTGTGTGCACTCATTGAGTCTTTCTCTCCACCTGCCTGCAATGATCCAATCAAACAGCTGGGAAATCTCTGAGGTGACAGGTCATCTTTTCTCATTAGATGAGATAAACTAATTTGATTGGTGTTTATAGTTCATGACAACCCTGACCGCCTCATCACATTAACACACACACAGACACACGCACACACGCAGTCCTACAAATACTGTACACAAACACGCTAATTTCAAGTATTTCCTGATATGATTTGCCCACACATGCACACAGTCAGCTGACATCATGGCCTACTGGATGAATTGAATACGGAGTATTGCAGTGCCTGGCCAACTTGCATATTCAGTTACACACACACATTTTTCCACTGAGCTTACGTCATGGCCTGGTATATGGACTCGATGCCATAGCGCATGGCGAACTCGTCCACTATTTCCTGCTGCACCTCATCAAAGTAAACCTTCCACGCATCGTCTCCCTGTGCCACCGGGATCTTCACCACGCCGCCTCCCTCCACATCGGTCGAGAAGTGGAACGTGTTCTACAAAGACAAGCGTTGAGTGAACGAGTAAACTTCAGCAGCGCTCAAAGGAGTAAAGAACAGCCAGGTTACTCACAGAAACATACAACACGCATAGCGAGCCGAGACGTTCGGGCTTCCGAGGTTGTTGCAAAATCGTCACAGTTAAATACAATTCTGACTGGAGATGCACCGATTGCAATTTTATTGGCCGATTCCAATTTCCGATTTTTTGTTAGTGAGATTGGCCGATACCGATTTTTGCCGATTTTCTTTCTAAGAACTATAATTGACAGCATATACAAACAAAAATCCACTTTTTCTTCAAAGCAAAATTTTATTTTTATTATAAAATAAATTATTAAACATTACAACAGGATCTTCTCTCACTTGGACAACTCCAAAAAAAATAAGTGTTCTGTGCCTGGAAAGAAGTAGAAATAACAAATAAATGAAAATCCGTTGCTTTATGAAACAAAACATTATAATTTGACCTTTTTCTCTTTTTGACTTGTCTTACAAAAGACAAAAGACCCTATGAATGAACAAACCTAAAGTGTACAATACTCCAACTAATAATAGTTCAGTAATTGGGTAATAAATGTTGCCAGCATATGTATAAGCAAATTCTAATGGAGCATTAACGGGAAGTCTTTCTTCACAAACAGAAGCATCTCTGCCTTGTGACCTGATAATTCTCTTTTCATCCAGCCAAGCTAAACAAGCGCTCACTTTCAACGCTTGTACATGGAGCAGAGGGGTAGGCTCGGGCCAGGGGAGCAAGTGCAGGGAAACGATCGTTGTTGATCCTCCAGTAGGCCAATGCACCAAAGCCGTTTTACCTTTACTACCTTCTTCAAACTGGGCATGTTCCGCGGGGCGAAGGCGTTTTAGGTTTGTCATGTTGTGCGCCTTTTCTGGTGGTTCGCCCGCGGTTCATTTGAACCTTACAACTTTTACAAATGGCATAATTAGTTGAAAAACCTTCCATACCAACGGCGTGTTTGCATGCGGCTGTGAGCGCTCACAGCGCTCAAACTCGGAGACACGTGAGACTGATCAGGGCCGATTCCGATCCCTGGCCGATCAATCGGTGCATCTCTAGCTCTGACATTTGGGACATGTCACTGTTGGGTGAGAAACTGTCCACATCTGGCAACTTTGTTAACTATCTTTCTTGCACTGTTTACAATTTCAAGCATTTGTCTGTTCATGTTAGCGGCCTCAAACATCAGAAACAGTAAGATAAAACTGAAAAGGCCGCTGATGCTGAAAAAAACTATTATTATTACTACATCAGAAAAAATGTCTCTTAATTTCCTGTTTTGTTCCTCATTGAATTAAATGCTGAAACAACAAGCCAACTAATAGATTAGTTTACTGTATCTGCAGAAAATGAATCAACAAAAATTTTGATTACGAATCGTTTCGTTTAATGACATATGTCAAGTGAAAATGTACGTAGATCAGTGTGTGTGTGTGTGTGTGTGTGTGTGTGTTAGTGACAGATAGAAGCAGAGCAAGACTCCAGTTACTCCTCCACTTCCTACTTCAGTTCATTCCTGAAAGCCTGTTGTCAGTTTTCCCATTACAAGTGTATGTTTGAGTGTGTGTGTGTGTGTGTGTGTGTGTGTTTTACCTCATGTAGGCACGTGTACTGTACGTGGTAGGGTGCCACTTTCTCCTCCCCCTCGATCTCCACACTGATCTGAAGACGAATGGCACCAGACACCGCCGACTTGTCTGTTCTCTTTTCTGTAAGTGGAGTTGAACTTAACTTGAACTTTCGGATCTAAGACGACAACTAAAACACCGAGAGCTTCAACTGCTGCGCTAATGAGCAAACCCACACACGAAAATACTTATTATACACTCCCATCTACCCCACAATTACAGATAAATACACATACATCTTGTTTCCCATTTTTACATGTGCTTATACTTAATTAATTCCTTCCTGTGTATGTCTAATTGTATATTGGATTCTGTCTACATTTTGCTGTTGTATAGGACTTTGTAATTATGTTTTGAACGGTGCTATACAAAAAAAGAATTATTATTATATTGCATTGATTCTGAGTGACTACATACCCAGGTTGTACCAGACGTCCATCTCTCCGCTCAGAGTTCGAACCTCGATGATGCTCTGACCCAAGAAGTCGTCAGACTCCCTCTTCAGACGCTGCTTCACTCGCGACTTGATGTCATCGTCTTCGTCCCAAACCCGCAGCTTGATACGATCCGACGAGTTGTGGCACTCGCTGTGGAAACAGGGAACAGGTGGGTGGTGTATTGGTTTAACAAATGTGTGAGTGTTGGAGCAGATGGCTAAGGGGGAGGGCATGCATGTCGGGAGCACACTAACATATGTTTTAAAATTATTTTAAAATCATTAGCATTCTGTGATAACTACCCAGTAAGCATTGATTGGTTGATTTGCAGGGGGGAACATTTTTAGAAGTCTTGGCTAAAATCTGGCTAAATTTCGTTGAAAAGTAAAAGTATTTCCTATCTCTAGCTTATATAAAACTGATGTTTATACAGCATTTCAATAACTATATTTCAGTGTAAAGTAATTCCTAACTACATGTTGAAATATAGTTTTTGAAACGCTGTTGAAATAACTTTTCACAAAAACTTTATTAGGTTTTCACCTTGCTTAACTTCACCATTTTGACTAAATGTGTATAGGTATTTTGACCTCCAAATCATCATATCAATGCTAACTGTGTACAAGTGACAGAACCACTAATCAGCATGTTTGATTTACATACTGACCAAGCCACTACATATTAATTTTTTTTTTTTTACTTTCAGTGTGATCCTAAACCTAGTGTACTAGTGGCCCTATATTTCCTTCATGAATTTTTCGCTTAAATACAGTCTGTATCAGAGTTCCCTTATTCAGAACATGACAAAAAAACATCACATTATACAACAGTATATAAATTAAAATTTTGTCTCCACTTGACTACAACCATTAACAACTTGTTAATAAATGTATAATAATAATGAAATTATATAATATACACACTTAAAAACGATGACATGACAGTGGGACCGGACAGTAATGAACACAATTATATTATATTATTTTATTATATTAGTAGTTTTCCTTTGATACTATAGGTTTAACTGATACTACAGGTATGATTTGAAATGCAGTACTTTTGCTGATACGGGAGTTTTGTTTTTTACGTTTTGGTATTTCTAGTTTTACTTGAAGGCCCTGCACACCCTCACTGCTGTTTCACAGGACTCCATGTACTAATAAAAATGATCAGTTACAACGACGCTAACAGGAGGAGTGAGGGAGATGTCAACCTGAACAAACACACACACACACACACACACACAGTCCCGAGAAGAGCTCTAATCAACCAAAATAAGTGAAATCCCCAGTGTAGGTTTAGCATGGGTGTGCAGGGCCTTTAAGGAAAAAATCTGAAACCTTCCTCCACCAATGCAAGGTGACTGGGACAGTGACGCTGTTTTACCGCACTTTGCCAGACCTCTGGGAGCTCCAGCTGAGCTTTACTACCAGGAATAAAATATCAGGCTGAACTTACAAACTGAACTTTTCCTCCCAGACTGGGTTCAGGTTGCCGTAGATGGTCTTTGTTCTCTTCTTGGTCTTCCCAACTTGGATCGTGACATATGGGTCACTGGATCCCGTCCTGTCCTTGGCCTGGAGACCCTGGGCACTGACGACTAATAACACACACACACACACACACACACACACGCACACACGCACGCACCAACAGAGAGAATAAGTGTGAAAATTGCATAAGAACAACAAACACCTACTCATGTTACCGTCATCGCTCTGTCTCATTCACACACCAAAACACAAGATATCACCCACACAGTTATGCAAAGCCTCGTAACACACAATACTCATGACTCACAGGCAGATGTTGGGTAACAATATTTTATACCAAATTACTTAAGCAACTATTGCCTGTCACGTGATGTTCTGCTGTTCTGTGCAACAAGTCAAAAAGGGCTTTTAAAAAGCCTTGAAGTAGTGACATGGCCATGCTTTCAAGGGAAAAAAACTGTCACCACAGACAGAGAGTTCAGTTTGAGTGAAACCATCAGCTTGGTTAAATTTTAAATTTAATTATTCATTATGCAAGATAACAAAGCAACAAATGAAATCATGAGCAGTTTATGTGACACTTTGGCTGACACATGCTGTCTGTCTGGCTTCACTTGTATCCAAGTGACAGAAAACGGTTTCGATAGAAGGAGATTAAAGGTTTATCATTCGAGTCTGGGGATATTTATTTGAGTAGGAAGGTCAACAGGCGCCACGGAGGTTGTTTAACTGAAGGAAGGTGGACGAATGTGCATGGTCAGAAAATAAGTGGTGCATTATACACCACCAGAGTGTGTTGCCCTTAAGAGAAACATAAGGTGATTAATTTAAACCCGGAAGATTATGAGGGAGCTTACTCACCCGCCAAAATAAAAGTATCAGTCTACACCTAATATTTTCTTCCTTTTTTCATATTGGGAATTGCTTACCGGAATTGTTTTTTGCATTTTTCGGGAAATACGCTTATTTCCCTTCTGGAGGAGGAGAATTAGACCACGCTCATATCTGTCCGTTTAATATAAGGCTACGGCCAGCAGCCGTTTAGCTTAGCTTAGCATAAAGACTTGAAAGGTGAGGTGCTGGGAGACTAATTGTTGGACAGAGCCAACAACAGTTCTCACTAATTAATAGGTTGTTTCTTGTTTGTTTGATCCATACAAAACCCAGTGTGTGAAAATGACAGCTGACCTGACCGTGTTTCACTGCGGCTAATTTCTTGATCAGGCACAGTAACTTCCTAGAATACTTGGCATCAATCATCTCTTCTAACTCTCCGCCAGAGAGGGAATTAACGAGTTTCCCAAATTGTTGAACTATTTCTTTAAAATAGGGATGCACTCTCAAAACTTCTTTCTCTACTGATATCATTCCCTGATTTAATACCAGTGCTTTCTTTTTTCCCAAATTCAAAATCTGCGTGCCACACTATGTGTGTGTTTATATAAGGTAACACGAGGTCAGGAAATACTAAATTCTATGATACTAACAAAGAAACTCTATTTCACACGGTTGGGTTAGTTATGTATCCGATCTGGTCAGTATTGGCCCGGTATATCAGATCAGTGCATCCCTAGCTTAAAATGTGCTAAAGAGAAAATAAGGTTGCTCATACTTACATACATACTTAAGTACTTGCCTTTTTACGCTCATACATACAGGTGAAAGACATACTCTAAAATGCAAAAACTATATCTTTTTCTAATTTGGAAACAACTGCCCCTATTTGAACTTTTTGATTTCTCTCACGGTCCAAGTCCTGTGCACTTAAAACTCAACATCATGCCAATCCGCAACGGTCCCTGTAATATCTTTGCTAGCGGTTCTTTCAGTGTCGATGACTGATGCATTTTATCTGTGCTAAAGGGAGTTTTGAATATTAATTGGTTGAGATATTCCCTAATGAAATCAATGGATTCTTCAAAGAGCTCTCTGTAGAGCGTCTCCTGTCAGCCCACCATCAAGTTCAATCGCAACTTGGCTCATATACAAAACTGAGTTTGAGTTAAAAGGGTGTCTGAATGTATTTCAGATGGGGGACATTAACCGAAAAATCTGCGATGATAAGGTAGAAATGTGCGAATTTCAAACAACTTGAATGATTTATAGACGCCTTTAAAAGAATGTACGTAAAAGCTTTTCTCCACTGTCTTTGAGGGGACAACATTGACTAAAGCTGTATTAAAAATATACAAGCTTTTATCTCATTTATCGCAATACAGAAAGCTGTTACAAGCAGCCACATTGGAGGAGAGACAACTTTACAAATGTTTTGTACCAAACCATTCTTATGAAAATGTTTGAAGCCTTTAGCTACAATGGCACTTCTGGCAGCTACTGACACATTGTTAAATGTTTTCTTATTGCATATCAAAAAGTCCTTGATAGTTTGTAGAATCGGTGAGTATGCGTTCTGACCTTTATCAGCAGAAAAGTGAGTGACGACCATTAGTGGAACATGAATGAATCTAAACAAAGCGCCAGCTGAACACCTGTCCCTGTATCTCGTTTTTAACGGAACTCATCACTGGTCATCGGGGAGACAACGTGTGATAGCTGCCATGGCAACACTGCAGCCACTACTTGGTGTGATGTGTCCGGTTGCTTTGGTAACAGCGGCAGTCCTGATGATGTTTGGCAAAGGGAGGAGAAGGGAGGTAGGGACGCATGTCTGTTCAAATTAGTAAAGCTTGCAGATAAAAAGTTAAAGTTTCTCCACAGTTCAGAACAGGCTGTCGGAGGAAAGAAGATACTTTCATGAATGTGAGAGAGTTTCTTTTTTTAGGCATTTATCTGGGGAAACCTGACATGAACTGGTTCAGCGACACTCAGATTCACATTCACACAGCTGCAGGTTTTCACAGCCGTCTTTGCTGTTCTTCAGGAGTCTTAAGGGCACCGAGACTTAAACTGATGTTGTTGTTCAGCTGTTTTTACCATCCAGCTCTTTCTAACCCTTCTAAGGATTTGAATGTGCAACACAACTGCGTTTCTAACTTTCTATCACTGTCATACAATTTTGAAATGCGCCTCAAAATGTGTTTTGAGGCCTGCTTCGTCGACGTCTCAACTTCTTTTGGAAAACTGTTCCTAACCATTTACCCGAAAACATTTTCTAAGAATTTATCAACGGTTTTTAAGCATTTAGTGATTAGTTTCACTTACTGAACATACTATTTTATACTAGAAAAATGAATGTGTCAGCAGGCTCTGCGAAGTGGCTGAAGTTAGAATAAAAGGCCATGTAACTTTGACTTTGTTCTGCAGCTTGACTTCACACAGACATATGAGTGCTGTACACACTGTGTAGTGTGGACACACACAGTATCCTGCTGCTACAAGCCTTGTGGACACTGTTAAGAACGAGTGGCATTAGTAATAATGGAGAGACAAGAGAGGACAGGTCGATAGAAAAAAAAGACAGGTTAGTGAAGCTTTTAGTGTCTCTCCCTGTGTGTCGTGTTTTCCAGTCAGTGTTCATAAATGTGGTGTTTATCACACCTCTGAATTGTTTCCCTTGATATGTGAATGACGATTTCTGCATTACTGTGAAGTTGGCCTTTGGTTAAGACATTTATTTAAATGGAAATGTCAGGGTTTTGCTTATCTTTGAAGGTTTCTTTAACGTGAGATGTTGTGCTGTTTTGTGTTGTGTCTTTCAAAAGCCAGAAGAGTAAAGAGAGAAAAGGTACTCAAATTGATAATAGAGAAAGAGTAAAAGAGAGGCGCTGCAGGACATTTTTTGCCACGCTATCGGTCATCTAAAACATATTCACTCCAGTTCAAAACTAATTGAATAAAACAATGTTCAAAAGGAAAATGTTCCCTTTGGAGTATTAAGGTGACTGCTCACATGTTTTCCGTTTCAAAGTAAAACATTCACTGGACGTACTGTTGATGGTGATCTTGGCCGACCACTTGGAGGTGCCGTCCAGGACGCTCTGCTTGATGCTCTTCATGTGCTGGACGTGGATCATCTTGGTGATGTCGAACACCTTCCGGATCTCCTCAAAGATCTCCGGCTTGTTCCTCTCGCGGATCTTCATCCTGTCCTTCATAGCCATGATGATGTGCTGCGTCCGGTCCTCCGCCCCAGTCTTAGAGCTCTTCTCGGCCGCTCCTGAAGACGAGAAGGCGAGAGCAAAACAGAAGAGCAGTGTGGATGATGAGTTCCAGAGGAAAAAGTGAAAAAAACAGAAGTAGAAACAACATTTTCAAATTGTGCTAAATGAGCGACTACATGTTTGTCCATTTAGGTTTTTCAGCATGGTACTTTCGTAGACCCCTCAAGGTTATCTGGCATAACCCTTCGTCCCTTCTCACACTTATTCTATAGCATTTCTGCAGCTAAAAGAAACTACATCACAGAGCAATGTCTGCTAAATGTCTCAAGCCAATGTTTTTTCTTTGTCAAAGCACAACTTCACTGTTGGAAGCGCTGACATCCGACAGTGAAGTCGGCTGCAAAACAGCATTGCATCCACAAGCTTACTTCTGATTAGGGAAGTAAGTCTGCACTGGCATTTTTAGCAGACGTTTCAGTCGGTCCACTTGTTCACAGCAAGCAATAATAAAATATAAAGTACAAAAATATTTTTTGGTTTCACTTTTCAGGTAGTTTAATAGCTTTACTCACTCTGCAGACAGTCAGCGTTCAGCAGCTCTTGGCATTTCTCGTGCACTTTGACCCCGCACTCTGCACAGCGCATACCCTGCCGGGCGATGCCCCACAGCAGACCCTCGCACTCGTAGCAGTAGGTGGGCGTCGTGGCTGTCCACACCTCAAAATTGTGCGGTGTGGTGCAGGAGATGGGGTAGATCAGAGCCTGCAGGGTCTTCTTGTACACATGGTTTTTCTGTTGGAGCAAAGAGGGAAGGAAAGATAGATGTAGGAGAGGTGGGACAGATGTAGAGGGTGTAAGAAAAGAAGCAAGGCAAGGGACATCAAGTTGAATGAAACAAATACAACCGACACAGTGACTTTATCAGCTACAATTTTATTCCGGGACATGCTGATTTGGTGTAACGTTCAAGAAAGAATTGTCTGTAGCATCAACGCAGGACAGGTGTAAAAATTCATAGAAGGATCATTTCAAGCTGGCTACCACTAAACGTATACAGAAATGTGGTTATGTATGACAGTGCTAATTTATGTTTTTATAATTCCTGGCTTCTTTATTGATGAACTGAATTCTGCTGTTGTCCAGTGTAGGAGGAATGTGGGAGGAGGTGAACACATCTCCACAGGATGAGCGGACACCTTGAGCCCAGCTTGATTTGGTAAACACAGAACTTGTATATAGGGTATGTGAGTCATTATTATCATGCTTATTATCATCATTATTATTATAGTAGAAATGGTGATATAGTGATATCAATAGTAGGAAACAGTGTATTAAAATTCCTTCTTTTTGTGGTTATCTTTACTGACTTTATCATCTCTGCCTCTGGTTTCACTCAATCTAACTGCTTTGAGTTTTATTGATCTGTCCTGCTTTGTTTCAGTCATTTGGCCCTTTTGTCATTTTCTGTCCTGTGCTTTTATCTGATTTTATTACCTGTGATTTACTTCCCTGTAACAGTAAAACATCCTGTAACTTCTACCATTGTTATTGCCAGTGTTATTATGGCTAAATAAGTATGGATGAATGGTTGGCTAAAAAGCTTTAATTTTCGGCATCATACCTTTACACCCATGTTGTCAGCTTGAGAATATTTCAGGCTTCATGTTTATATCCGTATTTATAAGCCAGCACAAGCCTTTCCAATATCAACAGTAATATTAAAAGATTGTGACACAGCGCCCCTCTCCAGACAATGCATCAAGATTACGGACAAATGTAGGAGAATTCCATTTCAGTTTATTTTAATAATTTAATCAAATTAGCACAAACTACTCGCCTCACAATGAACCTGGGGCTTCTGGGCCGTGGGACAGTTGCCCACTTTCAGCCATGATAAATACAACCTTTCTGTCCTGCGCTTGACATTAACTGTTAACAACATTTTTGCTCATCTGTATGTACAGTATGTAAATGAGGTCGACAAAATATATAACATCATTTACTCTATGTTATGCACGTGATAATTCACCTGTATATCTGATAATGTGTAAAGATAGCAATGCACACTTTCAATTCCCTTTGGAAATTCTCTGCAGAGCAGATGTTGTCCATTTGTTAGACCTGCATTCAATCTATAAACTACAAATACAGCACTCTGGTAAGATGCACATTTTTCAAAATAAGATGCTCTTGATCTTTTATGTTATGTTATTCCCGTTTAGTGTCATCATACCATATAAATTCTAATCTTTTAAAATTGTTAGTTGCTTTATTCTCCACCATACTGGGTACAGTACAGTAGGAAAGGCACAAAACAAACAATAATAAACAATAAATAATGAAACCTCATCCAGTCAGGGTGGCATTGCTGCTCTTGCCTCCATTAAAACCTGACGCTGCCTAATCTTGACTCAGCAAGATTCAGAGCCTACACTATCTTGGAACTTCAACAAACAGATTAACAATAAGGCTAAAGCATAATGACAGCAAGAGTACAGATGGCAAGAAAAGTGCGAAAAGGTGTGTGTGAGTGTTTGTCTGTAAATATAAGTTAAGGTCTGTGTGGATACCCATTAGCTGGCATCGAGGCGACAGCATGTCTTCCTGTAGATAAGTATTAAATGGTAGCTTCAGTATACAGAATACTGTATGTATGTGTGTGTGTCTGTGTGTGTGTGTGTGTGGCATATGTATTTGGCCACTCACAAGCTCTTCGTCTTTCAGGGAGGTCCGTGTGGCCAGTGTGTGGGCGAGTCCAGCTTTCCTGGACTGTATCATAGACTGGAAACAAGAGATAAAATTTAAAAAAAAGGCATCAGTGATGAACAGCCAGGAAATCAATCGATGTTAGGCTCTTTCAACTTTGAAGGTCATGGAAACTTGATATCGCAAAAACAACGCACACATCTCTCGTTTATTCCCTCCTTGAGGACAAACACTCACATATTTGTATGACTACATTTGTGAGGATCTTAACTGAAAGTATTCTTTCATTTTTTTATTATTTATTGGGGCTTTTTTGCCTTTAATTGATAGTGCAACTGAAAATAGACAGGAACGGGGGCGAGAGAGAGATTCGAACTGCGTTAAGGTCTTGGTACATGGGTTAGCCCCACTGAATGTATTCTAGTTAGGGATGTTTTAATCCAGTCTGGCCCCGCTACGGAGCTGGATAGTTCAATAGACATTGTACTATAATAAACACTTTAATATTGAAAACTGAACTGAGCTTAACTGAAGCTCAACTGAGAGAGGTTATGTAGTTCGACATTCTGAGAAATACACTTATTTGCTTTCTTGCTGAGAATTAGATGAGAAGATCAGAACACTCAAATCTGTTTGTTAAATATGAAGCCCCAGAAAACAGCTGGTTAGCTTAGCACAAAGACTAAAAATAAGGGTAAACAGCTGGCCTGGCTGTGTCTAAAGGTAACAAAATTCGCCTACCTGCACCTCTAAAGATCACTTATTGACATGTTCTATCTTGTTTGTCTATCTTTAATATGTACAAACCATAAAACTGTCAAATCAACAATTATGTTATGATCCAGACTCTTTCTTGGCTGGGACCAGTAAATTCCTGGAGTTAGCGCTGGTTGCCTGGTAACTACTCAGAACCAAGAAACAGCCGGTTTGGTTTATAGGTGCTTCTATGTGGATTTTGTTACCTAGGGACAGAGCCAGGCTAGCGGTTTCCCCCTGTTTGCAGTCTTTGTGCTAAGCTAAGCTAATCACCTGCTAGTTGTGGCCTTATATTTAATGGACAAATATGAGAACGGTATCAATCCTCTCACCTAACTGCCAGCCAGAAAGCGAATAAGCGTATTTCCCCAAACTATTCCTTTGAAGAAAAGACTTTGTTACGGTTTTCCTTTAGCTTGTTATTTTGTATTGTGCTCTGTTGTTTTGTATAATATCTGTGGATCTGTGGTTGTGCTGAAGTTTAAATGTAGTTTTCATCTTACAGCAGCACTTTAAAGCTGTGATACACCTGAGAAATGTCCTTGAAATAGATGCACAGCTTTTTTTTTTCTTAACCCAAAGAGGCTCTGCTAACAGCATCTCACTGACTCATACTGTCAGTTATCATTAAGTTAAACTGATTACTGCCATTTATCTGCTACAGCACTCTGTAGATATCAGCTTACTGCATATCTCTTCACTTTAAGAACCAGTACTTTGATGGAGTGCAATGAGGCGTTTTTGATAGTTGGTGTATTTTAGTTCAGTTTAGTTTATTTGACAAGGAGGAGGACATCAAGTCACACACAGCTTTAAAAATGTAAAGGATAACACAGTGAAGTCTAAGACTTGTTTCCATAGTGATCCTTGATGTAAAGATAGCAAATATGCAGGAGTCCAGGTGACTACTGTACTGTGCAGCACGTTAACAGGACCACACAGATTATGAAACATATTACAGGCCTTCGTGCTCAGTGAAGTGCTTAATCTCTCCAGCTATGGCTCAACTGGAATAGTCTTTTTCAATATTACTTTTATAACGCTAAGACTTTTAGAGCTCCAGAGATTTCAATACCTCAACAGTGAGCTTCTCCTCATCCTTTATGACAGTTACAAGACCACATGACCACGATGTCCAGCATCGATGTTGGAAAACAAAACAGTGGTGTCTGTGGTCATGGACTGGGCACAATGCTCCGATGAGTTTTGAATTAGAGTAGCATAAATCACTTGAGGTGACCAGAAAGTAAAAATCTAAATGCACACGCTGGCCAAAAGTGCTGAACAAACACACTGTGTGTGACCGTAACAACATGTGGAAAAAAGTTGCAAACTCAGGAAACATACAAACTGATAACTTTAATCAAAACTAAATATGTTTAGTGATGCTCTAACCTTCTCTGTCTTTCTATTTATGTTTTCTTATTCTTCTTAGATTTTGTTGCTTTGTAACACCTCCTCTGTGCTGTGATTGTCAATGTATTTTTTGCCATTGTTTGCATTTGTGTCTTTTGCTTCTTTGTGCTGTGTATGGTTTTATCTCCAAATGATTTCAGCCTCATCTGCACCATTTTGTGTTTTTTCATCTCTCCACTGGTTTTCTTTCTCTTCATGATTTGTGTAAGTTCATATACTAAACGTGATGAAGTTAGACTAGATTGTCCCAAAGCCTTCATATCTCTTCAAACCTCACGGGTGCTTTTTCGCCCAGACTTCTGCTGTCGAGAGTGTGACCTTCACTCTGAAGGATCCACTTCAAGTCAAAGGAGACAAGTTTCTTTAATCAGATGAGTTGAGTTTCTGAATATTCACAGCTCTAACCACTCTGATACGTCTCAGCCTCCATAAAGCACTTCAAAGCAAATGCGAGACTAAAGGGAGAAAAACGCAATTTACCGAAACATTTATCAGCATTTGTTTGTTTAGAGAGGCAGGTGTGTTATTTATTTGTCAACTTGCTAAATCACAGCAAAACAAACCTGTTAATTAGAGGACTTGTAGCTAAAAAACTAATCAGAGGAAAAGCCTCTTGCTCCCTAAGCATCAATCGACTGAGGGGAAGCTGAAAGCATTCGCAAGAAGGAATTGATTTTTCTTGTGTTTGTCAGAACGTTTTGAAATACAGGTGAACAATGACTGATATTTGGATGAGTGTGTGTTTGTGCATATGTGTGCATGCTCATACCAAATGTCTGTAAACGCGCATAAGAAAACTTCACACAGAGACGATCGAAATGCTTTGCTACAATCAGGACCATCAGAGAGTTTGAAACAAAGCCCATCAAACAAATGGTACAACTCAGCAACTGAAATCTCACTTCTCTTCTACTCACCATAGCCTGAGGGCCGTCGAAGGGAGGAAGACAACATGGGCAAGGGAAGAGAGCAAGAAAGGGGGAAAAAAAGGTTAGAGACAAAGGATCAGTAGCTTTCACCTTTAATCCAGTTATTCAGTGCAGGCAACAACAAAAACATTACATAGCAGGTGCTACTGCAGAAGTGCCCCTTCATACATTTGTCCTGTATGTAGCCTGCAAGTAATAATTCCTGGAGGATCAAATTAGCTGATTGTATCGTGTAAAACTCTAATGTTACTCAGCCAGCATATTAACATGACTTTTCTCTGCTACTTCCAATGCCGACGCAAAAGCTAACAGGCCATTACAGCTGAAATCAATGACCAAAGGTGACCGAGCATCTGGTGCACAGCAGTCGCACAGAGTAACAAAAGCTAACAGGGAATATATACATAGGCATTACAGTAGCATAGGAAACCAAGCAACACCATGTACATTTTAGTTACTGGTATATAAAACAAAATAAAATACTAAAATACTAAAATCAAATAAGGCAAAATGAAAGTCTTGGTAAGTTTGATGATCAATATCTGTTTTATCAGTGTTAACTGTCTACTTCTCTATGCACATTGAGAATTTTATAGGTGGTGAAGATAAAAACATTTGAACATTTTATATGATAGGCAGATAAATGTGATGATACAAATTTCCAGCTCAGTAGGAAATAGTTAACCAGAGGTTGACATTGAGGGGCCATTTGTCTTTTGTTGTTTATTGTTGTCTAAGTTCATCAACTAACCAGGTAACCTGACTGTAAATATATTACAGAGTATGAAGGGGATCTCCAGCCACAGTAGCTAGTTAGTTATGTTACACTACATATATAAAATACTTAATGTGGTCATGTTCTAAAGTTATCAGGGTAGGTATGCAACACGTACAAGACTTTCTTGACTGTGTCAGTAATTTTAGTTATGCTCAAATATTAAACAAATGTCATGGGTTGGGAGACTTGACTGCACAAATTGTTCATTCTGGATACCAGTGTAACATCTTTGTAGATAAATGTACAACCTGTTAATACATCAGCTACAACTTTTAAATCTAATTCTAAAACAATCCTCAATATAGAGTTTTATTGTTTTTGTATTGGAGTTGGATTTATTTAAGTTTAGTTGACAACATACTCGCTTTTGTCCTTGCTTGTACTCATTTCAGTCAGTATTGACCAATGCTTTGAATTTGGTATATGCCCACATTCAAATACTGCTCGATTTACCAAAAACAAAAAGAATAATAGAAAAAAAGCTCCTGAGTCTGTTTATTAATTTGTGAAAAAAGTCAAGGTTCAGTAAAGTTCAAAATTTAATGTCAGGAGGCAGATATTGAGTGATGTGTACCCACCAGTTCACTAACAAGAGGAATGGGCCTCCTCTTGCAGAGGTCTGGCATGCTGTCAATGCCAAACGGTGTGTTTCCCCTGTACGCGCACAAATAAACAAATACAAAAATGCACTGATCAATATTTAAATAAAGAAAATCCAGGTGGAAACGCTGCAACAGGTAATCGTATTCTCTCGCTCACACACACAGAAACACCAAAAAGTGTTTACTGACCCTGGCTTGGCCCATGGGTGCTTGCTGGGGCCACCATCTTGATCTCGGCTCTGAAATAGAATGTCAAAGGTCACGCATTCAGACAGACTGAAGCAATGCACACTCACGAGCACGAGAGAAACAACAAAGTAAGAAGAAAAAAACAGTAGAGAAGTAGTGGGACTGAACTGGGTTGGTTGAGTTTCAGCAATGCATGTCAAAGAGGACGTTTCAATCAATCATATGGTCCCCCTTTATATATGGGCATCATAAATCTGGTTTCACCTTGTAAAGGCAACACCTACCAAACCACACATGCTCCCAGTAAACGCACACCGAATATTGACTTTGGCTTCCTAACAAAGTGTTTTTTTGTCTCACAGCTAGTAAAGAGCTATATTGTTTTTCATCAATATGGTGTCCTAATCAATACTGATCTATTCCTGTATGGCATTTTTATATTTATGACTGAAACAAAACATTTTCTTAATAGGGTACAGATGCATTGAGGCTGACATCTCATAAAAGCTAAAACTATTTCATTGACATTTTCCAGAAACTGACAGAAAGCGATATAAACACAAGGAAAATTAAATAAATACATACACTGAAATGAGAAAATTTCCAAAGAATATGCAGAAAACCGTACAGAAAGAACAAATTCCTTTGGATATAAATGTTAACGTGAAGGAAACCAAAAAAAAGGTAACCTGATCTCCATCTTGACTTCCATCTGTAAAACAGCATAAGAGAAAAAGAAACAGACAGAAAAGAAAAACAGTCATGGACCAGTTTGACTCATCATGCAAAATAACAAGACACACGCTGGATTATTCACTTTGTTATAAATGCTTGGGTAATGTTAAAAGCAGCGCCGCCACAGAGTTTTCACATAGAAGGGGTTCTGAGGTCATAAATGTTTCATTAACATGTATAATTTATCATGAAAATGACTCTTAATATTTCCCTTCTCCTTCCTCTTTAATGTTGGGCTTTCCAAGGAGATACTTAATGTTTTTTAATTCAGAAAATGGCTACTGCGGGAGCCCCGGAGAGGAGTAAGGGACTCGTGAATAGCAGGTGATTCATTACTCTCAAGGGGGTATAAAATTCTAGCATCAGCAGAGACGGTTTGGTACAGTAAATACGCAAGGGGACCTTTAGGTACAGGGGCTTATTCATAACTGCTTGGTGAACATCCCAAAAGAGGATACAGGCAGTTAACCTTTTATCAATGTACATATTGCACTGCGACTATGACAGATCAAACAGTTTTGGCAACAGTGAGTGGCTTTGATCACAGAAAGGTGGGGTGGAAAAGAAACATATTCAAGCAAACAAGCCAATACTTTTATGATCACTAAAAGTTAAATGACATCTATTAGTTTCAACATAAAATCATGAAAAGACATTAGTCACTCGAATAAAACAAAATACTACAAATACCAGTGCTCTTTTATCCTGAGGGCTGTTTAAAGCACGAAGAGTTGTAATAACAAAAAAAGAAAGATGTACTGTAAGTGTACCGATCGTTACATCTGTGAATTAAAATTAATGAATGACTCATTTAATGAAATTAAAAAAAGACAAAATGCACATGATGAAACAAAAGATGATTGCTACTTAAAACCCAGAGGTGACTACCTGGTTCAAAGTCATCCTGAGAGAAGGTGGACATGGTCATACTGGTGAGGTTGCGCCTGGTCTCCCTCTTCTCCCGCAGAATCTGCTGGAAGCTCCTCAGGCACTTTAGCCTGCGTTCATCCATCTGGCTTATCTCATCATATGGCTCCTGTGCATTTCCTTCTCCTTTGCCCTCTGGGGCCATAATGTCTGTGGCGGGTTGCTGTGGCAGTCGCACCTCATTTTCTGCCTGCTCCTCCAGTGTTGCAGGTTCATCTACCAAGAGGGAGACTGAAAGGGATTCTGCAGTGGTGCATTGCGAAAGTTGGGTTTTAAAGGTCAGATCTGCTGGACCATCCGCAGGACCTTCTGCAGGTTGTTCTGTAAGGCCATCAGGTGGAGGCAGTATTGAAGTGCTACTGGAAATTGGGTCAGGGCAGAATGAAAGTTCTTCTGGGCATGGGGGCATCTTGTCTGAACAAGTAGGATGCTGGCAGGTGTCTGTAGACTCCAATGTAAGGCTGTTGTTGGCATCTTCGAGCATAGGCTCCACAGATAAAATATCTAATTTGTCTAGAGTATTTTTTTGGCTCAACTCCCCAACGGCAATACTACTATCAACCACGTCAGCTTTTGGGGTTTTGTCAGATGTTTGTTCAAATTGTGCCTCATAGCATAAAGGTTTTGAAGGCAACTCAGCTGTATACAGGTCAGAAGGCATTGATATTTCAAAGTCTGTTTCCTCTCCAGAATTCTGGGCTCCAGGTACTTCAAGTTTGCGCAATGCTCCACGCAAGGCAGAGCTAAAATCAAGTACAGCTCTGCCAATGCGTTTGACATTGAAACCACCAGCTTGGACGTCTGCACTGCCAGGGTGAGGAAGTTGGTTTTCTAAGCTGTGGTTACTGGCTTCAGTCTCTTGGATGAATGGCCTATCCACATCAACTACAGTGGTACATAAGGATGCCTCAGTCCATGTCACCGCTGAAGACTCTTCGTAGGCTAAATAAGTTTCCTGATAACTATCAACTTGACAGTCTGTTGTGTAGCTCAGGTCATTTGATTGCCCATATGCCTCAAATTCCTCTACTTCTCCATCATGCCCATCAACTGAATGGTAACCAGAACTTTGAGGGTAGGAAAAATCTGCAGCACACTCATATCCTACAGTGGGGTTTTCAAGGTTGGTATCTGTTGGAACATGAATCCCAGAATGGGTTTGAGGCCTTCTCCTCCTTGACTGCCACTCCTCCTTGCTACAAGTGCTGGCAGGTGAATTGTAATGTTTCCCAGAGCGAACTGAGAGATGTTCTGAGCTTGCTGTGGAGCACTGCCCCGATGTACCATACCCTCCTGCACCTCTGTAGTGATTCCAGCCACCAGCTCCTTCACAGCAAAGAGGGCTCTCACCTTCACGCTCCTCCAGATTTCTGTCCCTAAGGTAAGCAGTTTCTCTATGCCACACAGATTCCCCAGCAGCACTGTGCGGTGGTCCAGTGTTAGTCCAATGTTCCTCCCCATCATCAGCTCTTTGCTGCTTCCTTCCATGACTACATGATGGCCTTTCTAGGTCTGACTCAGACTTGGAACTATGACCAGAAGACAAGGAGCTGGTGCTTATGCAGTCTTGCCCATCCTGCCTTTCAAGGTAGCCAAAGCTGAGCTTTCTTGCTATGGCACCTACTGGGATATCTGAGCTATGGTCAGAGGTATCCTCTTGTTCCTCCAGCTCCTGATGATCCACTGATTCAGCAATTGGGGAGACAGTAGACTCTTCTGCCCTTGGTAGTAGTAATTCTCCATGGATGCTATGGCGCTCATTGCAGACTTGGGGGAACAGATTTGAATGAGACTTTGGCATTGCACTCCCTAAACTGCCATACGCACTAGCGGGCCTTCTGCGGGCAGATGGTCCATCTTTGCCTACTCCCGACCAGGTACCTGCGTGTACCCCTGAACCAGCCTTGTTACTAGAACGAATGCCCTCAATCTCCAACAATACAGCGTCTACACAGGATGACACTTCCTCAACTGACCCTCGAACTGAGGTCAGGTAATCCCTGAGGTCGGAGATTTCCTCCTGAATCTTGTTGATACCCCTCAGCTCTTTTAGAATGTGCTCAATGACGGCACTTGACTCCTCTTCTTTATCTTCATCCTCTTCCAGCAGTGTACCTGGGAGAGTTCTGTTGAAGTTGTAGTCCACGCAATCACCAGTAGAATATGGTCTTTTTGGCTGGATACGGGGTGAAGTAAAATCCCTTCTGACTGCTCCTGCAAATTTAGTACCATTCATGTCTGGGTCGATTGGAATGTAGTGCGGGGGTGGTCGCATCTGCTCAGGAGTTGCCCGAATTTCACCCTCAAAAGAGATTCGTTTCAGATTTGCTGGGGATCTGCAGCTTTTATGCTGCAAAGTGCAAGGTATTCTTATACATCCCTCTCTGTTCAGCTCCACCTCTCCTACACATGGCAACCCTGGTGGTACTCCATGTCCTTTACCATTTGACACTTTTGGAGAGTAGGCTTCAGCCCTGGGGCTAACCTTTGGATATATGCTTCTGTGTTCCTTTCTGCCCTCTTGTGTTTCCCCCTCTTCCTCCTCTTCAATACCTGCATAATAGTGGTGAGAATCTGGGACATGGTGGTCTGCAGACCCTTGCAAGAGACGATGTATTTTACCTCGAATGACCAGTGCTACCCTGGGGTTTGGAGCCCTCTTTTTGGGTGAATGGACTTTTGCCTTTGTGCCTCCTTTAGGGGCAACACCTGCTCCATGTTGTCCATTGAAGCGATTCCTGGAGAACATATTCTCAACAGAGCAGATTGTCCTCATCTAGTTCCTCACATTGTCAGTGGGAGTTACAATCATAATGTCCCTGGTATCATAGTTCATTAATCAAGCCTGCTGGAAGCTTATTCAGTCCAACCACTCAATGTCAGTGGTGCATGACTACAGCGGGAAGACAAAGATAAAATACTTGTAAACACTAAATACATTGTAACATCCAAGCTATTTGAAAACTGGGGAAAAGAGGAAGACTTTTGAGGAATGTTATATTCCGTCTTTAATGAAGACAAATTTCTTTGCAATCGTCAAAGAAACAGTACTATCCTGCTCAAATCTAATATACAACTTTAAATGTATAAGCTCAATGTTGCGTAAATAAGAAAACAATGGGACAGAGTAGCCCGTGCACTCATTCACGCGATAAATAGAACACAACAGTGAAGTGCTGCATTCCCGAACACATTTCCTCTCCTTGCCCAGAAAGCAGAAGTGACATACTTTATGTATAATGTGAACATATAATATGATAGACGTTGTTATCCATACTAATCCAGGGACATTTAAGTCATGTTCTCGTCATACTGAAATAATAATATTCAGGTTAAATCAACCTTTCAGAACACACTGACCATATCAATTGAATTGGAATAGAAAAGGTACCTGATGAACATCAAAATAATTATTACATTACTAGTGCAAATTAATAAACTGAATTCTAGATGGTTCTCTTTTTGTTATCTAATTGCTAAATGAAAGGAATATCCAGATAATGAGCATGGCATGCATCTTGAGGTTCAACAGAAAATGGAGAGTACGTCATATGTTTCAGTTCATTGGAAGGCAATGCAGCTCTCAAGACTTTCATCAAATGCTATAATGAAATGATTCTTTTGCTGTTAATTTAAAATTGTTAAGATTCTTGGATATGGATGCCCCATGTTGTTGCAGCGGATGATACAGTAACTTCCCTTTCCTAATCTATTTCAATCACTACAACCGGAAATCATCCAATTTCCGATGACTACACATGGGCTCTCAAATATTCCCTCTGTCAAATTTTCTGTCTCTCTCTCTCACTCACACACACATAAGGTCAGCATTTACAAAATAAGTATTTGACACCAGTATTTCATGAACCACAAGTGGACATACATTAACATCTACGATCACACGGCAAAAATAATCTCAATTTGTGGCGAGAACATAATTTACAGAGGAGTGAACAGCATGTCTTTTGGGCTTGTACAGAGACAGATTTTGAACTATTATGCTCACACATAGGCTTAATCGCATTCATTGACTGACAGTTTCACATGCTCTTGAATCAGGTGTGATGTATAAAACCATTCACTACCATTGGGGCAAAAGCAAATGTCAAAGCCAAAATCACACCAGATAGACATGGTAGGAAAACGAGTACCAGCATATCAGTGGTCACTCTCACATTGGACACAGAAAGGGAAGCCAGTGTTTACCAGCTTTCAAAATGAAAAATTAGGCATCATAAGTTTTTCTTTGTTAGTTCTTAAACTTTAATAATATACATCCTTCTTCATGAAAACCCTCTGAGCACATGGAAGACTTTGCCTTTCCTCTTGATTAATGTTAATGTGTAGGCGGGTTATGCTGGCGTGTAGGTTAAATACTTGAAAAGTTAATCGGAAATAAATTAAGACTTATTATAGAAACTTTGAGCACAAGCTCTACACATTCTTTTAACACTGAAATAATGTTAGTTAACAATACGTTATTTTTTATTAAACAAGCAATACTATAAATATGTGCAACTGCTAGCAAGGGTCCTTTGAAGAAGCACACCAAGATAAATGACCTGTACAAAACTTTGTGTTTAGTCAGTATGAATTCCTATAATGATGGAAAGCATTAAATTAAACACGAAACGTATCATAAAAAATAGACTTCAGGGAGCATTAAAGCTTAATTAGAGAATATTATCTGTGATTTTTTTTGAGGACAGACATGGAAAATTTCAGTCACAATAAACACAGAGAACCCTATCTGATGGAGCTACAACTTGATTTAGAAAGGCCAACTGACAGAGATCCTTTGCTTGGTCTTTCCTGAGCTTATTGACAGATAGCCAAATTGTCAAAATGAGCATCACACTCTCAAAAACCTACAGACCAAGTTGTGCCTAAAATGCCTCAGATTTTAATAATTGATAACTTGTGTGACGATCTGTTTTGCCATGGCATAGGTGAATATGTAAAATAGGAACTCTAGCTTGCATGGTAGGAGAAAAAAGGTTTATGTCACTGAATCTATACCATATTAGGCTGTAACTAACCATTATTTTCACTATAAATTAATCTGTTGTTTGATTCTTAATCTATCAAAAGAAAAGCCCATCACAGTTTCTGAAAGCCCAAGCTGACGTGACTTGTTTTGTATAACCAACAGTCCAAAACTTAAAGATATTCGATTAACTATCACACGAGAGAAAAAAGCTGCGAATACTCACAAATGGGAAGCTGGTACTAGTGATTGTTTGGAATGTTTAGTTGAAAAATGACAATTATTATTCAGTTATCAATCAGCTGATAACTGAAAAATGATTGATTGATTAATGTTGATCCACTAATCAAGTAACTGACAAATTGTTTCAGATCTAATGAGAGGAGTGCAGTGCACTGCAAAACCCCAGTAGTTTAAAGCTCTAAAGAAAGTTAATTACACTTACAAATTTTAGATTAACGTTTAAAAAGATCTGTTTATGATTCTAATGTGCCACCTAAAGCAATATATTGTGTGTTGTAGTAGTGCAGGACTGATGCTGAATAAATCATGAACACAACTTAAATGGCCACCATTGTACCATTTAGTATAGACAAGATGAAAAATGCCTCACATCACCCTTCTAAATCTATCTATCAATCCCTTTTCTTCGGTTTTGTTCTTATTGCTTGTAAAAATGCGATCTTCTTCTTTCCTCACCTCATATTGTTTTTAAATGCATTTTCCAGACGCTTCTGTTTTACGGGACCTGTCTGTGGTCACAGAGGAACTGTAACTCTCACCTTTGCACTTTTTAGAATTGGCTGTAATGTTGATTATCAAGAAGCTGAAACCTACTTTGTTAAGTCTCTCGTCAGGAGCCCGAACTAAATGCCTTAAATTTAAATGTAATGTTTATTATCAGACACTTGAAAACAGTAGCAGTCTTAAATAAACAGAAATGTTTCCTGGTGTGTTACAATACAAGGGTTCTCATACTGTTTTAATGCCAAGGACTAAGTGGATATACTGTACGGTAGACCACAGCCAAGATTTTGGAAGGATTTTGGCTCACTTATTATTTAATATTTAAGGCTAGATTACTTAGACTATACCCTTAAAATTCTATATTTTTGGCTTTAAAATGTTCATACTATAGCTGAGCTTGGATAAACCCAAAGGAGAGTAAAATTACTGACAAGAACAGTCATTCTTAGTCATTCTTTATCCCCTTCTGCCACTGTACTAAGTTTTAGTCAACGAAATAATGAAAAAGATTAAATATTCTTAATTTAGGTAGATTAAAGAAGATTTGGGAACTGTACTGTCGATCTTTAGTGTTAGGAAAGCTAGTGAACAAGAAGTTCAGAGTCAAACTTAAATCAATCTCGCCCTGAGGGCAGACCAGCCACCACATTAAAGCAGATGTGTTCTGACTCAGCTTACATAAATTACTAAAGTGTAGAGTATTTTACACATTAAAGTTCAAGAGTAACAGTCAAGCACACACAAGCTTGTCACTTACAATTCTGAATGTATGAATAAATGAAAGGTTCTGAAAACCTGTTATCTTAATCTGCTTCTTACAAAGCAGAATGAGCACACTATTATCTGCCAAAGTTAAAACCAACTGGTTATTTCACATAAAAGTATATTTTTATTGTATTTTATTTTTCTTGGTGCCTTTCTTAATGTTTTGAAGTGAGTGGGGCTGGGTTGGAAAAGCGTAATGTCAGCTATTTCACTGGAACAATCAGATAAGCAGACAATATCAGATTGAGAATCTGACAACAACTAAGTTGTTGAGAAATTGGAGGAATTCGTATGGGTGTCCTTGGTTCAGGATGTAAAAATCTTCTTAATTTTCTACATACTCAGTGTTAGGTGGCTGAAAGTTGGCGCACTTCCAAGACTTGGTTTGGAATGAAACCCTCCTGCTACAAACATCAGTACAGAAGATGAGCAACTGTGTGAAAAAGGATCTGGTTCTTTGATAAAAAAAAAAGTAAAAGGTACAAGCCTGTAGACATAAAAAGAATAAGAAGAGAAGTCAACTATGACTCCCAAGGAGAATTTCTATAAGAGACACAGTGCTTGTGGCACACGTTGCAGACGATAACGATTATGCTTTGTAGAAACCCAGTGAACTAATCATTCATCAGTTTAAATCAGTTTCAGATTTTGGATGCATCTATATTTTGTTCCAATTGCAATGTAAGAATGTGCTCTAGTTTCTTCAGCATGGCAACAGCAGCTGAGGCTCATGTGCATTGTAGTATTTAGAGCTATACATCATACCAACCAGACAGAAAAAATATGATTTCTTAATGTTTCTATGTGGAGGAGCATTGAGATGGGAAAGGAAAAAATACTTCTGGAACAAGTGGCTTCTCCCACTTTGTTGCTGTCAATCAAATCTGACCAAACCCCACCCACACAGTCCTGATGAAGCAGATTAGTGTCTTGAGTGTTAAACTTATTAAATTATCTCGAGGCAAGTTTGTTGACGTCGTTTTTCTGTAAAACGTAAATGTCGCTTATTTGTCCACAAATAATGATTGTGATACAGAAATACCTAAAACCATGTTTTCAGGAGCTTTACCTAAAAAACTGTCAACATTCTGCTTTAAGGGTTGACTTTTCTTCAACCTTTTCTTGTGGCAGAAAAATATGGTGTTCATTTTTCTCCCTGGCAGCTTCACAACGACTGCTTCACACGTGTTGTGTTTTTCCTGGGAGCCTGGTGGAGAGCAGCTGGCTGATGGCAGGTTAGGAAGCCCCATCATCCACATCCAGCCCTTCTGATTAGTGAGCTGCAGGGAGGATGGGAGGAAGCTCTGGGCAGGTGCAAGCATCTGTTAACCATGTCATGACTTCAAGACCTCTATAAATATGACGCTCGTTCTGTTTTTTTGTGCAACCCACACTCAAAGCTCTTATCATCAAAACCTACAATTTGCATAACATTACAAAAGATAGCTCCTTTATATTATTTAGTTTATTCATCTCTCTGCATCTCCTGCTCCTTGTTCTCCTTTATTTTGTTCTTATTATTTATGTCTTCTTGTTGGCAATGCTGCCTTGCTTTTTTTATATCTGTCATTTCACATTGGACACGACCCAAAGGAGAAACTCATACTCAAGCCAAAAGGGGAGATTTTCTGTGTGTTTGCTTCAGTGCCAGCAAATGGCAAGGATTACTTTGGAGATTTACCTCTGCCTCCTTCCTTAATGCTGCAGAATGCATTCATGTCACAGCAGTAATAGCTGAAGAATGGGATGTCAACTTGTTTCTACAACTTAGGAAGGTTTACGTTTAATTCATTGGAATGGCCACATCCAAAATAACAGTGGTCAAGGTCAATTACTCCTTTTTGTCATGAGGTAATTTACAATAAAACAATGTAATTATGCTTTCCTAATCTAGATCTAGAGGGGGAAAAAAACAAGAATTGGTTGATTCAGTGCTTTGGTTTCCTGCATTGGTCCACAAGTTTACATCTACAAAAAAGACCTGGACGCCTAGACAAAATGTCCACATGTCGTACATGTAGCTACAAGGTGATTTTAAACTCTATCAGCACCTCATATTTCACACTAAATCCAATATGACATGACTGAGGCGTGAAACAGCACTTTCTCAGACTTGAATATAAGGTAGTTTGTGTCTACTCAAGTGTGGAAGTATTGTTACCTTGCTGTGACTTCCAAGTGCATTCATAGTTTATGATTTGAAGCTTGTGGCAGTACATTTGGGCTAATATAAAAATTAAATGAGAAGCAAAGTTTGGAACAAGTCATAGATTTGGCATCCAAGACCATTGGCCTCCTTCCTCCCTGACTGTAAGCCTCAGTCCCAGTGACAAGTGTAGAATAGAACAGCAACCTGCCTGGCTGTGGATCAATTTTCCATTTCAGGATTGAGCAGCGTTTGCACACAACTTCCTTGGACTAAAAAACTGTTGACCATTTTGATTAGCTGAAATTTTGTATTTGGTTCGCACCATTGGCTGATTACAAGCAAACTGGGGCAGATAAACTACAGTCACATTGACATAAGTACTTTGTTTACTGGACAAAGGTTTGGTATCCTGTCATTCTGTGATGTTACAGATTTTGTTACATGGGCAGTAGAGGGGATCAAACCAAATGTGACACCAATTTCAATAGCTTTAGTAAAGAAAAGTGGACTACATTCTTTGCTATAATTTAACAATTATAGGCTTAGAACACATGGAAACATAGCTGAATATTAGTTAGTGCAATTTGTTGTTTCATTTTGCAACAAGTCCTCACACATAAGGAACTAAATAGGCCATTTGTCAGTGCCAAACAATGCATGTGGCTCTTCCAAAAGGACTCATATGAGCATTGTATGATCTGCCAACTGTATAAGGTCTCATGGACTTTAGGCAACAAAAATACTTAGTTAAGGTTAGACAAAGATTGTCTTTGTGGTTAAAGAAGGTAGTGTTGACTGAGCATAGATAAATGCTTTATCCAGATTTTGGCTGAATCTCTCTATACATGTACCAGGACTCAAACCTCGAACTGACCTTGATCTGTTGCATTTAGTGGAAACGCTATATAAGTCACTGCTCTTACATTTTCTTCCATATTATTCTTTACCAACATACCTATTGACTATACTTTTACCTTGACAATGTCAAGTGTACTGCTGTTTTTTTTAATCTCGCCTGCATTGACACATTAGAGTCAGATTGTCTTATGAGCGTGTTGAATGTGTTGAATGGTGAATTTATATTCTGAATGATGAGCACCAGGAATCTGACTGAGCTCATCAGTTTAGTCAAAGCCCTCTTGGTAAATGGCTTTCTTCTTGACTGGTCCAAGGGCCTTGTAAAAGCTCCTCAGCATGTTTCCTTTTCAAGGGCTGTAAACGTATTGATCGGCTCTCCTGTAACCAGGCAAACAGTCCTGCCCTTCTGCCAATATCACATTCAGACTATCAATCAAAGAGCAGCATTAGGTCCCAACATAGTTTCCATGATACCTTGCATCAAGTTGTAGAAAATAACCAAACTACAGGTACACTTATTAGTTAGAAGGACTGGTCCTGTTTCTCAGCAATTACAGTTTTTCTATGACATAGACAACAACTATGTATTAGTAATGCAGCTTAGATGTTTTACAATGGAAACCACATCCCACCAATAAAGAATGTTGCAAAAGAGAAGCCTATCTATTAATATACATTACAAGCACTATATTCGTGAACAAAACAGCCACAAAGGGTACAAGCTTATTATAAAAAGAGCATATCCCTATACACAATTAACTATATAAATGACCTCTGACCCTGGCCAAATGATTTAAGCTCTTTGATGTATTTCTAAAGCCTTTCAAGGTAAATCCACCCTTATAGCAAAAAATTAGGAAGATCCAGCAGGACAAGATTTGGATTTTTGAAGAAGGAATGTAGGTAGCTCTGGCTTAATTTAACCCCTGGATGAAACTGTTATTGACCTTTTGTTGTACCAACGTTACCAATGCTACAGAGTGTCTATAATCATATAAAATATGAATACAGTTTTATATTATTATGTTAATTATCTATGTATACACTATGCACTACTGTACACTACTACGGATTATTCAAATGCAATTACATTAAGTATGTCTTTATAGTTGCTTACAACTATATTGTAGGGTGTTATAGTGTGTTATAAACAATTTATTAATTGCAGTGTATAAACAATATAATAATTGTTTATATATTGCTCTAGCTGTACATTTCTCTCATGGGTTATGTAAATGTTAATACTTTTAAATCTACGCACGCTGCACAAATCAGAGATATACTGCGTATATCCATCTACCTCATGTACATAAGCTACCTGTTACATTAATCATATTTATCTCAGCATCATTTGCACTCTGCACCATTGCACTAACTGTGTATGTACACAGAGCACACGGAAAACCGGAGTCAAATTCCTTGTATGTGTACCCATACCTGGCCAATAAAGCTGATTCTGATTCTGATAAGTGCTACATATAGGGTGTTATAGTTAGTGTTTTTTTTATCTTCAGTCAAATTAAATAAATATGGAATAATTTCCACCAATACCATTTTTTTTAATATCTAAAACGTTTTTCTTTTTCAACCTTTCCTTTAATGTTGAAAATGAGCAACTGAATTATTTTTTTTCTTATTGACAAATATGTTTAGTACAGTGGTTTTGCATTTTTGCATTCTAATTTACCAAGAGTCCCATAACAAATAGCAAATTAATATTCTAACTTCACAACATTAAAACTTAGACATGGCAAGATGTCACCGAATAAAAGTTCCAACATGCATCTCTTCTGAGGATTTTCTCCCTTTATGATTTCTGAATGGTGATTCTAAAGGCAAGATCTTTGACAATGAGGCAGAATCAGCTTTTACTGTTGATGTATGAGAAAGCAGAAAATTTCCAGCTATAGCTGTTGTGGTAATGCCTCGATGAAATTTAATATGAATCCAGCCACTTATCCACAAGTATAAGAGAAATACACCATGGACCCAGGAAAGTACATAACTACAGCTGATTGGTAACAATTCTACAGGGAGGAGTTGAGTGCGTCTCTATGTAAGAAGCACATACAAGCATCTTAAACGTGTGTGTAATGAGCACGCTATTCAGTTTGGGACAAAGGGTGCCTGACAGAAAATAAATACCACTATTAGGAGGGGGCTTGAATCCTGAAGAAAAGAATGACAGCTGGAAGAATAGTGGGCAGCTGGCTGAGAAAGAGAGACAAAAAGAGAAAGAGGCAAGAAGAAAAGCACGATAACAGCTGTTTCAAAGAGCGAAAAAAAAAAATAGATAGCATTGACGGGTAATTTTAGAATGTAAATAGATGGAGTGAGTACTATAGGAAAATAATGTCAAGAAAATATGTTTTGCAAGTGGAATTGTTCTAGATTTAATGTACAATTACTTTTCTTCGCTTCCTGAATGACTTAAAATTAAGGCAAAAGGTGGAAAAGCTCCAATCTCCAGATAACAAATTCTTTAGGACCATGTTTACCAATTGGTCTTGTATAAAGGTCCACACAGGGAACGAAATTGACACCCGCCAAGAGCCTACTGAGGGAATTTTTTCCGTTTGGTGAGTAAATCTCAGAAGGCTATCCGTCACACTGGCGGGTAAATCTTTGTACCAAAATAGTCATGTAATAACAAACTATGCTGAGAGTCTTTCACGTGTCATTGGTGTGATTTAGGCTGCTTCTGTCCTTCTGAGATTGACACACACACACAAACTACCATATGTCTTTTTACGTGCATCTAAACAGTGCCGTGACCGTCTCGCGCGCTTCCACAGTTTACCGTACGGGACATCAGGTACTCCTCCAAACTTGGAAGCTGGTATCACGCCAAAGCGTGTAATACACACGCCGCTCCACCATGGCAGTGTCACGTTTTCAACGCGTTCTCGTTCCGCTGAAGTTAGAAATAGTAAATATGCAACGACTGCTTAAACTTTCAAAATAAAGCTTGCTGAGAAACATTTCAGGTGACGGTTGCCGTAGGTTTAGGCATAGTTTGGAAACCAAAACAATTTGGTCAGGTTTAAGAAAAGATCATGGTTTCTTCCTTATTACAATTAATACTGATACAAAATTTCACATGGGAAATGAACCCAGGTCTACATGCAGGTGGATCACAGACTTATCTCTGACTCCCGGACCATCAGCGCCGGTTCCCCGTAAGGCTGAGTTCTTTCCTGTCTTCTCTTTTTCCTGTACACCAACAGCTGCACCTCCAGTAACCAGTCCATCAAACTCCTGAAGTTTGCAGATGACACCACTCTCACTGGACTAATCTCAGATGGGGATGAGTCTGCCTACAGGAGGGAGATTGACCACCTGGCGACCTAGTGCAGCCAAAACAACCTGGAGCTCAATGCTCTCAAGACAGAGGAGTTGTGGTTGTGGATTACAGGGTGAACCCAGCCCCACTCACCCCCATCACCCTGTGTGAATCCTCTGTCGACACT
Source organism: Coreoperca whiteheadi (assembly GCA_011952105.1). Taxonomy (NCBI): domain Eukaryota; kingdom Metazoa; phylum Chordata; class Actinopteri; order Centrarchiformes; family Sinipercidae; genus Coreoperca; species Coreoperca whiteheadi. Next base: position 4,491,419 of record CM022476.1, on the reverse strand, counting down.
GTGGAGTCCTTCCGCTTCCTGGGCACCATCATCACCCAGGACCTCAAGTGGGAGCTGAACATCAGGGTATGTTGACCGCAGCATTCTCAGCATTCGCACTGCTGAGACGGTGATTGGCTGTAATCTACCTTCCCTCAAGGACTTGTACATCACCAGGAGGAGGCTGTGGTCTATCTGGACTAACACCACACGCCACAGAAACAGAGTCTTCTAATCTGCAATCGGCCTCATCAACAAGGCCCGGGATCCACAGTGACTCAGTACAGTAATTCTATAAAGTTTTGCTCATACACCTGTAAATATGTTGCACATTGCACATACTGTCAGCATGTCGTCATATTGTACATACTTTATTCTATGAATATTATTTTCTTATAACATTTTGGTTTAATATTATTTAATATCTTATTGTCAGTTTTATAGTTCCGATTCTTCACCCGCAGTACTTTCTCTAGACCTCTTTATATTCCTATCATGTTTATTGTTTTGCACAAAAAACACCAAAGTAAATTCCTGCTATGTGTAAACCTACTTGGCAGTAAAGCTATTTCTGATACTGATTCTGAGGCTGAGTGGGACATTGGCCCTGCTGTCACCTTCATTAGCCTAATTCTCCTGCGCACTCTAATTGATTTATCATCGCCACTCCACCTCCGTCCAATTCCATCAGTCATTTCTCAAACACACCGCAGAGTATACATGTGCTCTCTCACACACACACACACACACACAGTTCATGTGCAGAAAGACATAAGCAGCCCTCCTTTGCATTCATCTCACACACACAATCACGCACAAACATGGGCCACCCGCCCTGCTAGTGGCAGGACAAGGAAATTCAGTTTGCAGCATAAACAGATTGCTATACAAGGTAGAGTGTTTGCACTTGAAGGCTCTGATGGGCTCTCAAGCAAAGCTGTAAAAGCGGCCAGGAGGAACGCCCTGGCAAGGGGTGTCACTGTCATTTAGCAGCTAACATGAAGGGAGGGAGGGAGGGTTGTTGGGAAGCGGAAGGTATAATCACTTTCCTGTGCAAATCGAATAAGCCAGGCCTGCTACCCCCCCCCAATCCTTTCCTCCCTGTTTCCTTGAGTGAGCGTCTGTTTCATGAACCATTGCTGGCCGCCCGCCATCGGTAACCCGATGCGAATGACAATGCTCGGCCTCCTGAGGCTAATTGATTTAGCTTTCTCTAAGCCATTTCAGAGATGCCAAACAAAGATCCTGCTTCTTGTCCCTGCCAATTCAGGAGAAAACCTCTGTTCTGAACAGAAAGCTTTTTGCTTTCAGCTGGCTGTGATAAATTGATGGTTGTGGAGAACGCTGCCTGGAGCTTCAACTCCTGCTTAGTTAATATTTAAAACCTGTTTGTCTTTTTTCGTTTTTGATGAAAGTCGAAAAAGTTTTGACTTCAAGCCAATCAAGCCAAAAGTAGCACTACCATAAACGTTGACTGTAGCAGTCAGTTGTACCAATAAAAATGTGTCCTCATTAAAAAACAACAACAGTGGTCATTTGATCTAAAGGTTGCTTTAAACAAAGTGCTTGTCGGATCGGCGAACCACATCTGAAAAAACAGTGTCTCACACCTTTCTAATGTCAGAATTTGGGGAGGCTACATCTGACAATCTCTAAGCTTCTTTCTTAAGCTCTCTTTTATCATTTTTAACGATTCTGTCACTTTTAGTGCGTACAATTGAGTGCAACACCCTGAATGCCTTTACGAACTGTTCAAAAGTGTGTATCATTATCCCCATTTATACGATTCATCTCGTTGTCAGCAAAGAGTGTTTGAAAAAAGACTGGGGAGGCGGTGGGATTTAGCCAGAAGGAGGCTATGGCAGAAGGCTTTTGCCCTGCCTTCGAATATTTAGAATGGGTATTAAAACTACAGCCACATCACTCTTAAAATGACGCACGTTTACCTTTTCCTTTAAAGCCTATGCGCACAAGGGTTGCACATATATGCGCATGTTCAGTTAACAAGTGACGTATTATACAATCCTGCCAACAATATTTTTGCTATTCCATTGATTAACTGCGGGAGGCAGTAATGTGGCAAGAAGCAGAAAAACCCCATAGCAATGGATGTTCAAAAAACAAAGAACAAAACTGCTAGCTGGTGTAAACATTGGTATAAAGAACATCGATTTTTAAAATATGAACAAGAAACGGCTTTGCAAATGTTTTATGAGGAAGAAAATGCATTTGACACAGTTGTTAGGCACTGAGGACACACACAATGAATTTCACAGATTTCATTTTGCTGTTTGATTCACAGGAAAACTCCACAAGATATCTTTAAGTATGAGGATTGAAAATCAATTTAGAGTTCTTAAACCTTGACAAAATAAGTTAAACGTGAAACCCCAATGAGCCCTTTCCTGTATTTGATAGTACTGGCTTATAATATTATATTATTAGTATTTATATATATATATATATATATATATATATTTATTTGTATTCATATGCCTATAAATATATACATGTCTATTTGAGCCAATGTGGATTTCACATCGTGTTACTTTTCAAATCCAATGTTTTTAATGACCATTTCATGTCTATAGACGACATGTGAAGTTGTACTGATTGTTGGCTAGATACTACAAACGATACCTCTGAGTATCATCTGTAATCTTTCTATCAAACCACACCTCAAATATAAAGGTGATCTCGTACTGCCATTTCTCATCCACTCCAGCCCTGTTCTTATTCTCAATGCCTCTGTGCATACAGGAAACAGAGCCATTCCTCCATCCCTCAGCTCATTTAATGTTAAGGTACCGCTGTACACATTGACCCTTGTCGTCTCTATTTCCTTGTTGTATCTGCTTCAGGGCATCCAACCCATTCATCACCTGTCATGTCTGGACGGAACTAGACATTCTCCCACTAAACTCATAAAAACAGTACTTACTCACATATACAGTACATCCTTGTTTTTCTATGCTTCGAAGGACTTTCCATTGATTGTTTCAATGCAACCAAACACGACCCTCAACACTGCTTACCCAGCGTAACTTTTATCAGCGCTCCTTGTACATGTTGTGCATAAAGTTCCTTCCTTTTCCAGAACTTTTACCTAAGGCCAGCAGTGTCATTGTTACAACTTCTTGGACTTTCTGCCTGCCTGCCTTGCTCTTTTTGCTTTGTTTGTTCTGACTGACCAGCTATCAGTCATTGAAGGAAAAGTCCAAGAATAAATGGATTTACAAACAACAAACACTAGCATAAATGTCAAAGCAAACCAAAATTCTTCTAGCCCCCCAGCATACACTGCAGCCATCAAAGAGAAATGCGACACATATTTGTGGTTGAAAACCTTTGTGCCAGTGCAAAACCACCAAATTGGATTTTATTTGGGGTATATTGCCAGTTTAAACCATCTAATTTAAAATCTGAACAAAGTCCAAACTTAAATCCTTTCCCTGTAATGCTGATTATTTTTTAAATGAGTGAGTACTCATCTGCACATAGAAATGTCAATGTGACTACTCTATGAATGCCTGTGCAGGGTAAACCCAGCCACCTCCACAACCCTCTGCCTGCCCTACAGTTCACGCACATGCTGCTTGATTGACAGCATCCACATCACTGTGGTCTTTCACCATTTTGGCATCTCCTCATGCATGGCCACAAACAATTAGCGAGGTCAGCGTTGGTGTGCGGGCTTGACAATTTTCATTGTCTGTCAGTCAGAGGAGTAAACGCAAAGAGGTCACCCAGAAGATATTTGAAGCCAGACAGAAATGTGAAATGTCAAATGAAATGTGTAGACAATCTATGAATCTGCTATCTAGTATCTAACTCAACAATGTCATGGGTTTAAAATAATGAACTCTGACATTTCCGTATACGTTGGTTGTGCTGCCATCGCTGATTGATACAGCCCAGCAGTGATTGAACCTATGTCCATTTCCTGAAAATGTCTCATAGGTCATGTTGGAGAGTTACCTCAAACATGAACCACATAGTGCCTGCAGTTTTACAACTATGTGAAAGAATGCATTACTAAAATATAGAGCTAGTTCGATAAGTCAGACATTTCATCTCAGTGTTGGTGTATATGCTGGCCGATAAGTAACAAGAAAACGCAGTATAGAAATGCCAAACTAGTTTTGAGGTCATTTAGAAACACTGTCACCATTGCATAGTTTGTACACCACAAAGCACTGACAAGTTGATTGTTCTGTAAAATATCTTGCTCAGCATGTATTTTGGTCACACTAAAACAAAAACAAAAAGTGGGAAACCCAAATCTAAGGAATCCATATCATGATGATGTTTGTCTATGTTATGTGTTTATGTTTAAGTAATTACTATAAGCCGATATATAGGTATAGAAATACTACAGATACATATTATTTAAACTCCAAAACATAGATAATGGTATCGGCCTCAAAGATCCAGTACTAAAATACAATTGTTGACTAAAACTAGAGTAAAAATAACAGTAATTAAAAGACTGAGAGTAAAGTTAATATACATTTTTGACAAAAGATCTACATCAATATCAGGTGCCAAAATGAACATGTCATAAAAAAAGATGTTTATGACCACTTATTCTACTCAAAATCACGGAGAATTAATATCAGAATCGAGACAGATGCAAATAGACTTTGACTGGTATGATTACATATCTACCAGACCCTTTGTCAGTTATATTCCATTGGGTCTAATCTAATCATATTTAATTGATCAAACAGTGAAAACACCCCATGGGTTTTGGAATCATCTACTGTAGGCAATAGACCAAAGAAGCTTCCTTCCCCTTTTCTCCTCTTTCTCTTTTTCAGGTCATACCTTTGATTATTTTTTCCTCCAAAAAAAACCCCAAACCTACATCAGTGCTCACTCACGTCCCTCTGCCCACATCTGGCTGCTGGGATTTACACTCAACCCTCAGTCACTAGCTCACTTATTTGACTAACAAAAGTACTGGCTCATCTGTAGTTGCCGGCCGTTCAAATCAATTAGTGGAAGCCCAGTGGCTCTTAAGAAAAGAATGCCTCACAGCGACCCCCAGTTGTGCTCATAATCATAAAGGTGATGAACTTTGGTGCCAAGACATTATTCCAATCTCTCCTTTACAGCTTATTTTACTTTTTAATTACTGAAAGACGCCCAGAAGGCTGCTAAGCATCTCACATGAAAAATGCATTTACCACAAAGATTACAAAGCATGATTTAACACTCCTAAATTAGAAATATACTTATTCATATTACATAAATCACTCCTCCAGTGTCACTGAAGGTTCTGACCTGCAGGTTGAGGAGTAATGTAATGAAGCAATGATGCTAATTAATTAATTAATTCACTATTACTGTTTGGAGCTGCAGCCTGGAGCTTCTGGAGACGCCCAGGAGCTCCAAAACCTCGACACATGCACACCCTCCACACACCACGAGTGGGGCTCACGACTAGTGTACCCACACAGTGAGCAGTTTTGGAGAGGCTGCACTGAGTTGGAGGATAAAATACCTTCTTTTTTTTCTTTTTTTTTGCCTGCTTAAATATTGTCTGCAAGCTCAATGCCAAGCCAGATTGGTAGGGGCAGGGAACAAGAGGATGAGATACTGTATAAATGCTCACTCAGCCCATGGAATAAAATGATAGCTCGAGGGGAAGAGGGAGACAAAAGTGCACGATTACTCTTTTTTTTGTTGGATTTTGTTACAGTAGCCTCCTAAAAATAGAATTTCTGACGTGACGGTGCAATGTGGGAAAAGTCAGGAAATGTGTTTCTTTTTTCAGCACTTTAGATCACACATATCACGCTCAGATCTTACAGCATGAAGACAAGAGGTTCATCAGGGGGTCTTCTAAGATCCCAAGGGGCCAATAAGCACATTAGATCTCCTCGCATGAAGAAAATTCCCTGATTTGTGACATTTGATTGATCTCTATATCAACTCCAACCCCTTCCTCAAATGTCTTAATCTTTTTACCATTTACTTAAAAGAATATGTCTGTCATTTTAGCACTGTCTCTGCCATGCACTTTCTGATTCCTCACGTGAAAACAGAAAACCTTACCTCATGGAGAAAGAAGGTGAGCCAAGGTGGTAAAACAGGAATCCGAGCCAAGTTTGACAGCACAGTCCACTCCCCAAAGAACATTCGGAGACTGATTGCACCTCTTTTACGTCATTTTTGAAGATATGCAAGACAAAAAGCTTTGAAGCAATGGGTTGGGAAAAACTAATTAAGCCCCCATCGGAGTGCGATTCACTCACCTCCACAATAAATCAGAAGATGCTAGTGGATCAAACATTAATCAAAAAGGGGGGGAAAAATTGCCAGGTTCTCCCTTGCTTTTATCATGATGGGCGTGTCAATCAAAGCGCGCTCTCTGTCACTTTCCCTGTATTTCCTGTCCTCCCCTCTCTGTCTTTATCACAGCACTCACTGAGCCGCTTCCCAGAGGGTCTATTTCACTTCCCATCTCAGCCTGTACACACGGCACAGTCTCCTCCTCCTCCTCTCTCCCTCCCTCCCTCTCTCTTTCTCTGTTTCATTCAAATCTCTTTCTTCCTGCCTCTCTCTATTTCACATCCTCACATCTCCTGATTGATCTTTATTCCTTCCAGGGTTTTCCTTCTGCGCTCCTCCTTCCAATAGCTCCACTGATCGCCGCTTGTTGCACAGCCGACAGACGCGCCACTTCTTGTGCGCTCACTCTCTTCTCTCTCGCCACCTCTCTACCACTCTCTCTATCTTTCTCACCCACCTCTCCCGCTCTCTTTCTCACATAATTTCACTTTTCACACACTCTGGCACTCTGACAGCCACACATATGCTACTCAGCTACAGAACAGTATGCAAATGCCCTCGATGCATAAGATATTTTAAGGACTATAACAACTTGCGAATTCTTACTGCTATTAACATTTTGACTGACTCTTCCAGGTTATACAAGGGTATATGTCATTATTACATTATTTTTCTCTTAATCACTTTATCATTTAGTCCATTAAATGTAACAATTAAGTGAAAAATACCCATCACAATTTCCAAAAAACCGAGGGGACGTCTTCAAACTGCTTGTTTTGTCCAACCAACAGTCCAAAAACCAAAAGATATTCAAATTACGATCTAACAGAAAAAAAAGCAACAAATTCTCACTTTTGAGAAATTTTGATTTTTGTTTAATAAATTACTTCTACGACTCACCAGTTCTCAAAATTGTCAATTAATTTTAAAATGTTGAACTAAATGATTACATTACCTCATTGTTTGAGCACTACTGTGGAGGTGGTTTGATGGAGTTGTCGTACAATTCCCGGCAGCCATTTATTTTTATTCATTCCTTTACGGTATGAAAATCAAGTAGATTTCTGAAACTTGCTTTGGTTGTGTGAACAATTTTGATCTTTTAGCCATGCTAAGTAGCATGGCTCTAGGCATGCCAGTGTCGGCATGTCCATCAGCCCGTTCAGCCCAATGTCACAGAGTTGTAGTTAGTTGGGTTTTTTGTCGACGATGTATGATAACGGAGTTTAAGTGCAGATAATTAGAATAGTCTGCACTGCATTACCTCTACAGCTGCAACTCGTGATTATTTTCATTGGCGATCAATCTATTTTTTGTATTTATAAATAACTGTTTAGTCTGTATTTTGCAACCAAAGGTCACAAATGTCCATCACAAGTTCCTAGGGCCCAAAGTGATGTCTTCAAATTTGTTAATTCGTGCAACCAACAGTCTAGTAAATATTTTATATAGTCCATTATATATAACAAATCACAGTCCGAAACCTAAATATTCCATTTACAGTTACAGTGATAACAGAGGAAAACAACAAAGCCTCATATTTGAGAAGCTGGAACTAGGAATGATTGATTGATTAGGAAAATAGTTGGCAACTTTCTGCAGATTGACTACTTCTGCAATTGACTATTGCTTGAGGACTAATTACCTCACAACATGAATGTGACTTTAACTAAAAATAAATACAGACTTGATGTTGACTGTGATGGATTACACAACTCAAGCAAGTTTCCAGACTCTGCTAACTGATTTTCACACCTTTCAAAATTTCATTGAAACCAATGTTTGCCTGGAAAAATACATCAGGAAATCTGAAACTGTATACTCTGCATTTGAAAACGCTAAGTAAGTAAACATTATACATGTATACACAATGTATTTGTAGTGAACGGGCTAACCAGACTACAGGTTAGGGTTCTTAAACCCTCTATTTATAAGCTTTGAAGGTAAGTCACTCTAGCTGAAATGATATATAAATGTACTGTATATTGGCCAAATCACACTTACAGTATCTCTGAAATGTAATGCCTGTTAGTGCTCATCTGTAAAATCGACAAACCAACAATATAATTCAAATAAAAATTATGATAATGTATTCCACTTTCTATATCGCTGTGGAACCGGCCTCTTTGAAGCACGAAGGCATCGCCTTTGTTTTGGCTGAGATACAGGCACAAAATGCTTTGGAGCAATAGGATGGAGACGTGACTTATGGCTCATTAAAAAGCTATTAGCACAATAGCGCATCAAAGCAAAGGCCTGTGGCTATGTAGCCTTTGGCCCATGACAAGGCAATCAGCCTCGAAAGACGAAGCTCATTGCACTAGTAACCAATGATGCTGCTGTTATGGGACATGGGAAAGCATGATTGAATACAATATCCAACAAAAGCAGATTGAACTGCTACCAAAGGCATAACTGATTCATGTTAACATTTATTTTTGTATATTACACGCTATTCCACGCATCTTTGTTAAATAAAGGGCTGTCATATTATAAAGAGATTACAAAATTATTACAAAATACTAACTTTTATTGCAGAAAAGAGGCACAATCTCAAACAATTAACACCTCTTCCTATGTGACAAGAAAACACAACTTTTCTTGCAAAGGGTGGGTGTTCAAACCGTGCTGGAGCAGGGTGCAAAAAGATTAATGAGGAAGAGGTGATAAGATTACGGCCCTTCTTTTTGTTGTCATTCAGCCATGATGGAGGCGAGGCCCTCATAACCCCTGGAAACGGCTCTATACTGTACATTCCCTGGCAGGCCTTTATTGTAATTGTTGAAATGTGTGTGCCACGATAGTTTTCGCATGTTCAATGCTTGGGCACCCAGAGCTTTGAACCATCGAGAAAAAATGTGCACTGCAGTCACACATGCTCGACCTTTAGCGAGTATGTCAACAGTGATGTATATTAAGTATTATTAAGTGTGCTAAAAGTTTATTTTATAGGTAAAAACTGTTCATTGCTAATAGGTGCTGAAGCTTCAGGAGATTCTGTAGTGAGCCAGCACACCATATTTGTCTTTTGTCTCTGCAGCTTTGGAAACTTACTTTTTTAGACTTAATTATTTTAGTTTCAGTTTTAGTCAGACTTTTTATGATTTCGGACAAAAGTAACGATATTTTCTTTCGTTCCTCTCCAGTGCTTTCACAGCCATACTTCCCCTGTCTTTGTCATGCACATGTTCATATGTAGAAAATAAACTAAAATCTAGTTGTGGTAACCAGATTTCCAGATTTAGCAAACTGGGTTTCTCACTTGCAGAACATTTAAGAAATCAGGATACTGCAAACAGCCAAGAGTAACTAGGTTAAGTGCACATTATTACATTTATTGTAGGGGCTATGAGGACAGGGACACTACTGGACACAGTTTTACCTCAGTGGAAAGAGGATACATAACTTTGAACCTCAGACAGTTTTAAACAAGTCCAAAGTGAACCAATTATCTAAACCGCTAATTTGGTGGGTAAACACTAAAATAATACTACTTAGGTTGTAAAAAAAAAAAAAGGGAATTTCAACTTAAGCAGTTGCTTAAATTGTTTTGTCAACTTCCTAAAAAGCCACGTTTGTAAAAAAAAAAAAAAATAGGGAAAAAAAGTGAGCTAAGCATCTCAGGGACAAGTACTGTGAGAGGACGAAAAAGCTCTGCAACACTGAACAACTTCGAAAGCTAGTTAGCTATCCAGAGCTGCTCCATTGGCAGGGAATGGAAAAGTAATAGTCATGCTTGTTTACTTGATTGACCTATTGATTTACTTACTGAATGATTAACATGCCATCTGTCGCTCGCTGCTGCACACGGACACTTCCAAATATCCCAATGTAAGTATTGTGTACAATACAAACCTTCTGCAGACAACCAGTACTAACAAGGTCATTTCTGACAAGGCAAACACAGCAGAATACATGTTTCCTTCTTCACTTCTACGGCCTTTCATGAACGTCATCAAGAACAGAAATCATAACTACAGCCTCTGTATAAAAAGCTGTAAAAGCCCTCTGCGTACAGTCATCTCACCCACAAAACTGGTTGTTAGAGGGAGGGGGCACCCTTTCATCCACCAGCTTCAAACCGCAAAATATATAGAATAGACAAATGGCATTTTTGAATAGGAAAGAAAATGATGGTTATCTGCTATAGCAGCTGGCAGAGCAGACAAATAAATCCGACATCCTGCGGTTGACTGGAATTAATTTCATCCCCTAGAGCGTTTAAAATATGGCATATCTAATACGATTGCAGATAAAGAACTGTCCATCTTAGTTTTGAGAGGTATTTATTCTTCCTCAGACACTTATGCTCTTATCTAAAATGAGATGAACACAATCCTGTGAGTGAGACTGAGGTTTAACTTTTATTTTTTGTTATTCTTTCCCCCTCTGCTGGTTGCATCTGTGATTTTTAAACACTGTGAATGAGCCAGCTGAGTAAAGGAACTAGATAATGGGCTGCATAATAAATGACAAGGTGTATGTGTGAGGATGCATTGCGAGTGTTCATGGCATTAAAAGCAAAGTTGTGTCACTGTGGGAAGCCAAACATATTATGATAATTGTTTATCTGTCTAATAAAAGCTATTAAGACCCAGTGTTTTTAGGATTAAACATGACCTCCTCTGAGGAGATGAAAAAGCCTTAATAGGATAATACGCAGCGGCCTGCTGGTGGTCAAGTCATTACTAACTCTTGCTGTGCAGCCAAACATGGTTCAGACCCACAAAAAGCCAAAATCTAGTGGGGATCCCAAACTTTCCCAAAGATACCAAATATGTCAGGCTGAATTTTGGGAAATGTGTAGAAAATTATGCACAAAACATCTTATATCATAAATTTCTATTTGATGACATGGTGCAGCCAGAAAAAACATGGAGACTTTGGGTTTGAATATTTCACTCAGTGTAAACACAGTAGCCTCAAGGAAGAGAAAAAAATTATAAAAAATTAATAATCACAGAACGTAAACTGCTTTTCAAAATTGGGAGAGAGCGCCAATAAAAATACGGGAATCCTTAACACTGCAGTGTTTGTGACTTAATGCGGTTTTAAAATCCAATTTTTATGTGGAGTTTGTATTTCTGTTCTGATTGTTTTTATCAAAATCTAGTATTTTTTTGAATCAAAACCAAAAATAACGAGCCTTGCTGTTGCGGCCAATGTGACAATGTGTGTGTTGTATTGTTGGTGAGATGAAACTTCAACTCCACAGGTTCTACTTTTGAGTCTCCTTTTGAAACCAGGTCTGTATTGTGACTTTAACAACCCCCTGAGGAGCTTTGGACTCTTGTGAGTCACAGCATCTCCTTGTGCTCTTCATGTGTTTCCCTCTGCTCTCCTTTCTACTCCTCATCTTCTTATCTTCCTCCCCACAATCCTCTCTGACTGCCTCTCCTGTCCTCTGATGCTCCTTTTGATGTCTGCCATGTCCGTGCAGTGATCTCATCTCTTGCAGCCTTTCTTTGGTTTCGTGTGTGTGTGTGTGTGTGTGTGTGTGTGTGTGTGTGTGTGTGTGTGTGTGTCAGACAATGAAGTATTTCAGAGGACAAGCGAGAGCTCCATACAGTGAACTCAACAAGTCCTGGAACCTAAACAACAAAGTAGTTTGTTTGTCATTACCTTCCAGATGGCATATAAATAGCACGGCACTTTTAAGGACGTTTCGCGTGTCATGGCGACGCATTTTAAGCTTTTCGCGTGTCATTTAACGCCGTCACGTGAGTTTTGGACGTGCAGGAAAGGACGAATCCAGATACTCAGGTGACCTACATCGCCATGGTAACAATATTAAACATGTGGTTAACATTGTGAAACGGCAGTTTGGTTAGGTTTAGGCAAAAAACCTACATGGTTTGGGTTAAAATAAGTACGTTACGTAAGTCAACGGTGACCTGGCCTCCTGGGTGAAAGTCCTGTGTTTGTTAGACCCATTCCTCTACCCCGTCGACCTCCTCAGTCGGACTTTGTCGCTCTATTCTACGTCACCTGACATTTTTTCTCTATGAAATTCACGCGTCACATAACACACCGTCACCGTCTACACAATAGAAGTCATGTATCAGTGCCATCCGAAACCGTTACATATGACTGTTGCAAAACAGATTTATATTTCCATTTCCTGAACTGCCACCACTATGGTTATGGTACAGTATGTTTAGAACCCTATGGCCAGAAAGAATATTGGACAATTCTGCAAAATGCAGACAATTTTAAAACTCTTAGATTCTACAATATCTGTACATTACACAATCCTTAAGTTTAGGGAAAGATCATGGTGTCATGATTTTGGCTTTTGTTTAGTTATTTCCTGCTTTATTTTGAAAGACTCTAGTTCCCTCATGTGTTTTGTTGCCTACTCCAAAATCCACACACCTGTTTCCACTCTCCCTCATCAGCCCGCAGTGATTTGGTTCACTCCTCACGTGCAACTCATGTTCCCTGTTAGTTCGTAGCCCGTTGCTATGTTGGTTCTGTCTTCCTGGTCTTTTGGATTTTGCCTGCCTGTTAGTTTCCATATCTGCCTCCCTGCCTGTAACCTGTCTACCCCTTGTCTGCCAGTAAGACAATACATTTCCACCCAGGTCATCACCCTGTCACCTCTGTCTGCATTGGGTCCTTTTCCTGTTTGCCATCCCATGTAACACATGGTTATGTTTTGTTTTTTTAAAGCTAATGTTTCTTTTTTTATTGTTGTGGGATGCAAACAACGGTCTCCTACATTAATGTCGGCTGTGCTACATCACCCACCCCGATCTCCCCACCCTTACTTTCTGCTTTACATATATTTATGGCACACTGCTTCCTACATTGGCGCTAAACGTTGGCATTGGATGTAAATTGTGCGGTGCAGAATCCTCCAATATGACTGTAATTCCCAGGGCTACTGGACTGTGGATGATTTTGGCTCAAAAACAACTTTAGTTAAAGTTCCCGAAAAACACTGAGATCATGGTTAAAAAAAAGTACATTAACGGTCATTAGGAAAAAGGAAACTAACAGTGGTCTCTGTTGTCAAATCCCCATGCCCTGTGACCTAACCATCTACCCCGACCGCCTTCCTAAGAGGTTTTGTTGGGCCAGCTATTGGTCAATAAACTAAAATGCTCCTAACATTACCTCCCAAAAAAGGGGGTGCAATGTCAACATCACGCTGCCTCAGGGTTGCATACTTTACATTGTTGTAGATGAATGCCAACACTTTCTCCCCTACAACATTCTTGGCATTGGATACGAAATTTTCAGGCACATAGAGACCAGTTAGCTTAACTACCAGGTTAGGTTTCATATAAGCGTGCAGTTCACTGTGGTCAGAGTGCAAAAAAACGACCCTGAAAGACTCAAATAGCATGAGCCTGGTCTTCCCCGGGAGATTATATGAAATGTCTCTAAAGGTTTGCTTTCATTGAAGATCGGGCTGGTTGAAAAAAATAACATCTTTGTCTGTCTTTAAAAAGGAGGTTCATAAGATGGAAAATGACCCCAATTCATGGAGAAACATGTAATCCTTCAACTGAAGTTAAGGCATTAACACCATCCACATAATGTCAGTTTAACAGCTAATCTAAATATAAGTTCACACAGAGCACAGAAACTCAGTGGTGAAATCAGTAACACAGGCTCATCCAGCACAAACTTTTTTTTTTACAGGGGATCATGGCGGCTGGCCATGAAGTAAATGAGCTTTCTGGAACCTTGCAGACCGTCAACTTTACTCTCCTTCAAGGACTCCTTCATATACAATTCATGGCAGTGTTTTCACAAACCAATAAAGGGTTTTTCCGGGAACCCATAAAGGCACTCTTTTAATGTGCTCATTGCCAATGTTTGAACAAAGGAATGTTACATTTCTTTTACTTCTTTAGCAATGTAGTAAACAGAATTTTTTTTCCTAAAAATGAAATGACTCTTTTCTCTTCTATTGCAGAGTATGTGATCAGACACACACACTCACACACACACACACACACAGGGCTGCAGCCTCTCACTATTGCACACTGACGGGCAGATTCACACATGGCCACTAAACCTGTATAAATATGAAAAAACGAAACAGTGTAGCTCTCAAAGCATGCGTAAAGGGTGAAGTTCGCCCCTAACTGCAACTGTAATATGCATACATTTGGCGCAAAATCGGCCCCTTTCTATGCAAATGAGCCTGATTGAAAAACAAGGCCAAATTCACAAACACCAGCGCTAATAGCCACACGCAGTTAAAGGGAAATTACTAGCGTCTTGGTGGTAAGTGATAAATAAGAGGCATCACACCCGGACTTTCCAGTGATCGTGGCAGCAGTGATTGCCGCCAGGCGAAGCAATAGGGCATCACAGTATATCATATACGCACAGGTGACACAGAGACAGTACAATACCTGATATTCACCGTGAGGGAATGAAACTGTAAGACAACATGAAACCTGCTGCTGTGAGAGACGGAGACGGTGGTTACGCACTGTAACAGTCCAGCAGAGAGCAGAGGACAGAAAACAGCTCCACATGCGCCCAGAGGCACCCCAAATAGCAGGTAGCGGTTGCAAATGATGCACAATTCATGGTGCTATCAGCATTCTTTGAGAATTTTCCCCTGAGTGTTAAGGGTCAGGCAAAGATTTTCTCAAGGTTTCTATCAAGAGGACCTAATGGACAGATACATGCCTTGAGGTGCTCTAAGAAAAGTTGAAAGAGAACAGTGCAATCAAAGACAGGAACACATTGGAATGAATGTTTTTTTTTAAGTGTCAGACTTCCCCATCTTTCTCCACACACTGCATTAACTGATGTAGTTGTTCAATGTTTTGTCAGATAATTTTATATATCAACTAGTTAAGTAGCACTTTTATAATTCAGCTAGACAGTTTCTTTCTTTAATTGAGCCCCTCAGGAAACTTTTTTAAAGGAATCGTTAAACATTTTGGGAAATATTCTTATTTGCTTTCTTGCCAAAAGTTAGATGAGAAAATGGATGACACTCATGTCTGTGCAGTAATTACGGAGCTGGAGGTGAGAGACAATTAGCTTTGCATAAAGGCTGGAAGTGTGTGTGTGTGTGTGTGTGTGTGTGTACCCTAATCCTGATTAAAGTAGATACCTTAAAATTTTGCATTGTTTGTCAGTAAATAAAAAAAAAAAAGGCTATTCATCTGTGCCTTGCTGTTAGATTTAAAGTGATACTTCATCCAAAGTCCTGGCTGGTGAAGAGTTTTTACAGCAGCAAAAACATATTGGATATCCCCAGAAACATCTCAAACCACTCTTGGGTTAATCCACTTCTCCAATGTCCATCTTTGTGCTCAGTGTGTTCCAAAAAGTTGCCATTTCCCAAACCTATGGCTAAAAACCGGTACACTGCTGCTGTATTGCAAAATGTCAAAGCCAAATTTTGAGTGTTTGAAACATACTGAGCGTGGACAGCAGACGAGTGTTTGACGTGTTTCTTTGGACGTCTTTTAGTAAACATCTTGCCACAATTCCGATCCTTTGTAAATGACATGAATTCAAGCCACTGGTGCTGAGCAGTGCAAACTACAAACAATAGATAGATATGCAGCTGCAGTAGAATAGATGACAAAGAAGAGACCCACTTTGTCACTCTTAATGTACAACTTTTTAAAAGCACAGCCAACCTGCATTGTGTTAACAATCGCTGATTCAAAAGCTGCGAAACTCACACATCAAGTTGTGATAATAGTCTGTCTTGGATTTTTGATGCCTCCCTTCATCTTTCTTCCACCCCTTCGCTTTCTATCCCTGCTGCCTCTAGAGTGGTAATGTTCATGTTAATGACTCTGTCTCTGAGTTTTCTGTTGCCGTGAGAAGATGGGACACTGGCCCGTTTTCGGGTCATGTGTAATATCCCTAGTTGCCTCCTCTATCTCAGTTCATGCTTAAATTGCTCCAGTTCTGTCACGCATGTCCAAACCTAGAACCTTTTTTCAGACAAATGTGCTTTTTTGTAGGGAAATGAAACTGCAGGATATATCAACCAGACACGTTGTCGTTTATATCTCCACTGCTCATTCAGTTTTCTGAAGACTCGTTTTAATGAGTGGTTCTGTCTATGTATTCTAAACTTATATTGCATTGTATGGCTTACTGCAAACTTACATCAGAATCTTGAACTTATATTATCAGAGGCTAAAATTTGGGGAAAACTATCATTTTGTCATTAGACTTACTGGACAAAGGGGCTTCTTTCAAACCTGCGTTGTTTAGTCCCTTGAACTCTGGTGGGCACGTGATACGACCTCTGACCCGACTACAAGGTGTAAGTTTGAGCTAAATGGTTCTCGAGTTTATGAGAAATTTCACAGATTACCTGCTTTTGAATTGTGAATTGTGTATTTTCTCTAATGTTGCATCATGCCTTACACCATTTTTGTTGAGATTATCTTGGTCGAAGTAGCTCTGACCGTGTCACAAAAACTAAAACAATAAATAAAATATAGAATCGAACAGAAGCCAGACATCTGGTATTGCTGTGTTCAGTGATTTAACGGTTTCCTTGGTGAGAACGGGTGGTGAGAATTGTAATCTTCTCAACATGGTTTGGTCTAGATTCTCACCCAGATAACAGGGGAAATCATCAATCAGGATAGTATCGAGGCGGTCCAGATCAAGTCTATCAAAGGTCCGGATAATGAAGATCTAGTCTCTCTAGGAACTACGTTTATAGTAGACAATATTGGAACCCACAATGCATGTCAAGTTCTGATGTTCAATACAAATGTAGGAAGTAGGGAGTCCGTTATGTAGCCCAAAACCATGCTCTATCTCAGGTTGTTGCTCAGGGCTAATGATACCACCAAACTTGTTTGCCAGGGATTGGATAAAAACAGCTTTTTATTTATCAATCTGTTACACTCAAATACACTTACTTTACAACTTCATTTTATTAAATTTAAAATGATACACTGGAAATGTGGAATTTCTAATTAGAGCCTTTAGCTCAGAGGTCTGTCGTTGCAACACTAAAAGAAAGTTCCAAATCTGCTTTGGTTTTTTAGCAGCTGTCGGCTGAAATTAGGGAATTTCCAATGAATCTTTTTTCTGTCTTTTGATCTTATTTTCATTTCTGTTGTTTTGTGTCTCTGTGTGCCTCAGCTTCAGAAAGTAGATTGAGTCATGTTAAATAGAGAAGCCCAATTTCAAGTTTGTTGTTTTCGTTTACCACTAACTGAGGACAGAACTGAACCAGAAATGACTAGAAGAGCAGTTGTACTATCATCAGTAGTTGTTTAGAGTAGGGAAAGCATCATTCATTCACCCTCCCTGCTTTTAAAAATTAAATATTAGTGTTTGCATGAATGTGGAATCAGTCAACCTTTACTAGATAGACAAGAAAAAAAAAATCAGATAAGATGAGATGTAATGTTTTTTTTTCTAGTTTTCACCTATGACATTACAGTGGTGCCAATGATATAATGTGCTATGTAAGAAAATCATTTATGAACCCAAATATTTGACAACGTTAACAAATCCTTTAACGTGCAAAGCTGCAAAGGTTGATGATTTATCTTCCAAGAGGTTGCTTTTCTGAGAAGATATCATGTGAATCCTGCAATTTGTACCTTCCTTTGAGCACTGTGTGCTGCATGAGAACCGTTGAAAAAACACTAATCCATGTCATTCCCAGATCAACAACACAATCTGAAAATCACATGATCCTTTCTGTTCAACAAACATAATCCAAATCCATCTGGACATTTTTGCAATGTCTTGCTAACAAACAGACTTGAGCATGTTATATGACAGGGACTACATGTACTATTTCAGTGCAAGCACATACACCTACCACCAGCTGCAGTGATGGCACCCAAATCATATACAAATGAAAGGTAGTGTTTCCATAGAAATGTGACATAGTTGCTATGGTACAATACTGCAGAAGCAAAAATACTATTTTTGTCCTCATGGGGATAACTGCTGACCAGTGGCAAACCTAGATCTATCCTCTGCCTTCCAGACTTCAATGACACTGGCACTGTCATTTTAAAACAATGCTAACAACATTACACAACCGGGCAATGATTGATGCGAATACGTAAAGAAAAGGCACACTCATTATTATTTCATATTAGATTGGAATTAGATCTTTAGCCCTGTTGCTGAAAAGTGATGTCATTTCTGAAATGATTTCAGCAAAGAAATACAGACATCATAAATTGAACTAGAACTACATCCATGCAAAATGAATGGAAGTCCATATGTGACTTAAAGCTCATTTACTTTATGGGAAAAATAATATTTATCTACCTTTATCTACCCAGACAATGAATTAAAAGGTATTGTATGCAATAATGCAGAGTGTATCTCAATAAATATTGGGTAATATTGAGGATAAGCGATTCAAAATAGATAGAAGGATGAATGGATGGCGTTAAGGGTAGCGAGGGCTGTAATCTGGTTTATTAAGAGACACTCTGCATATTGTAAATGCTGAAAAAGTCTGCTGTAAGTCTGGAAAAGTCAGCTATACAAAGTGACTTTAAATGAGTGATAGTCATAAGAGACATTGATAACAACATTACAAGGATTTCAAAGGTCAGAGTCATAGTGGCCTGATGATTTTCATGTAACCATACTGTCGAATAAAAAAAAGAGAGGTGAGAAAAAAACCGATTTCAAGAACTCATTGGTGTTCTGTCTAACAACACAGTGCGTTTGGTCTTAAATTTAAGTTGGGTTTTTTTAGCATACAAGTGTGAAAATTGATTAAAACAATCTTTTTCTCTCAAAACAAAATCTGTTAAATGTTTGGGCCAAAACAAAAGCAACTGCCTCTACATAAAAAGTGGTTTACACACTTACACAGGAAGAAAAGGAAAGCAGGCGCTGTGACTTCTATGCTCAAAGTGATAACAAAGCAGCTGATGTGCACAAAGGCAACATTCATCTTATTGAATACACCTAAAATACACTCTATGGTAATTGGTTTCTGAAACAAAGTGTGAAGGTAAAACAACAAGTGGTCAGAGATTAGTGCAGTTGGAAGTAACTCTCTCTAAATTGTCTTTTATAATTAAGCACTGGTTTGGTGATTTAAAGGTCAAAAGACATCAAGGCATCTATTTGAAAACCGGTTAAATTTAGTTGGTGAGGTACAAGTTTTTTAGATGTCTAAATTACACATCATCATTGTTTTAAGAGCATTTCACTGACCATATTTCAAAATATAGTTAGGACGTGCTTGACAATGAAATACTGATTAAATGGTGTTGAAGCAACAGTTAGCGCCATTGGTGTTCCAGTCACATCTTCTCTCTGATCTGCCATATCAAACTGAACCTAGGCCTTGACCTAAAACTAGCAACACTTGATCACCAAACTGAAAAAAGGTAGTTACGCCAACAAAACCCACACACACACGCTCACACACAAATCCCCCAAGAGGACAACCTAATGAGCATCAAACAGCAGAATGCTTGTGTAAAATCAAGAAAGGTGAGCGATCTGCTGTGCCTTTCTCTCTGGTCTTGAACAAGATCAAAGGTGGCATTTAAAGAAATGATCTATCGTTGATAAGCAGCTCAGGGCTGGATGAACTAATTATTCTCTCAGATCTGTGCTGAAGTGGCCGTCAGCAGCGGCAGAGGAGGCATCCTCGTCCTGTATGGAGGTGGTGGTCTTCTTTTAAGCCTTTGTTCTGTTGGTATAGACCAACCCCACAAAGCAGCAACAATTCAAATTTCTGAAAACTGTCCATGTCCAAAACATATAAAGAAATTCACACATCCTATATTTTCTTATTTAAATCTTATTCACTCATATTCCCTGACCCATTCTACTGTAGCTCGCTGCTGACACAGTTTGTGTAAATACTCCTGATGAGAGTTTTTAGAAATGCTGGAACATTAACAAATACTGCACTTGTCAGAACATCTGCTAATCAAAATCAAAGTATCAAGCTTCAGCTAGCTTTGTCCAAGACTGTGCTGCAGGACTACTGAAAACCATCCACAATGCTGTCCTAGTTTGAAACATCAGATAGGTATGTAATTGAAACAGTTAAATGTAAGCCTTACCATTGCATTACATATATATAATACTGTGGGGTATAATTACTAAGCCTACTGTTTTTGAGTTTGTCTGCAGTTAAGCAGATTTTAGCGAATTGCTACTTAATAAGACCTGATGCTGGGCTATTTAAGAGATGTCTGGGGTATATCTAGAATGCAGCGGAGCATAACAGAAAGTGCTGTCTGCTGCTGAACTTGAAGAACTGAAATGTTTTGGAACTGCAAATGAGCACTCTTTCCTCAAGAATGGAGGATATATGTGAGGAAATTTAAGTTAGCTCAACAAAAAGATCAGTGATGGAATGAATAAAAGTAAATGGATGGCTTGCCGTTTATTCTGTTGGAGCTTTGAAGTCGCTGCATTAAGCACGTTTGTGGGGAAATTGGAAGTTAAAATGCATTTGCATTGCATAAACTGTATACTAATAGGGTGCTGTCTTCTTGTTGTAAGTGTATGGCCTAGATCATCTTAGCCTTAAGATGCTCTTGTGAAACCAGGCCCTAGTCATCTATTGTTCATGATAAAAAAGGTAAAAAAGTTTCTCTCTGGCTGCTATTTGTGTGCAAGCTTCTCCTTGACTTTAAATCAAAGCTGCAGTCTGCAATAATAAATCAATTTCAGTTGCTATTTGTATGACTTTCCATTTCCTTCTTGCATATTTTACAGTCCAACATGGGACCACCCTAAAATACCTCTTATATTAAACCAAATCAAATGCATTTCTGCATTTCTGTCATGTACAACAGCTATTTGACTTTTTAGCGCCCCAAAAGAGTACCTTATTCTTAGTAAATATACCCCTTATAGGTGTAATAGGTCAATTACAGCAACTCTCGCAACTGCACTTCTACTGGCACTACAGGGGTTAGGGTAGTGTTGCTTCTTAGCCAGATAAACAGGCACCTTGAGAGCTCCTTCTTCACTCTTTACATTCTCATTTCTATGTTAGTGACCCATCGCCTTGAAACGTCTGATTCTGTGTCATAACAGAGCAGCCACTTGTCTGAAGTCCCCTGATATTTGCCTCTTGTATAAAAAGAGGGATGAGATTTATGACAGACAGCCCACCCGGTTTATTGTTTAAGTAAATAGAGTCGTGTTCGGGAGCTGAGTCATAAATAATTTAACACTTTATTGGTCCCTTTAGGGAAATTCTCGTTTCTCTTAGCTTCCTCACCATTAGGTCAGATTACAGGGTCAGCTACTGAACAACAAGAATTAGGTGAATGCTTGTCAACACAAGGCCTTGAACCCACTTGTCCCCCTATTCATTGGTAGTCTGACTGAATTAAGCTTGTGGCATTTGTCATTTAATGTTAGCAAGTCTGCAATCTCACTAGTGTCAGGCACTCTTGAGATTTAATTCCTCTCAGTGCTTCATTTGTTTCCTTTTACTCCCCGAGAAACCGATGAGATGTTTAAAAGTCTAACAGATTCTAATTTTAAATAAATGGACATGAGAGTGGATTTTGAAATGTGAAGGAAATGGCCTGGACTCGAAGGACAAAAAGATGACAGGTCTCCGGCTCAAAGTTAATCAGAGATAAATAGATAGGGTCAATCGCACCAAGAGGAGCCAGGACGGGCATTCGGACAGGATGCAATCAACGCCTGGCTTATAGTGGTGTGTGTGAGTGTGTACTAATCACATAGTGACGACTTATCTCCCATCTGGGGACAAAACGCTGGTCACCACAAGCCGTTTATTTTAGGGTTAAGACTTGGTTTTAGTGTTAAAGTTAGGATAGCAACTAGGATAACATTAAGGTAAGGGTGACAGTTATGCATGTAGCAGTTATGCCATAAATGTAAATCAATGCAATGTCCTCAAGAAACAAGTTTGTGAGTGTGCCCAGATGTGTGTATGCATTTATCTCCTGGTTTCCCTTTATGACCTTGGGATGGAATTTAGTTACTTAATACTTACACAGACCCCAACACCACAGTCAACTGTAAACCACTCACAGGTGGTTGGTACTATAATCTGAGGAATCGTTATAACTCACAGTACCATATCTTGGAACTAAAAATGTTCTGCAACAGCAGAGTGATAGCCGAAACTAAAGAAGTCCATGCTGAAAAAGCGTTTTCTAGATCAAAGCAGAAATACTTAAGGAGCACAAAATTGTTGCAAATTGCTGTAGCATGACTGGAAACTCAACCAACCCGTAGGGGAAAAGAGGTACAGAAAGTATCAATCCATGAGAGGGGGGGGAGAAAAAGCAATGTTCATGTGCCAATATATCTGAATATATGCATGTGATTTTACTGATTTGATTTGATTTCCTTGTGTGCTTAAGGACTGGACTTCCATGATGGATAAATACAGTGAAGTATACAAGCTATACAGGTATATGTGCGTGTATGGCTGTGTAAGAGAAACAGACAAACAAAAAGTAGTTGGGGTGGGTAGAGAAAGTGAGTCTTTCTACCTCGAGGAGCTGTACTCTCACTTTGTTGTATGCCTTCAGCCAGCGAACTTTGGATGGAGAGCATGGTGGGGGGCCATCTTCGAAGAAACTGAGAAAGATGAAGCAAAAAGATCAACAGGTTCAAAGAAACAAGTTTAAAGAAGTAGGCAGACATGAATTAATATCAAAATTAAATCAATCCCCTCAATCTTACAGTCAAAAGGATAGGTTCACATTTTTTTGTGTCTGTCTTAACACATCACTGTAATGCCTTAATGAAGATTGAAACTGTTTACTTGCTATAGCCATCAGAGATCCCTTCATAACGTGCTTCCAATGGAAATGATGGAGGACAAAATCGGTCCTCATTCTGTGCAAAAACGTATTCCAGCGCCTATCTGGAAATAATATAAGGCTTTTACCACTGGAATTAGTCAAATTAGACTAACTCAGACTGCTGACGTCTCAGCTTAATTTTATAATGTATTTCTGCACAAAAGAAGAACTGTGGATTTTGGACCCCATATTTTACATTGGAAGCTATCATGGTGGGATCTTTTAATAGCGGGTAAGTAAGCAAAACCTGTTTCAATGATGATACACCTGACTATTCTTTTAAGACCAAAATTTGAAAAATGTGAAGCAATCCTTTGAAGGGACAGTTCACCCCAAAGTCAAAAATACATATCTTTCCTCTTAACTGTAGTGATATTTATCCATCTAAATTGTTTTGGTGTGAGTTGCCTATTTTGGAGATGTCAGCCTTTGAGATGTCTGCCTTCTCTCAAATATAATGGAACTAAATGGCACTTGGCTTGTGGTGCTCAAAACACCCAAAAAAATTAAAAAATTTTAAAAACTCAACTGCAATGTCTCTTTCCACTAATCATGACCCAGTTGCTCAAGATAATCCACAGACCTTGTTGTGAGCAGTTTTACGTAGGGACTATTTTCTTTATTTATATTCGAGAGAAGACAGACACCTCAACGGCTGATATCTCCAAAACTCGGCAACTCACCCCAAAACAATCTAGATGGATAAATAGCACTACAGGTAATTAATAATTAATTATTTGGGGGTTTTAAGGACATCACATAAGGATTAGTCAGCTCAGTTCTTTCTTCTTTCAGATTTGGAGTTGCCAGTTCCCCTGAACTATGGGCCTTGACATTGCTACATAACTACTCTCTTTCTCTCATGTGATACACATGGAGTCCTCAGTTGCTACTTTTCGCATAACACCAAATGGCTTCACCCCAAGGTGGCCCTACATCCAGTAGGAGTTGCTAGTGTACCAACAAGTACATAATCCCTCACTGTCTTTCCACAAGCCAACTATCAAGGTTGTGTTCATTGGAATACAAAACCAAGTTGACACAGCTCTATGCTTAAAATGTATTTTTCTGACTTAATCATGCAAACCTAGATGTCTAATTTTTTTACGTACCAGATTTTAGTCTGAGTCTTGTTATCATGGTTGTCCCAGATTGGTTTGGGCGGGAGGATTGAAGAGTCCTTCAAATCTTTGTTGGAACCAGGCTCTGGTAGTGGATGGAGCTCTTTCTCAACCTCTTCCTCCTCCTTGTCTTCCTCGTCCCTTGTAGACGGCTGGCTATTGATAGGGGGACGAGGGCCAGTGGGATCTCTGCGCTCCTCAGGCTCAGAGCTGAGCTGGGAGCTGGCTGGGCTGAGGTTACCTGATGAACCAAAGCGACTGCTGTCTGGTGGACTGTAGGAGAAAGAGATTGTTATTTAGAATATGGTGGTCACTTAGGAAAGCAACATATAATTAAAGAACTGCTTTAGAATCTAAAGGTTTTATTCCAAAATCATGTATTTATGAAATAACCACTTGATTTATGTATTTTACAAAACATAGATAATCAGAAAATGATTATAGAAGAAAATGCATTTCTGTTTGTTTTTTTATTCAAAAAAAGAGATTCAACTTTGAATGGCAGACAGTGATTTTGGAATGAAACAATTCAATTAATTAATTAAAATAAGAACTGTGGGGTAAAACGCAGGGTAAAAGAAGCTCATCAGATCCAGGGAAGAAGCTGAAACAAACCAAGGAAAACTGACAGGGTTCAGTAAGGTAAACTGAATGAATGAAGCTGACTGCAGATTTCTCTAATAATCATGTTAAGAGAGGGCTGCTATCAGCACTGGGTGGTTCACAGCTTTCTCAAAGATGGGTTGTCGACTGGTCGTACTGTGTTTAAGGTGGTAACAGCATGTTGATAATGAGACCAGCTCTTACAGTTTTTCATGGCTTTCTATCTGAAGGCCTATGTGTGAGTGCAGAATAAAGAAACCTTTTTAATTCAACTACTTCTACTACAGGACATTTACAAGATCTACTAATATACGTATCATACATTGATAAATGAACATTATTCATAATTATTTAACCTTTTAATAAGATTGAAACTAAAAGGTTAAAAACTCTGTTAGAGGAATGGGGATACACTGGGGATAAGTGGCTCACTGAAAAGGAGAGCACTGTCTGGCTGCTGGATGATTGAGACTGCTAACAAGGAAAGTGGCTCTGTTCTTTAACTGGCATGATTTACTTTGTCTTGGATATAGGCCAAATTACTTCTCACTGTTTCTTTATTCCAGTGTCCAGCCTGCCTCCATCGTGTGCACTGCCACAGCATCATAAATCTATCACAGTTTGATTCATATAAACAAATTGGCTGAGGCTTGGAGAATAATTCAGAGAACTGCAGGGGACAGAGAAAGGAGGGGCATTATACACGCCTCACACCAAGTGAAAAGCTAATAAATAAAGACCATCGGTTTCTTCATTCATTGCACTTCCATCTCTGTCAGGAAAGCTATTACGGAGATGCTGTAACTACAAAATAGCTCCAGTTCATTTACTCACACACACAATGATCATTTCCTTTTCTATGGCTTTGATGATGAAACTTACAACGTCAGATTGTTACTAAATGGTTTCTATTTATGGCTGTGAGGTAGATATGCAGTAAATTCTAAACAAGAAATACATTTTTTTGAACTGAATCAAAAAATGTCTAATTCTAAAAAATATCAAGTAAAAATATAAGTTTTGGGATTGGTTTTGGGAGTACAGAGATTCTGATATCAAATGTGGTATAAAATCTAAATGGGTAAAGAGAGCAGGAAAAGGGGCTATACATTTGTCTACTTTAGCATGATAAATGAACAATGCCATTTATCATTCAAATTGTACTAGCCTTTTTGCAGTTTCCTTTATCAGCAAGTCCTTTGGTTGCTCTGTGTCCAAATCTGCATGCACGGGGTCAGGTGTGTCAAATATACTCTTGTCTACCTCACATTGGATGATCTTCAACTGGGATTTATCCAAACCTTCTGCTAGGGAAACTGTGTGAGAGGGAAGGCCAGACTGTGGTGACTGTGTTAAAGTGTCACAGCTTCCTGTTTTTGAAGTTTCTGATGGTCCTTCTGTATCACTGGCATCTGCACTTTCAGTTTCTCCAGAACCTGGGGAAGGTTTCTCAGACTCCGGCTCACAAAATTCATCTGTAGGTTTTGGACTTTGGGGCTGAGGTTGGGCTGTGACCACAGGAGGGGTGGATTCAACTTTGAGAGGGTCAGAGTTCCCAAACATTGAGCCAAGTTTCATGCCAAACACAGATGAAACAGATGATGGTTCTTCCTTTCCAGGTGACTTTTCATCCTGGAAAATACCAGCTGAAAGGCTTCTAAAACCAGAAAAGAGACCACCATCTGTCTGTTGTGGCTGTGATGTCTTCACACTAGCAGCTGGAGCAGTGGTGGACAAAAGGGATCCAATAGACGATGTGCCTTCAGCAGCTACAGACATAAAGCCAAATTTCGGGGCAGTCAGACCTGGTATTTCAAATGTGCCCTTTGTTTCAGGAGCTGGGGGTGGTGCAGCTTTGTCAGACACTGCAGAACCTAGCCCCTCGAAATTCCCAGCATTTCCCCCTGTTTCTTTCTCCGGGAAAGCAGTTTTCATGGTGGATTCAGTCAGAGAACTTTCTTCTGCCTCTGTTTTGTCTGTTCGTTCTGCCTCCTCCACTAATCCTTTTTCAGGGACCTCAGAGTCCTCCGTGCTTTTAATATCTCCATCTCCAGATAAAAGTGTCTTCTCTGTGCCTATCTCAGTGCTCTCAGAGACAATTACCATTGCAGAATGATCCCCTTGTCCAGACTCTGTGCCAGACTGTTGATGTTCCTCAGATTTTGTTGTTTCAGAACCTTTGAAAATACCAAATAAGTCACTAGTAAGGGATTCTGTAGCAATGCTACTTGGAAGTCCAAAAAATGAGCTTTTCTGTTGTTGTTGTTGTTGTTGTTGTGGCTGACGAGGAGCAGGTGATGATCCAAAAAGTGAACCAGGTGAACTTGAAAAAAATCCACCAACAGTTGATTTACTTGGGGTAGTTGGGGTTGAAAACATAGACATAAATCCAGAAAATGAAGCTGGGTCAGGGGGCTTCTGTGGTCCTTGCTGTCTTGGTCCAGCCATTCTTGGTCCAGCCATTCTCGGTCCTGCCATTCTTGGGCCCCCCATCTGTGGCCCTCCCATCTGTGGCCCTCCCATCCTTGGTGCTCCCCTTCTTTGTCCTGGTAGGCCAGGTTGCCTGGCCATGCCTGGACTGGGGTGCTTCTGTGGTGGAGGACTAGCAGGTCCCAATGACGGACCTTTTACAACTTGAGATGTCATGATTTCTGGTGAGTTGGTACCAACAGTTTTTTCTTCATCTGATGATGAGACTACTGCAACAGAATTACTACTTTCAAAAGGTTTCTCTAATCCATGTGCAGGTTCTTTACTAGCTTCTCCAAGATCTAATTTAGCCTCAGTTGGTTCCTTTGCAGTCTCATCAGATGTGGCTTTCAATTCTTCTTCAATAGATTTTTCTGATTCTGGAACAGCAGCCTCTGTTGTAATTTCTCCCACCCCGGATTCTGAAGTTGGTTTCTCTGTAACGGCTATCACTGAATCTGCTAAGATTGGCTCTTCAGTACATTTGTCCACATCTGCAATAGCATCTTGTTTGTCACCAACAACTTTCAAAGGTTCCTTAGTTAATTTTTCCACATCTGTGACTGCTGTTTGTTCTTTACCATCAACTTTCAAAGTTTCCTCAGTTGATTTTTCCACAACCGCAACTGCAGTTTGCTCTTCACCAGCAACTTTCAGAGGTTCCTCAGTTTGTTTTTCGACCTCTGGAGTTGTTATCTCTCCTTCGAAAACAGCTTTCACATGTTCCATTCCAACCATATCTGAGTTTGTGTTTTTGTCAACATAATCCCCAATACAAACACTTTGTGGCATCTGCAGATCATCAGTTTTTTCTGATGGGCTTTTGATGGCAGCTATGTCAGTTTCATCACTTGTGCTTTTCATTTCAAAAGTATCTGTTTCTGATTCAGCAACTTCTTTCTCAGTATCCACTGTATCATTAAATTCTTTTTGGATGTCGGACTGTTCCTCACTTAATAGTTTTACAGCTTGTTGGTCCAATAGTGTCTCTTTCTCTTGTAGATTACTGGTCACATTTGTTGTGTCTGTGATAGAAGCTTCAAACAAAACTGAGGCATTTTCATTATTAGAAAGGCGTTGTTGCATCGTGGCTATTTGGTCCACCTCCAGATGTGGATCTGTTGAGGGAACAGAATTTTCAGTGGTATTTTTATTGATGTCCAAGGTTGAATCTTGACCATCTTGGCATGCCTGCTCTACTTGGATTTCCAACTTAACGGAGGATGTAGAAAGAGGTTCAGAGGGTACATTTTCCATGGCCTCAACAAGGTTATTCTTTGCTTCGTTTGAAATATCTTTTGTGTCCAGGGGTTTCTCTTGTTCCAAGGCAATCTCCTCGTTCACAGGAACAATTACTTCTGGCTCTGTCTTGGTTTCCTCCATAAAAGACATTCCAAACAGACCAAAACCAGTTTTAGATTTGTTACCATCAGAACTTCCGCCAAGTGAAAACACAGAGGAAACTTTGAAAACACCCTCCGATTCAGCTGGTTTAGATGCTGAAGGATGTGCCTCTGATGCATGCTGGTTTTGTCCACCAAACATAGAGAACAGTCCTTTTGCTGAGGGCTCTGAACTTCTGGGTCCTGGCGGTGTAACTGTTGGTCCTGGTGTGGTTATTCTAGGTCCAGTTTGGGGCTGGGCACTGAGACCTCCAAACTTGGAAAACAAACCTGCACCCGGGGTTTCTTTATGTGTAGTAGAACCTGGGAGAATGCCACCAAATATAGAAGATCCAGTGGAAGGTCCTCTTGGTGTGGCACAACCCCCAGGATGACCTTTGGGACTGGGTGGTTGCTGAGGTGCAGGTGCACCAAACATTGAAAACAGGCCTTTGCCTGGAGGTTCTTTGGGTGGAGGACCTCTAGGTCGCACACTTCCACCAGCTGGACCTCTGGGGGCAGATGGTGGCTGACTACTGGATCCACCAAACATAGAGAATAAGCCTTTTCCCTGGGTCTCCTGTGAGGTTGACGGTGTTAGTGGTGGGTCTTTGGATCCATGTGAAGATGGGATATTTGACCCCCCAAACATTGAGAGTAACCCTGAGCCAGGAGTTTCTTTGGTAGATGAGTCAGGAAGAATGCCACTAAGTATGGATAATCCAGTTTGGGAGGATGTCTGCTGTGGGGTTGCAGTGGAGCCACTAAACATAGAAAATAAACCTTTCCCTGGTTGCTCATTTGGCTGATCAACCTTGACAGCT
This sequence comes from Coreoperca whiteheadi, assembly GCA_011952105.1. Classification (NCBI taxonomy): domain Eukaryota; kingdom Metazoa; phylum Chordata; class Actinopteri; order Centrarchiformes; family Sinipercidae; genus Coreoperca; species Coreoperca whiteheadi. The sequence goes on along the minus strand of CM022476.1, from coordinate 4,461,981 downwards.
AAACTATCCTGCTTGGAGGTTGTGATTTCCTCTGTGGGAGGTTTGGGTTCAGGACTGGGTTCAGGGGCAGATACAGTGACATCCATTTCAGTTTTGTCCTGAAGCTCTTGGACTCCTTCAAGTGATTTTACATCTGAGGCTGAGGGTATTTCTTTCAGTGACAACTTATCAAGAGACTGAAATTCTTCAGGCAATACAACATCTAAAGCTGTGCTGTTACCCTTGTCGGCTAACTCTTCCAGAATTTCAGCATCTTCTGGTGGTGTTGGCTCTAAAGTTATGTTTTCAACCTGGCAGACCAGGTCACTGAGAGGCTTAACTACTTCAAGTGGTGTTATGCCTGGAGCTGTTGATTTTATGTCCTTGGAAGAAAGCTCAAGTGGTGGCTCACAAGCCTCAGTGATCTCTACTTTTACTTCAGCTTCTGAGAGGTTAGCTTCTATGGTTGAGCTAATCTTGGTCAGGGTGTACTGTGAGTCATGCTCATCTGAATGTGTACAATCTGCTGTAGTCAGTGTAAGTGGCATCTCTGGTGAGTAGGTCTTGACCTGTTCTGATTCAGTTAATGACTCTGTACTACTGATTTCTTTAACCCTAGCATCCTCAGATATATCAGACAGTGCAACAGTATCAGCAGGTAAAGAATCTTTACAATCTGCTAGTGTTACTGCATTGGGACTAGTATCTTCAGGAACACTGACTTCTGGCAGTCCAGGCTTCTGACATTCATTGAACTCGTGCTCAATTGTCTCTTCTTCTGGTGAACTTGCTGCTGAGACAAAAATATGGGGTAGTCTGACATAAGGTTTTGGGCCACCTGGTTCAATTTCTGTATCAACAGGAGGTACTTTTGAACAATTAATGCTAATGTAGATTGACCTTGGGTGGCTGATTTCCTCCTGTGATATGTTAGCTACAGTAGAGACCTGGCCACTGTTGACATTGACAGATTCTGGGGATATAGTTTGTTTGGTTTCCTCTGAACCTTGCTGCTGTGACATTTCTGATTCAGATATAGCCATGTTATATGTGATTGCAGAAACATATTTGTTAATTTCTGTAGATGTAACCTCTGACAATGTTTCTAAAAGTTCTACTGAACCACCTTTACTTAGAATTCCTTTGGGTGTCATGTCATCTCGTGGTTTAGCTGATGAAGATTCAAGAGGTGGCAATTCTTCCCCCGGTGACTCTCTTGCTTGGCTTGCTTTTAGCGTTGCCTGTGGTTGCTGAAAGTCTTGAGAAATAGATGAAAACTTGAAACCAAACATTGGTGACTCGGAGTGAGAGACAACAGGTGATATCATTGGGGATGTTTGAGGGATCACACCACATACAATGGAACCTCTTCCTTTGTGTTGTGACTCAGTTATTAGTGATGGTGCTGTAGCCAACTCTGTCTGCAGGGCTCCAGATTGATCTTTGGATAATTCAGATGGTGAGGAAGCAGCTAGTTCACCTCCAATTGTCAGTGGGCTAGATCCAGCATTTGTTTGTGTTGATGGGGATTTAAGAAGGCTTTTCCTGTTTGATACCTCATAATCTTCATCTGGTAATTTAAAAGCAGAGTAATCTTGGTCACTTACAAGTGATGGTGGTGTGCAAGGCAGATAACTTGACAAAACAGGCATTTGTCTGCTTAAATCAATTGTCTCTGGTATTTTAACAACAGGGGTTTCTGGGCCAATTGTCTCTTCAACAATGCTTAATGCAGATACCGTTTTCCTATCAGGAGTAACTGCAACATGGCTGACAGCAGAAGTCTGTGTTGGAGTAACTTGTGTCCTATTGTCCACAGGTATAGCCCCTGTGTGGTGGGGCATAACAGCAAGTGGTTTTGTACTGACAGAGGGTTGCGAATCTACACCACTAAATAATGAAATCAAACCCTTAACAGAGGTGGATCCTGAGGGTGTCGAAGATACCTCTGGTCCTTGCATTTCAGCTCCAAAACCCTGGTTCAGATGACTACTCTTTACTTTTTGTACAGGCATTGGGTCATGTTTTGTGGTGGGTTGTGATACAAGTGCACTAACCTCTGATACATGTTGAATTGAAACCACAGTACTTAACGGTACAGTTTGTGTGTGATATTGCTGGACAGTGACAGGACATTGGCTTGAATCAGATTGTTTTGAGAGTTGAAGAGGTTCTTTTGCATAATTATCTGTACTGACACAGCTCTGCAGAGGCTGTATGTCAGAAGACTGTAGAAAAGGATCAGTTCTGTTTCTATCGTGGGGTTGCTCAAAAATCAAAGCAGGCAATGATTGAACATTCAAAGATTGTGGGGTAGGAACAGTTTGGGATTTACCATACAGTTGCTGGGTAGAAAATGGAGGCAATGCCTGTCCATTATTTGTCATTGTTCCACTATCTGATGGGCTTTCCTCAATGTTCCCATAGCTGTCGACGGTTGGCTGCTTGATAAGAATTTGGGGTCTAAAGGTCATGTCATGTTTAACAGTTGTATCTTGTCTTTGCAACTTTGGAGACCTTGGCTGACATCTAGCAATGGATGAAGTCCAACCAATTTCCACACCAAGTTCCTGGTATTGCTGTTGTGGGACTGAACATTGTGTTTGCAGCTGAGGTATGTTTGGATATGCATTGTTTAGTGAGAATGTAGCAGATGCTGTTTCCTGCACGGCCTGGGGACCTAAATTCTGAGGAAGCTGTATCTTCTTTTGAGTAGGCACCAAAGAAGAAACTGAAGTATTCGGTGGGGCAGAGTTCAATCCTGTTCCTGACTGCATTCTGAAATGTATTCCAGGTTGGGCAGTCGTCTGTCTATCAGTGGAATATTCCTTATGTTGTAGGGACTTCTGAGTTTGAGAAAATGCTGTATTTTCTCTGACCTCATTAGGAGTGGGTGAAGTTATATATTGCTGCTGACAGTAAAGGCTACTCTGAGACATAGAAGACACACAGGGAGAAGAAAGATCCTTTGCATCTTGATGACCGATAATTGTGATGTTGTTTTGAGGATCCACAGTTAGGTCAACAATGCCCAGTGAGGTTTTCTTTTCTAAATGCCTTCCAGTTTGCCTTCTTTCAAACATTTCTTTCTTTGCTTTGTTATTAGTGAAATTCATGGGCTGTCCATCCTCTAGTTCAGTGTGATTACTTGAAATGTTAGTTGTATTTAGCCTGTCTTTTGAAGAGAAGTCCACTGGCTTATTTTGTTGGTGTGTGTCCTTGTAGGTGGTCCTTGACTCAGAAAAGACCTCATTACTGTGATAGGCAGACAGCTGCCTATGCAGTGTCTCAGCTGTGTTGACTCCACTCAAGGCTTGTGTTCTTTGGTGATGTGCAGATTCCTCCACTATGAGTGGTACACCAACAGAACCACTCCTTGTTACAATTGCCATGTTTCTGACCAATGACACAACTTCACTTGACAAGATATTAGGAGCTGTTTCAGATTGTTTCTGATGTGGTTTTGGAGACATGTCTAGGAAGCTTTTGATGGAGTTGGCAGGTGCTGATGCTATTTGATCTATTTCTCGAGATCCAATGTGCAGAAATCCTTGCTGCATCTCTTCTTGGGATCCTACTAGTGTCTTTTGCCTTTTAGGTTGCTCCTGGGAGGGGTGTGTTTCCACAATTAATGGAACACCACCGGAATCTGTTTGAGAATATGCCAAGCATGATGGCCTTGTCCTTACAAGTGATACTGGATCTGAATAATTTAGCACTGTGTCTGATTTACATGGCTTTGTTGACATATCTAATGTGCCTTTAATAGAATTTGCTGGAGATGTAGAGAGTGGATAAGGTTGGATAATAGACTGTGACATACCATTGGTCTCACTTAAAGTGGAGCACTGCACTGTCACGTGGCTGGGAAGTGGTTGATGCAGAACAAGGAAAATGTTTCCATCTAGGGTTTGCTGTTTTTGCACAGGGATCAAGGTTTGAGGTTGCATCTGATATGTTGATTCCAGTGGTGTTGGATCAACTACCAGGGGAATACCAACAGTATCTATTCTGGCAACTGCTCTTGCACTTGGCTTATTAACAAGCGAAATTGCTTCACTTTGAGTAGACTCATATTCTGGCATTGTTGTTCTCAGTGTGTCTTGGGATTGCTTGGGCGACATATTCAATGCTGCTGCTGTGACAGGTTTTGTTGAAGTGGATGTCTGATGTTTCTTAAAAGTGGCCGCCGACTGTAAAGTTGAGTGATTTGACTGAGAAAAGGTACCAGGTTTGCTCTGCCATGATTGCTTTTGATATAGAATAGAATTTGAATGGTATTGATTCTTATTCTCAAACTCCTGTTGTGCATTTGTAGGGGAGCTGATCTTAATGTCACCAAGATGTTCTTGAGAAGGGATATTTACAACTAGGGGTACACCAACAGAATTTATTCGTGCAAGTTCACGGGCACTTGGCTTGCCTCTTGTTAGTGGTATAGCTTCAGTAAGAGTGTCATCTGTTCTTACTTCTGGAACCAGCTCCTTCAATTTGGCAGAAGATTTAGAAGTCATGTCTAGTGTGGCCTTAACTGCGTTGGCTGGTGCCGTGGCTTGCTGGGGTGGTTTACAAATTTCAGAGGATTCAGAAGACTCACCTAAAAGAGACTGCTGTCTTGGTAACAATGCCCTCCTACTACCAGATGGAATCTCCTCTTTCCTAACATGGCATTTTACCTGAATATACTCTGTTGTTTGTCCCTGAGGCTCTGGTGATTCTCCTCTACATGACAAGTCAATGGAGTCATGATGACTAGAACTTGTTTTTGCCTCTTCAGAAGGTAATGGCTTTCTCTTTGTCAGTGACAGTGCATCACAGAGAGGATCCTTTGATGGCACAACAGTTTGTAGAGTCTGCTGGGTTATTGTCTTGGCAGACATATCTAATGTAGCTTTAATTGAGTTTGATGGTGCAGTTGTCTCCTGATATTGCTGAGCTTTTCCACTAAACTGTTCGAACGGAGGTGTAAAAATTGCTCTCTCACTTTCAACAGGAATCTGTTGTCTCAAACCAGTTGCAATAATTGATGGGCTTTGCTGCATTTTTAGATGCACATTGAATGGAGAATTCAGCTGCTGTCGCTGTGGGTCCACTTGTTTTCTCAAAATAGGGCTTACTAATGGTGAGGTACATACAGTTTGCAGTGATTCCATTTTTGCAGGTTGTTTGATACCTCCATCAAGGCTAGATGCTTTACTGGAAGTATGAATAATTGAAGAGCTACTTGCTGCTGAAAACATTATGTTAGGGTCAGAAGTCTTTGGTAATTTATCAGACAATGAAAGAGACGGTTTGGATAAAATTTCTATTGCACTTTTGCCAGAGGCTGTAACACAAGTTTGGTTTGTCTCAGTTACAGAGGTACTGTGGGAGGCAAGTGGTGGTTTTTGGATATACATAGTAGAAGAGGTACACCCAACTCTAACCTCTGGACTGGACAATCGTCTTTCTGCTTTTCTGTGTTGATCAACTGGCCTATAGTTGGTCTGAGAAACTGTTCTCAGAATTGAATCTCTTGGACTTTGCTGTAATATGCCTACAGTGGGATATTCTGAATTAGGCCATTCAACTTCTTCTTCCTCATTCTGTTTAGTAAGATCTACAGCAATTACGGTCTTGTCAGTCAGGTCCACATTTGCCTTAGTATCCATCTGCTTTTTCTCTTTAAATCTTTTCAACTTGTACTTTGTAAAGTCAACAACTTTATCTTTTTGTGTAGATTCTATGTTGGAATTTGTTGCATCGTTTTGTTTAATACTTTTGTTTTTATTAATTGTGGCAGAAAAATCTAGGACTTTATTGCCTATTTGAGGGTCGATAGGAGTGCCAAAGTTCTGATTTCTGTTGTAAAGGTGGGATTCATTATATGTAATTGGGCTTTCATTCAGTATATGTAACTGAGGTGTAAATTCCTGAGATGAATCTTGTGGCTGCTTTTGAGACTGGGAGAATGTTTGGTCCACTGCTAACATACTGCTGACTTTGCTAATGTCACACATCCCAGTGACTTTAGTCTTATTTGTTTGTGATAATACTTTGTCTACCTGAGATGACTGCCTTGCAAGATGGGGTCTCTGTGGAGAAACAGAAGGCACTGCCACAGTTGTAGTAGCTGTAGTGGGTAAACTCCTAACTGAAGTTTCCTGTGTTGAAAGAGCTGAAGAAGATTTAGTAGTTGGTGGTGTAGGGAGTTTCCTTCCAAACTGTGAAAATCCGGGTATTTTTGAAGCTGTTGGAGTCTCAGGGAGATTTCTGGTGATTTTTGAAGTCTCTGAAATCTTTATAGACACTGATTGTGATGTAGCAGACTTTGAGGATGACAGTATATCAGCTTTACTTGCATAAGTATTAGGAGACATTCCAGTGATTCCTGTAGCTGAAAATATGGAGCTTGACTTTTGTCTTGGTTGGTCTGCAGGTGTATCACCTACATGTGCAATCTTGATTTCAGGAATTGGGTAATGTCTGGTTGGAGAGATTTGTTTTGAATAGCACCTTGGAGAAAATTCAGGTGAGAGTGTAAGCACATCTTTCATCCCCTGATTCTTCCAGTATGGCCCTCCATGTCCCCCTTTCACTGACTTTAAAGTAAGATCATCTGCCTCAATTGGCTCCTCTTGACAGCTATAATTATTTTGTACTGATTCCACCTTGATCTTCTTAAGCTTGTACACAGAAAAGTCTACAGGCTGATCTGCTTGAGAAGATATAGATTCCTGAAACATTTGAGAGAAGCTTTCCAAATTCATGTTCATTATTTTTTCTCCTTTTCTAAGGGCAGAAGTTAGGTCCATGGGCGCATCTGAAAGCACTACTTTATTCTGTTGCTGGTCTGGAATCCAGAAGCCTTTATCTTCGGTGCAGAGGGGGATTTTAAAACCACAAAGGGTCACTTTGTCCGTTTCTTTTTGTTTTAGAATGGTAGCAATATTTTCAGTGATATTTCCTAGAATTTGTACATCCTCTGGTTCAGCACAGGCATAGAGGTGTTTACCAGCTCTGTCAGTTAAAAGGGAATAAATGTATTCCTCGTCTGTATAAACATAATATCCACAGTCCCCAGCCTCAGCTGGCCACCATAACCCTTGCTCCAATAGTGAAAGCCATTGTTGATACCACTCAGAATCCTCAAAAGGCATTTCATCATCTGCATCCCCTGTAGCTCCTGCAGACCTGCTTAAATCCATAGCACCACGTGTTAAATCCATTGGACCCTTTTTTGTGGCAAGTCTTTTTAAAAACTCTGTTGCTAATTTCAAATCAAAGTCTTCAGCTTTTACATCACTGCTAACACCAGTTTTTTCCACTACTTTGTTGAATTCCTGTTGACTGCATTCTGTAAGCGACTGACATCTACTTAACCGTGTCTTTTTTTTTTCAATGGACAAATTTAGAGCACTACCTCCAACAATGCAAGGTTTTCTTTTCCAGTCAAGATCATTCAAATGGTCACAGCTACTCCAGGGCTTCCTGTCTCTGCAACTCATATCAAATAAAACAAGATCTTCATCTGGCTCAAGAAAACGATTTCTGCTCTCAAAAAGCAGGGCACCAGCATCTCTCCAAGGATGTGACGGTACATTGAAGTCACTAATGTCCATTTCTATAGGATTTAACCACATGTGATTCTCCACCTGAGGTGCTGTAACCTTTGGTGGTATATGCCCTTGGCATGCCTGGGAGCGTTCATGAACTTGAGTGGCAAGGGTCTCAGCAAGGGCATAATCATTGAGTTGCTGCCACAGAAGAGCCTCTATGAGACACTGATGCTCATAGAGGTCTGGTGGAATAACACCATGCTCAGTAAAGTTGTATAAAAGATCCTTGTAACCATACTCATGCGCTGTCCCATACAAGAGACGCTGAATTTCCTCAAGATAACGCTGGGTTGAGGAAAATGTAGGATCTTGCAAAACCTGAGATTGCAGAGGTTCTATATGGGTATCAACAACTGGAGTAGATGTAACAACAGCAGTTGTGAGTGTTGCTGTATTTGAAGGGATATCCTCCTTACTCTTTGGTGGCAAACGATCAGAAGCAGAAGTACTACTGTCACTGGGGCCTGTTTTGAAAATGGTGGATAACATACCAGGAGATGTGCTACTTTTGCTTGTTTTTGTTGCCTCCATCTCATGCTGAGGGGTTGATGATTCCTGTTTCTTTGATGATGGCTCCTCTGTGACACTAAAAAGACCTGAGAGAAAACCTTTTTGAGCTGGACCTTTTAAATCCTTATCTGTGGCCACATCTTGGGAGGAATGCATCTCTACTGGTTTGGTTCTCTGAATCTGTGGTCGGCCCTGTGCTGTATGTGGCTGATGTTGTTGCTGTGTTGTTTGAAGGTTCACCTGATCAGAAGGTGACGATGACTGTTCAACAGTACCTGAAATTTTGTTCATCAGGCCAGAGAATAATCCCCCTGATTCAGACTGGGCTGGGTTTTTCCCTGACTTAACAGATGGTTGACCTGGTTGAGGTTGAGGTGACTGTTGTTCCTCTGGTAAATTTTCCCCAGATGCAAGCTTCAGAATACCTGAAAGCAAGCCTCCACTTTGAATTGGCTGTTGGGTTGCTGTATGTTGAGGACTTGCCATTTTGTCAGGCTGTTGCTGGTGTTGAGGTGACGTCTGACCAAACAGACCAGAAAAGAATCCTCCTTGCTGACTGGGTTGAGACGATTGTTGACCTGTAGAATGACCAAGGCCAACAATATTTGATTTATTGCTCTGTTGAGACCCGGTCTGTGGAGTGGCCTGTTGTGGTGCATTATCTGTGGATGCTAACTTATTAAAAAGCCCTGACAATAGTCCACCCTGCTGTGGCTCTTGTGCAGAGGCAGCAGGTTGTGGAGGTATCTGGTTTTGCCTCCGCAGAGGCTGTCTGTTACTTTGTTTGGGTTGCTGCTGGTTTGGGTGACTAACAGGTGGCTGTTGCTGTGCTAGAGGAATAGAACCTGTTGAAAATAGCCCAGAGAAGAAGCCTCCCTGTTGATTGGGTGGTTGCTGGATTGTCTTAGGGCCTACTCTTTGTGCCTGTTGCTGCTCTGGTTGACTCCCCACTGAAGACTGTGGAGTGCCTGCATCTGCAATTTTGTTTAATAATCCAGTGAGCATTCCTCCATGATTACTTGGGGTCTGTTGTGGAGAGACTTGGTTTTGCTGTTGTAGGTTTTGTTTATTGCCCAGTTGCTGACTAGGTTGGTGCCTGGATGGGCCACACTGTTGCTGGTTTCGTGAGGGCTGGACTGGGTTTGCAGGAGCAGATTCTTGGGCCCCAATTCCAAAAAGACCAGAGAAGAAGCCTCCCTGTTGAGGAGGTGCTTGCTCCACTGATTGTTGGTTAGTCTCTTGAGCACCAGACTCTGATTGTAGCTGAGATGGAATAGGGTTGGATTCCACGATCTTGTTAAAAAGTCCCGACAACATGTTAGCTGATTGCTGATTTGGTTGTGTAGATTGTGTAGCCAGAGGTCCTTTTGGTGGCTGTGTAGAGGTTTCTGTGAGTTTCATCAAACCGCCAAACAATCCACTAGATTGAGGCATTGTTGCTTTTGGAGACAATCTTTCTGTTGTTTGGTCAGGCTGTTGCTGTTGGTTAGGTTGGCAATCTGAGGCTTCAGGCTGTCTTAGTTGCTGGTCAGGTTGATCTTTGTCAGGGGGAGGTGCTTCTGTTGAACCTAATTTAATAAATTCTGACGAAATCTCTGTTGACTGAGTCGGAGGAGAGGTCCCTTGATTCAAGTTTTGCTCAGATCCTTCTGTTTTTGCTTTATGGTCAGTTGCATCTGGTTGTGGCTCTTGACTGGACTGAGTTGGCTGAGACCCAGTCACTGTGTCTGTGGCTTTTTTCAAGAGCCCAGATAAGAGTCCTCCAGTAGATGGCTGTGCAGCAGCAGGTTGCCCTTGCCTTTGAGATGGATTTTGGCCGGATTGGCCTCCTGGCAATGTTGACAGTGACTGATTTGTAGGAGCAGAAACATTATCAGAGGCAAATTTAAAAAATCCAGACAACAGTCCTCCTGATTGTTGTGTTGCAGAAGTCTGCTGTGTTTGGGGAGAAGACTGGGAAGCTGATGAAAATAGGCCTGAAAATAGCCCACCTTGTTGAGGCTGACTATCCCCTCCCTGGGCTTTCTTGTCAGAAGATGTATCTTCTGTTGATCCTAGTTTAAACAATCCAGAAAGAATTCCTTGAGTCTGTGAGGCTTGGGTTTGTGATCTGGCTTGTTCCTCGGGCATTGGAGGGCCTTGATCTTTAGATGTGACATCTGCTTCAGGCTGTACATCTGTCTTGCACTGGTGATCTTTTTCGGCCAATGTTTGCTCTTGAGACAATTTTTCTGTTCTGCAGACAGTGCTCTCTGTGGTTTCAGGCACCATTTGTTCAGTATGCGTCTCAGTTTGACCACTAGGTTTGGTTAGTGTCAAAGTGGGAGTCATTTGTGGTTTTGCAGGTTCCTTAGCAGGTTCACTTGGGGCTACCTTAAACAGGTTTGAAAACCAGCCAGTTTCTGTGTTTCCTTTTGGTACACTTTCAAGAAGTGCAGCACGACTTGGAGAGGGAGTTCTTGCTGGGCTGGGGGATGAACTTTTTGGTGCAGCACTGGCATCTTCACCAGATGCAAACTTAAGAATCCCTGAGAGCACGCCTCCTTCTATTTTTGGTGGGGTTGATGTGGAAATATGTTCAGAGGAGAAAAATGGAATTTTGAGTTTGCTGCCTAAAAATGACTCCTCCACAGGCTTGGTGTCAGTCTGAGAGGAATTTTCAGGAGGAACTGTTGATATGAGGGTAGAGAGCGATTTCTTAAAAGGACTGAAGAATCCTGTTTCCTCTGAACTGCTTTCAGGTTTTGGTTCAGAAATTGCAGAAGTTCGTCTTTGCTGAATATCAGGTAGCTCACCAGATGACTCTGTCTCTGGAAGAAGCTCTACTGACCCACTTCCCGTTTCTTGCAACAGCTCAATTGATCCACTTCCTGTATCTGGTAAAAGATCCACTGATCCACTTCCTGAACCCGGCCTCATCTCACCTGATAACTGTCGCTCTGTTTGTGAGCCCTCTCTATTTGGACTTGTGGCTCTGTTTACAGACCCTTGCTGGGATTCATTGCTTGCAGCACTTCTTTGCTCTGATGGCTGAGGTGATGGCTCTGTAGATGGCGGTGCACTGGAAAAAAGTCTCAAAGGACTAAGCCTTCCTAACATGGATTCAAACCCAGATGTGGATTGGTTAGCAGTGGTTGTACTGCCTTGTTCCCCACTGTCAACATGTGTTGATGCCTGATCAGTGTCAGCTTGCCGACTGGATTCAGAGGATTGAAATGGCAAAAGAGACTGAAGGGAAAACCTTTTTTCTGTTGTGGGCTCCTGCGAGGCAGGAGGAACTATGGCTACTGGTGGGGAAGTGCCACCACTTTTGGGAATAAACGAAAGCAGCTTTGAAATGCCAGACTCAGGTTGGGGTGATGCTTGGGAGGTAGGTGGATCTGTTTCAGTGGTACCAGAGGTTTCTGTGGCTTCAGTACTAACTTTAGGGATCAAAGAGAGCAGTTTTGAAATACCAGAGTCTGCCTGTGGTAGTTGGGGGGGTGGAGTTGTACCAGAGGCTTCCACCTCAGTGGTAGACTTTGATCCTGTGATTGTACTGAATAACGAGCTCATGGCATTCTTTACTCCAGCTATGCCCTGTTCAACAGCACTGTCCTCCTTAACTTCAGGTTTGACTTCATTGCTATTACTTGCCCCAGGTTGAACAACTTTAGCGTCAGTTGGCAGTGCTGGGAGTTTCCTTCTAATTGGTTTAGGCATTGATTCATAGTTGTTGATCTCCTCCTCTTTTACAGCCAGGTATTCAGACACTGAGTGAACTAAGCTCTGAAGTTCATCCATTGCATCTACATATTCATCACTTGGCTCCTCTACAGGAGACAACATAGGATCTTGTCCACGACCTGTTCTCCCTTTGCTTAAATAGATTTGTTCTCCAAAAGGTGACATATACTTGCCAGGGTAGTAGTAACTTTCATATTCATAACTAGCATCCCCCTCAGTGAATGTCAGCTCATCTAATTCCTCCTCTGATCCAAAGGAATACTGCATCTCATCTGAACCAACTGAGCCATATTCACTCCTCCCCCTGATCCTTGCAGCCTCTTCCCGAGCAGCTTCCTCCTCACGAAAAGCTGCATAGCTGTCAAGTGTGTCTTCTAAGGCAGTTTTGGCCCACAGTCTGGTCTTGTAAAGTAGACCTTCTCTGTCTGTCTGCAGTCGTTGCTGTTTGACAGAGGGGATTATATCAATTTCAGGAGGGGACGATTCATCCTCAAAGCTGCAAGCTTCCTTATAAACTAACCGTACTTCTCCACTACCAAAGCCATGCCTCTGTCTGTGTGGCCTGCAATTTGGCTCCTCTGTATCCTCAGGGGATAGTGCATCATATTCTACTGTCTGATAGAACCTGCTACCTTTGGACTCACAAGAGTTGTCACTGATCCGGTAGATGATGCTTTTATCTTCATCCTCCCACATTTTCTGTTCAGCATCCAAGTAATCATCCAAGACACCTGAGTCAGGCACTTTATATTTACTCTCCCAATCCTCCACACCCATACCTGAGTCAACAGGGATTATTCTTACTCCACCCTTACTGTTTGATCGTCTGCATTAAAAAAAAGTGCCATGCAGGAAGCAGTGAAACACAATGCAAAGAAAAAGAAAGAAAGAGAAATGAATTAAGACATGAATCAGAAAAAGCAGATCATACAAAGAAAGTGTTCATGCAAGTAAAACAATAAAATAGCAAATGGAAAAAAGACAAGCACACATGTGGAAGGAAAAGTATTTTGTTTGATACTGTGCACAATTCCATAGTTCCTCTTTTTTGTGATAAAGTTGTGGTGTTGGTTTTGCATTTGAAAAATTTAGGTGAAAGTAAATTGCAGCTATTTGCTGTTTGTATGTCAATATTTTGCTAGGCTAAGCAGTTGGCTGTAACAGCTGATTTTGTCAGCGATTATTTAGTTTTCCCATGGCAACACTAGGGAAATGAAAATATCTATATCCATCTGTAAACTTGTATAAGAAACAGATTGAGAGTGTGAAATTAGTTAGACACTTAATATGATATCAACAACAGAAATAATTACTGTATCCAACAATTCTACATGTGATGTATGTTCTAGAGAACAACTATCTAAGGCTATCCAATGATTTCAAATGGGACCTTTTTAAAAGACTGTGGCAGTATTTCTTAAAAATAAGTCAATGAATTCTGCTTCTCTTGGTAACTGATTCCTCAAAGCAAAGAGCACATGTGCATGAATACAAATTATTCTCAAGTGGTACTGCAATGATGAGGGCAGAGAGTTGTGAGTTTGCTTATGTGTGTCTGCGAATAGGTGTGATTTTACCTGGGCCCCCTCATTTCTCTATAGTCTAGCTCATAGCTTTGTATAGAGTCAGACTCCCTGGACAGGATTTGATGTTGGACCCTGCGTCCTATAGGGTACTGGTGCACTGACGAATTTGTCTGGGAGGTGTTGTGGAACCGTGGAGGTCTGTTGCTAGTTTCACTGCGGTAGTCACTATCACGATCATCCATTGCACTATCATGGTCATCGAAAGCTGGGCAAAGACAACACAAACAGTTCAGTATAACACAAACAAAGATAATTTCTAAAATAAATGAATTGCTAACTTTCAAAAAATATAGAGGAAACTAAGATTTTTAGATAATAATCTGCTCTTGTTGTTGTTTAATGTGATAGGTCTACTCTAAGTATTAGAAGTCTGCTCACTGCAATATTGTGAAACTTTACACCCTCCCCTTGTGCTGCATTTATGCCATTGTATGCACATAGTAGAGCCAAATTAGTAAAGTGTAACTCTAACCAAACAGGCAAGAAATAAAAAGGGAGATTCATACAAAAGTCACATCGGTACAATTGCCATATAATATGTCACTGCTCATACTCAGAGGTTTAATCTGAGAGGCAGGCTGCTAGGACACTGCTATGATGAAAGAAGACTTCAAAATAATACAATTTGTTTGAATATAAAGCTCCCTCTTGTGGCAGCGGGCATGTAATACAAAAATCATGAACACCAAGCTGATAATGGCATGAACAACAAAAAATTGTATTAATGTAACACATTAATAATGTAACTCCAAATGCCACATACAATATGTCAACAAAATTGACACCCACACGTTACTTTGCATTATGATAAGGAGGATACAAGAATGCGAAATTTCAAATACACTAAAGACAAACAAAGGTTTCAGACCAAACATGCAGTGTTCCTTATTTAAAAAAAAAAAAGGAAAAGAGCAGTCCAATACCATGCAGAAGTGGAGTCAACAACAAGTCACGGGGGGAAAAAAACACAACCACTATACGTACTCTGTTGGTCATTCCATCCGAAATAACTCCAACTGCCTGGTGGCATGGAGGTAAGTGGTCAAAGAAGTCAGGAAGAAAAGTGAACTTTATTACTGAAGAATCAAACCAGTAACTGGCGATGAACAAATTACTATGTAACATGTAATGGAACAGAAAAGACTCAAATTTGTGAAGCTTGATGAAAATGATGAATGGTAATACCAGTATGAGATAAAAAAAGAACAAAGTGAAGCAATGTGAAGAAGTCACATTAAGTAATGCGATTAGGCCTGTCACGACAACTACTGTTGTTGGATGATATATTGTCCCCCCCGAAATAATTGAGATAAATGATATTATTTACATTTTAAGATGATTTTAAGCCACTTATATAATGATAAACATAATAGTACACCCCGTTACATGAACTTAAAATTCTTAAGAATATTCAGACATTGGAACTGGAATATGACAAAAATATTAAGATAAGTTTGATTTCATTTAAGTTTTTATTTAGGATAAAAACATAAATGAAATAAAACAACCAAAACAATAAATAAAATGGATGCTTGGACTCTAACAAAAATTGCACTTAAATAAATATTAAACATTTGGCACAGGGGAAGGCTATAGAGTCATTCATTCCTTTACAGACAGTATAGTAATGGTAGGGGAAACCTATCATGCTGTTTATTCTGGAATCATAACAGCATGACATTCTTATGTAAATAATGAGCAATATCGAGGTCAGCAAAAATGATCGAGGTCATGTCCATATATGATAAGTCGATATCATGACAGGCGATAATTACATATCGACAGTCGATAACGTAATTATTGCGACAGGCCTAAATGTGATGACTGAGTTTATTTCACATAGTAGAGTATGAGTGATGAACATTGACACAACAAAACAGCTGCGGGAAAAAGTATTTTCACAAAGGCACAGTCACTTTTAGAAATCAGTGTGGCGTTCAAATCATTTACTATAAGCTGGCAAGTAGGTTTAAATGTATGAGTCGGAGCCAAAATGCATCTGAATTTGACTGGTGGCTGATTTGAAATGTCTTTTCCGCAAGGAGGAATGAGGACCCACAGAACACAAGCATAAATGTACATGTGAAAGTGCTTTGGCATGAATGTGAATTTTTACTGTTATACTTACAGCACTGAGAGGGCACAGATGCCATTCGTCTTCTCTGGACCTCTTCCTGCAGTGGATACTGCCACAGGAGAAAAATACAATCAAAAAAGGAGAACAGAAAGAGAAAATGTGAGGGAGGACAGTGGAGAACAACTGACTCAAAATTATTTTATAGTAAAAAATGCACATGTGAGTACAGAATTTATAGAACTTCTGTGGTGGAATAACTTATTTTTCATTAGATGGCAGCAGAGAGCCAATACAAACTGCAACATCACTGAGAATGGTGCGCATTGTGACATTAATATTTGGAAAACCTAAATAAATAAGGAGAATGCTCTTAAAAGCATACAGGATCTGAGTCGATGCATAAAACCCAATGGCAATCTTGTAAACAGTACAGTTGTACAAGACAAAATATTTCTTTAAAATGTACATACATGGAAAACAAAAGTTTAGACATTTCAGATGCATTTCCTGTGTTAATCAGTTTTACACTACAGAAGAGTCACTTTCTGCTGCATGCTCGCTGAACTTCTGCTCCAGAAGGGGGAACAGTTTGAAAATCTTTAAATGTTTTTGCTGTTATTTTTTCCCCAGAAGTTACAGAGAGTAATCTGGTACAGTAACTTGTCACTGTAAATGTACTTCTACTTCTACTCATACGTGGCTTTCTGCAGTATAGGATACAATAAATGAACGACAGAGGAAAGCACCTTTTTAAAAGTTTAATGAGTCAGATTACGTTTTTACACACAAAGACCAAAATACTTTTATCCTGCACTTCTTGTAAAATGTAGTTTTAAGTGACACCAAGGCTTCATATTACCAATTTAAGACGTCTTCCCCTGTCAAAGTGATGAAAAAGGAATTCAGCCCAAGTTGGGATTCCCCACTGTTTTGTCAGCATTGAGATCCCCTTTGGGACTCCTGCATGAACTCCAATTGAACCTCTCTAATAGCTTAATAATTCATGACTTATTAACAGGAAACAGACTTTAAAAAATAAACTGACCTCGTCATGTATCCGCATGGTGTTGATCCGCTCCAGTTTACTGGTCCAGTACTGAGCCTCGTCTTCTGGGATATCTGGACAGAAGAAATAGATTGATTGAAAGTGAGAAAAAATTTAAAGAGTGACAGGGAGATATGTAGAGGACAGTGCAAGAGAGGGTGGTGAAAGAGGGGAAGTGGAGGAAATTCAGACACATGGGATGGAGGGATAGGTGGGAGGGAGGGATGGTAGGATGGAGGAAGGGGTGATGAAGAGAGAAAATAAATAATGGAGGAAGGAGGATGTGAGGCAAAGTGCAAGAAGAAATGAAAGACCACAGGCACTGGAGCTCCACCCTTCCCTCAGTCGCTCCTCCTCCATGCTCCCTATCCCGTCCTGTCTCATCCCATCCACATTGCTTGATGTGCTCCCATCTCATATTCATGTGTGTTTAATAGCTGATGAGGAGGTTTCCTTTGGGGGGCCCAGAAATAGAAATAACATCCACCTCAGGGGCCTCACAGGTCCTCCCCAAAGCCAGAGAAAGAAAGGAAGTCGGCGTAGAAGAAGAGAAAAAGATAAGAATAGGGAAATGTAAAAGCCTGGCAACGGTCGCTGCCATGTTCCCAAAGCAAAACATTTGTCAGCCATTAATATGTCGGAAGCACCGTGTAAACACCTATAACTGTATATTTCTACAATCTATCTTACATGTCTAAGTCCAATGTTCATTTGTGTCCACAGTTTTAAGTGTAAACAGCCACAGTTCGCCATGTTGGTGCGACACTGTATTGAGTAACCGCAAAACGACGTTGTGAGCCTCAGTTATGTAAGTATTGATAGTGCAACATAAAAAAGGTAAAAGTGGCTTTTGTCCTATTCATATTCTTTGTCTTCTATTTGGTAGATAAGAATGCTCATAGTTTTTGACCCCCAGTTCCAATAACGCTTTGGCGGATGTAAACAGGTTTTAGCCTATACTGTGTTTGTTCACATTTTGGCAAATTGGCACCCTTAAAAGTCTGCCGAATTATTTATTATTACGTCTAAGCGGATTTATGATTGTTTACTCTGATGGACATCGCAGATAATGATATCCTCGGAAAGCGTAGGTCACCCTGAATTTAAAAATAGAAACACCTGGGTTATACTATAAACAGGTATTTGGGACTAATTTTGGATGACCAAAAATATGCAACTCGCTAAAGATTAGTACCTATGCTGTAAACTGGATGTCAATTACTTTCACTTTTTCTTTTAAAGGATTTGTCAACGTTTGAGAAAAACAGGGATGCTACTATCTTATCTCCATCATTTCATCCCGGCTTTTGTGTCAAGATGCGCGGACAGCAGCATGAACTAGTGCCATCTTGACATTAGGTGAGTGTTGATAAATGGAATGCCAGGCAGTGCAAGGAGAAACGTAGAGGCGGCGCAGAGCAGAAAGGTCACACAGCTCCTGAGATTAGGCGCTTTCTGAGGAAACAAAATGGTCTGAAGAAATGCTGCTATTTAGGTGGTTACAGTCCTAAAAAAGAACAAGGACAAAAAGAAAGAGTGCTGAGGAATATTTAGGATTATATTTCGGGCAACCAAGTCATTACCATGAAGAAACTCTTCTGAAACACTTCATGAACCCTAGTGGTACCTCCACAAGCACTAAAATATGGGATTTCTACAAGGAGGCCCATGGGGATAAGCCATGGCAGTCGCACACAAGTCAGTTGTTGGCAGAAATAAACTGCGCCTGGTGAAGTGCGTCTGACAAGCCAAAGAGAAGCAACTATTATGCAAAACACATGGGGATCGTGTACAAATATCATATATTATTGTATATTCCAAAGCTGCATTTTAATCAGCTGGGCTATCTGTAAATTACATTTAAATATTATAGATATTTAAATAATTTGTTGGTTTTTCATGTTTATTCATCTGATAGGTATTTTTATTAAGCTTGTGTTATTATTTGTACCTTTAGTTATAATATGAAGACTGGAGTTCTTATTTTGAAGGTTAAAATGCTGGTTGGGGGCATACACACTTACGGTGTGGTAAGAGAATGTCCCCACAGTATAAGTGTGACGTCCAAATGAAGGAAAATGACGTACTTTGTGTTTGTTTAGCACCTGGCTGATGAAGACGCCAGGTTTGTCAGTATTTCAATCCATATTGTGTTTAATATAGAGTGACATAATAACATATTTTCATACTTCCCAAAGTTTGAATGTGAGTGTGTGTAAGCTAGTATTGGCTCTTTTCCACAACACAGCACCAGCTCGCCTCGACTCGCCTCGCCTTTGTTTGGTTCTCCACTGTGTAAAAGTCGTACCTGTACCTGCTTCCAGGTACTCTTTTTCACCTCCGGCGAGGTTCTGGGCGAGCTGAGGCGATTGCTAAAATGTCACGTGAAAACACGGCCGACCGCTGATTGGTCAGAGAGAATCGTCACCATTCACTGCGTTATCATTGCACGCGCCTGACGGAGTATAGTTGGTATAGTTTGGCCAGAGATTGCGTGATGTACCCGTTACTATTATGGCAACCTGGAAGAATACGCCGTGGTCAAACGAGGAGGTGCAGACTTTCCTTTGACAACGTTCGTCTTCTTGCCATTTTCCTGTGTGTGGGGGTAGCGGGTGTGTGTCTCATAGAAGATTACGTCACAGCAGCTTCCTGTGGCGTCACTATGACGACCAGGTACTATTGTGGAGGTACTATCAAAATGAAGCGAAAAGCGAGGCGAGGCGAGCTGGTACTGGTAATGGAAAAGCACCATAAAACTGCTATTTTATCTCAATGCACCGCAATCTTGTCATGTTTAATAACCAATTAACATTCCCTTGGTTTGGGTGATTTGCACTGACTATTTTTGTAAGGTTCTATGTCGATATTAGCTAAACTATCGCTCATATTACTAATCAAGTCAAGTCGACTCAGCATTATTTATCAAGCCCAATATCACAAATCACAAATTTTCCTCAAGGGGCTTTACAATATGTACAGCATACGACACCCTCTTTCCTTAGACCCTCGATTCGGGTAGGGAAAAACCCTCCCAAAAGAAACCTTTTAACGAGAAAAAATGGAAGAAACCTCGGGAAGAGCAACAGAGGAGGGATCCCTCTCCCAGGACGGACATGCAAAAGCTGTCATGTTTACAGAATAGACCAACATAACAAAATTACAGTATGGACAATTAGGATGACAGCAATTGATAGTACTTTATTGTTAGTAGAATATGATGACCTGCAGCACTCAATCAGAGCATGTCATTTTGTTAACATAAAAAGTGGTAATTCTTGAATGGAGTATACATTTTTATTCATAATCAGTCTAAAGTTTATCATACAAGATGTTAGAGATTGCCGTCTAATCATTAGGCTACAGTGCTATATGCTGTTTGGATGATAAAGGACGGTTATGTTTTTATTTGTATTTTTCCTTCTTTAGCTCTTACCGTGTGGTCATGGAGGTAAAAAATGGTAGCTAGACCATTCAGCCAAGGATGCTGTACTATCAGGTTTTTGGTGTGTTCGTGTGTGACTTTTGTATTTGAGCGAATGTGTGTTCTTTAGAATATGCATACCAAAGGGCACCTCAAAGCGGGTGTCCAGCAGCACTTGGTGTGGCGTCGGGTTGGTGGTACCACAGATCTCGTCCTCCCTCATCAACACCTCAGAGTCAAGAGATGTCCACTTTCCTGGCCCCTCCTAAAAAAAAAAAGAGAACCGCGGAAAGAGGAGCGGGAAAGAGAGAAAGAGATCGAATGAGGGAAGGAAGGAAGGATTCAAGAGGGTTCAAGATGAAAAAGACTGTGATAACACGGGGCTTGCATTTACTGAGGGGAGAGGTCAAACATTGGGGGCTGCATTATTAATGATTACACATGTGCCGCCTCGCTTTAAAACTCTCCAGAAAAAGTAATGAGGTCTAGAGGGGAGACAAGCCTGCCCGCTGCGCGCTAAAATGAGCTGGCAACTGCTTCGAACTGGCAACCTGTGAGAGTCCTTTTTAAGACTTAGCTGACAGGTAAAGATGGTGTTTTAATAAGTAAACACTGGCAGGTGGAAGGTGAATATGTGTGTTTACTTTGAGGGTTGTTCTGAGCTTAAGCAGCCTAAGCAGCCCATACTGTATAAAATGTATCATTTTATTGATACACAACAGCCTCTCGAGAGGGCTGGAAAGGCGGAAGACGACGCCACATCATTTCTCTGCCTCTCTACGTCCTCTTGCTAAGGTATTGCAATTGTGGGGAAAGCTATGACACATTATTTACAAAAAGACAAGTGCTTTTGTCTTTATTTCACATTAGTGACACATCATATGAGCAGCCGAGTGGGAATAAACATTCACATTAACCACAATTTGGAAGATAAACAACTTGATATGATGAACTCAAATTGACTGCTGAAGCCTTACACAATACACTTTGGAATCTATTTTTGTATGCACACAAGGACAGTGAATTTTGTCCCCAAAGTCTTTAATTGGAAATGCAATCGGAAGGGATGTCTCAACAGCCAGTATGAACAGGAGGAAGGACTACAACCACCAAAACCTGCTTCAGTGTTCATATGAGCATGTGAGTATTGTTTTGAGACAAACTTGGAAACTTGAAAACATGAACTTAAGATGGTGTAAGGATGAACTGATGAGGGTGTGTTTGTGCTGGAAGGGCGTTACCTCGTCAGACTGTCTTATGGTGTCCAGGGGTATCAGTGCTGTGCCAATCAAAGTGTCCCAGATCAAACCTTTATTCCACAGCTCCACCACCAGACCGGACTCCAGGTGATTGATCTCACTGTGGAAACAAAACAAAAAAAACACATTAAGGGCATAAGACACGTGGTAAAAGATCAAACCTGGCATCAAAATTACAAAAAAGTCTAGCACTAGGGTTTTTCCATTGATGAAGTTATAGTTTCTTTAGGCATTGCTCTTTTATTTATTTATTGAGTAATGGTAGCTATGACCGCTTCCACATCCCTTCCTGTCAACTGGAGGATTCTTCCCAAGGACGATTGACTCCAGCTACATCAATTACTGTTCCTCTGAGTCACTTTAAAATAGCCCCTCCCTGCACGATGTCTCACCCCAGCATCTTCCTTTATATGCTGATTTATGAATGAACGACACCTCAGAAACGCTGTTTCCTTTAAATGCCTATAAAAATCATCTAAACAATTAATTATAATGTTGCAGCTATTATGTTAAGTGCACCCAACAAAATGAAACAAAATTTGGTCCATACAGGTATCTTACCTGTGTTTTTATACACATACTGCAGCGTTTCACTCTTCACGCTTTGGCCTTAGTCTGACGCAATATAGCACCTTTCCCCTCTCATCTGGTCAGTAAGTGGGCCAGTCTTATCCTAAATCAGTGAGGGTGAAGGATGACAGCCGTCATCTTCTGACAGATCTGTCTTATAGAGAAGACAGCAGGCAAACTGTCTCCCCTCGTCATCTGTATATTCATATTCATAGTCCCATTCATATTCATATTGCCTCAGTTTGGCTGTCAGTCATCCCTGATGACACTTCACAGCTGGGATGATGGAGAGAAGAGGGTGGGCGGGAGAAGCTGGATGGAATGTGTGTGCGAGTGCGTGCGTGTGTGTGTGTGTGTGTGTGTGCGCGTGCGAGTTCGTGTAGCAACTTGCCGCACACTGTAGAAGTCAGCCAGCTGAGAAACGAGCCAAGTCAAAATGATGATGTTGCTACATGTTAGCATGGTTACCATTAACCGTCTCCGTTCATGTGTTTGCTTGTTTACATGCTTGTGTGACTTTGAAGTCTTTGTGAAGATTTTGCAACAATTGCTAAACCGCTGTAAAAGAGATCATATCGGGCCAGTAAAGATTCTTAAATTGTGTAAACAATAAGTGAAACGAGAGCAGACGCAAGAGACCAGTCCGGTTATCAGGGGCATCACTGGTTTTTAAACAGCAAATTGTAATCGGTTTTTCACCCGTTATAACACAGCACACAGTATGGCTGAGGCACGAATGTGCGATCACCTGCATCCAGAATTTACTTCGTTTGGGACCCAGACAGTCTGTACATATCGGAAATCAGCTCCAACCCATATCTGCTTTCAAACCATGAATGTATGTATGTTTGTAAACACGGTGTCTTGTTCATTCCAATGAGAGCTGCTCGCCCAGCACCAATGCCAAGAAAAGCTAAACAAAAAGACTGATATGACTGGTGGCTATTTTTATATACAGTATATTAGACTTTATTTAAATTATAAGACCTCAGAGAGCTACATTGGAGTGTGTGTAGGATGTAACGGATGTGTTTGGCGAGGTGCAGTAAGAAAACATGACATGCCAAGAGGATGCTGTTTACCTCCAGTCTGACAGCAACTGATCCTGCAATGAATTAAAAACAACTAGAAAGCAATCAGAGAAAACTTATCATTATTTTAACAATATAAAATATTTAGATTTATTTATTTTTTTTATCTGAACCCGGATCTGCTTTAAGTGATTAGAAGTCATGACATGCATGTGTCTTTGTGTTATTTGCCAAGTGAGTACAGTAGTTTGTGACACTATAGCTAAAATGTTAAGAAATCTTTTGAACAAAATATCTATACCAAAATAAATCACGCGTTTTTCAACCCACGACCTACATTCCCATCAAATGTCATTGAAATGCAGTTTATCTCACTAACTTGCCCTTGGCACATGCGAAAAGTGAGGTTTATAGCATCAAAAGCTTTTTATTAATATTATTTTGTTTATTTCTTTTTAATTATGTCTTCTATCTAAAGTACTTTGACTCAGTGTATGAACTGTGCTCGTCTTATGTCTAACCGATTTTCCCGGCCGTCTTGACTTGTCTAGTGCCAAAATGCAAACGCACTATTTGGACTATTTCTGTGTTTTGCTAGCGTACCTTGTTCTAGTCACGTCGAGGCATTTTGGGAGCACAAGTCTCAAAATGCCACAGTGAACAATTCAACCCATCGGAAGTAATGTATTACGTAACATGACAGTCAGACCTGGATTAGCTGGTTTAAAGGGAACCCCCCCCCTCCAAAAAAAACAAGTGTTTTATGACCTACTGCCTGATTTTAATCCATGAGATTATTTAATTGACACCATGAAACATAAAACCTCAAATAGGATTAGAAATAGGTCTGACATTGTCCATGCGTGCAGTCTGTCTCCAACCTGTCTCTGACTCACAGACCAGATGTGTGTTTGTGTTTGTGTGTGTGTGAGTGAGAGAGACAGAGAGACAGAGAGAGAGAGAGACAGAGAGAGAGAGAGAGAGAGATCTTGAAGCTTTACATCCGACTCTGGCGTATGCCCTCCATCAAAGCCCATCCATTATTTAGGGAATGGTTTGTGTTGTAAGAGGGACTGAAATGGTGTATTTTCATCACTCAGAAGCCGCACACAGACAAAACACACGCAGAGAAGAGCAGAGAAAGAAATTGGAAAAAGAAAGGAGGGTTAAGACGAAGGGAAAGTAAAGCGTGCGTGGTCATGCTGAGCACCAGGCTTAATGGACGTTATGGACTGGCCACTTTGGAGGACATGTGGAGTGACTGGTGAAATACGTGTCTTACATGTTCCTGTGAGGAAAGCCTAACACGGGCGGGGACACTGCTCTTCCACCTCATGGATCAATGCATACAATGACCCAATTACAGAGGAGTCAAGTAACAAAGTACAAATACTTCGTTACCTTACTTAAAGTAGAAATTGTGGGTATCTATTCTTTACTGGAGTAACTATTTTTCAGCTGAATATTTACTTCTACTCCTTACATTTTCACGCAATTATCTGTACTATGTACTTCTTACTTTTTAAAAATAGCCTCATTACTGCTATTTCATTTCGGCTTCTTTTCATTCAGGCTTGTCAACATTCCAAAAAAACCCCAAAAAAACCCCCACCTATCCAGGGTAATCGCGCCATCCGGATAGAGTGAATTTGATCGTGGTTGGATGAAAAGTATAAACACCATTCCGACAGCCTATTGGTTTGTACGATCCGTCGCACCTGCACATGACACAGATCACGTCACACTCCAGCAAGGACACAGCCAGCGTTGGGGTCGTCACTCAAAGAAAGTAATAAGTTTTAGCAGACGTATGTAAGTACGAAGATGTCCGTCACATATATGGCTCTTTAATGTATTTGCATGGGACTTAAGTGCGTTCATTTTCAATGGGCATATATGCAGCTGAAACAGGTAGCCCAGTGCATCCCACATTTTTTAACATTAACATTTTAATTAGGACTGTCAATGTTAACGCAAATTCATTTTGACACCACTCATTTTATTAACGCAGCGCGCGTTTTCTGTCTGACCTGTGGCCTAGCTGTAGTTGGAGAAATCGAGAGCAGCCACAGACGTAAAGGATGCAGCAGCAAACAGAAATGGGGAAATAAAAATGTTAATAACTAACATTAACATTACTATTCTGAAACAAGTGACGTTATATAGCCTTCGTAAGCTACAATTTTTTCTGTTTTAACTTTTATTAGACTCCAGGTCGAAATAAAAGAATAGGGCGTTTTTACACTGAGCACGTTTGCTGCAGTCCAAGTATGAGCGCCATAGTTCTCGGTTTCCCCCGCAGCGCGATTCTGTTGAACCCTGGTGCATTTGTGTGCATCTTCCATAATCACAAACATCCACAGGATATGATAGAAAGCAGTACACGGGTCAATATATTGGATGAAAGGGGCTTTTTGTTGCATGCTTGTAAAGGGACTCTGAGGAGATTGCATGCACGAATACACCGCAAGCTCGCTCTCGCTGATATCCGAGGTAAATCATTAACACCATCGCCACTTCTGTGTTTTATTGAACTCTACATTACAATCGGCTAAAACGAATGCGCAGGTTTCTTTTCTGAACAAGAGCGCTCCCGATC
>CM022476.1:4414884-4427397 GCA_011952105.1 Coreoperca whiteheadi | reverse complement strand
GGGGGGGGGGATATAGACAGAAAAAGAATAAAAGAATGATAGCACAGAGTAAAACCACCTTCAAAAATCCATTATAAAAGAAAATGTATTTCTCTACTCCACAGCCAGATATCGCCACAAGTCAGAGCCGCTGCCAAAAGAAGAAAAGCAGCATCAGAGAAGAGTGACAAGCTGTGATATACTCTACACGGGCAGCGAGAGGAGCAGTCCTCCTTCAGTGTGCATTTAGTAAGAATTGATTTGGTGATTTGCAGCTCAATAGAAATCTAGACGTCATCAAATTAAAACCAGGCCAAATCTGGTTGAAAAGTTGTCTAAAACAAACGTGGCTCTAGGGATGGCAATGTCGTTCAGTTGGTCGGTCAGTCCACCGCTGTGGTCCTATTTCCACAGCTAGGGTTGACATCAAATTTTGTATAAAGATTCGTGGTCCCCAGAGATTGAATTCTATTGACTTTGGTTCACTGAATTCCTCTAATGCCTCCAAGAGGTTGACATCTGGAGTGAGATGTCTCCACAGCTGTTGGATGGATTGCCATGAAATTTGGTGCACACCTTCATGTCCCCCTCAGGATGACTTGCAATCACTTTGGTGATCCCTTAACCTTTCCTCTACCGCCATCATCACGTCAAAAGTTTAACTTGTACCATACTTTGGTTTATGACCAAAATACCTGCAAAACTAGGGCTGCAGCTATCGATTATTTTAGTAATCGAGTATTCTCCCATTTTTTCTATCGATTTATCGGATAAGTATTTTTTTCTTTATTAAAGAGCAATACTAAATATACAGGAGAAAATAAGACAGGTATCTTAAAAACAACTAATTTGTTTCTTTTTTAGAAAGAGTTTAAGTTTTATTGCTGAGAACAAGAACAAGAGTAGAGATGCGCGGATCAACGCTACGAATGACACCGAATCGGCTGTTGAAAACAATCCATCCACCGCACATGATTCTAATCTACCACCCGACCGACACATTACAATTATTGAAATTCTCAGCGTTAAGCGCGACGCTGTGGTAACATTAGCTACAGTGAAGTGGGTTGCTTTAAAAAGAATCTTTTGACGAAATTACCTTTGTGAAATAACCTAACCATCCAGCACACGGAGTAACCGCTGGACCGTGAGCAAGAGAGAGAGATGTTTGCATTTAATTCAGATAAAGTACATCGCACATACAGATCTACATTTTGAGCTGATCATTCATCATAGTAATACAGCTTGTTTCGTTAAGTTAGGAGCTATAAATATGGTTAAAGTGTGAGATTTAAATGACGAATCAACGAAAGCACGAGCGCTGCGCGTCACGCACACGCAGTCACAGCTTGTTCTGCTACTTGTTGTTTAGCTTTTATTAACATTTGAATTGTGTATTTCGGAGATATCGCGTATATATAAAGTCCCGTCAAACATTTCACATACACATCACAATGATGAGGCATGCCGGTTGCTCCATCGAGTTGCTCGAAGCTCTTCAGGTGACGCGCAAACTTAAACGTTCAGCGTCGCATCCTGAAGCTCGACACACCTCTGTCTTCATTTAAAAATAGCGAGCGAGACTAAATGACGTGACTCGTGATGATGCCGCTCTCTTTCTCTCGCATTGCGGTCGCTGATCTTGAAATGAGCTGAAAACCAAAGTTACAGAATGACACATTCATTGCGTTTTACCGTGAAATGAGAGTTCAACACATTAATGATTTATCTCTCCTCCACCCTCACGTTTTGGAATGTTAGGCTACTTTTATTACTCTACCCACTTGCGGTGGAAATAACCGCAATCTGCGCATACTCCGAGTCCTTACACAACATGACCATGTGTCATTAAATGGATTAAACAAAGCTCCTAGGCAAGTGAAGATTTTTTGAATTCGATTAACTCGAGTTACTCGAGGAATCGTTTCAGCCACTATGCAAAACTAATGAAATTCCCATCAGCCTCAGCTGTACTTTTGGTGTAGTGCTGATTAGGAAACGATAGTGAACAGCGGCTGGGTGAGAAATGAACAGAGCTTGGAGCAAAAGTGCCCTTGAATGCTCATAAACTGTGCGCCACAAATTCAGTATTTATTTGACAGTTTAAGGGGCAGAAAATAGGCTTAATTAACAAATCATCCAATGCATATAACCATTACACTGACTATATTTAAACATTAGGACCAGCTTCACATTCAAAATGAAGTCACTTAAATGCTAATGAAACCGTTCAATTTAACCTAGATTGTCAAATTTAGCCCAGTTTTTAACCTAGATGTCTGGACAAGCAAACGGACTGTTCTGTTCCACGCAGAAAACTAGACAGAAATCTCAAAAATGTACCACACCGTTAAGTTGAAAGGAGAGAAAAGCTTCATTTTTGTAAATCGTTTTGCTTTGGAGGACAGAACAAAAATGCAGGAGCAGTCTAGAAAACATGTTGTGAAAATGTCCACAATTGCCCCATCTGAGCCAAGCCACCTAACATTAGGCCTGTTAGGCTGTCATAGTGCTTTCTCTTATTCTGCTGGTTACATGTCTCTCCACCGACAGGTGACCACGCCAATCCCTAAAAACATTTCCCTCAAAATAAGTACTTATGGATGCGGACACAAGGAGCAGCACTACCTCTGCGAGCATTAAAAGTGAAGTGGGATTTCTACATCGGATACATCTGTACCTTTTCTCCCCCATGGAATCAGACTGGGCTGGACGATTCATTAGATTTATCACTGACTCATCCACTTATCTGAGCTCGGCATGTAATTTCACTTTCCATCCATCCTACCTGCTCCAACCACAAATTCCCATTTAGTAGCCTGTACCAGCCGGCCAGACTGGAGTCCCACAGGCGCCTGATGCTGCCTTTCCATTTCAGTAAGGCCTATTAAAGCCAGCTAGCAAGTCAGCTAGCAGTGGATATATGGCCTGTATTCATCGAAGGGCTGACACACAATCCGAAGCTTCAATTTCTCTCTGCATTTGTCTTAATGCATCCCAAGAGGTGGGTGCCGAGCTGTTGCTGCTAATATAAGTGACACTGACCCACTGAGCCAAAAAAGCAACTGAAAGAAATGTCATTTCAGCTACACAAACTTGGTGCCATAGACACATAATGAAAATGTATTTTCATTGTATTATATTCGAATATATTATTGCCATCAGGGGAAAACCTTGCAACCAAAGACAAAAGCTGTAGAATATTCGGAACACACCATGTTATGGCAACCCAGATGATTGGGCAGATTTTACATTTTTTTGCTGCATGAGCGTTCTGTGTGATAAGGCATGTTACATTTATCAGGAGTGTGTTGGTCATTTTTATGCTCATGTACTAGTTTGAAGAACTACACACCCCAAAAAGAAAGCTGAATGGAAACTGGCTTATATTTTTACACCCTGCTTTTCTGAATTTCACATCCTACAGAAGAACATATAATACTACAGCGGACGGCAAGACATGAACATCGCTACATGTAAGGTTTATATTTGCTGTATGCGGCTTTTGTCAGGAAGCTATATGCAGGAAGGACCATCTGCAGTCTTCATTGAAAATTCCCAGTGATCGGTAGAAGCTCATGCAGTAAGTGATAAGGTTTGAAGTGAGAACAGCAGCAGGGTGATACTCACAACATGAAGTCTTGTTCCCAACATGGCTGGTCCCCACGGACTGTGATGGTGGTGCTCTTCACATTTTGCACCTTTAAAGTTACATAGGCGTTGAACTTGTCTGGAAAAGAGGGGGAAAGCACAATAAAAAAAATGTGTGATTCCGATTTTGCATTTTGAAGCTGCTTGAGTTAATGCCTTAAAAAGCATCACGTGAGAAGGTCTTTTAACTTACAGAATCATTCATTGTATGCTAACAAAATTGTGTCATTTTCGTCATGTGTACATTTACATGTTTAAAATGTTAAATCGTAACTTACTGAAAAAAAAAAGTCCCATGTCATTACAAAAAAACAAACATAATTTTTCTGTTTATACAGTCCGGAGGCTCCAGGGACCCATCTCAATTACTGATTGAACTACAGGGGAAAATATAAATTACCTTATTGCATAACAATACAGTAAATAGCCATTATTTTTGGAGCAGTGAAGCATCGCTAAAGCTCGTGAACAGATGAAGGGGAGATAACAAAGGCTAAAAATCCCAACCATCAGGGATTTGTCAGACAGAGGAGAAATAATTACAATTATCCACACAGGACAAACACCAAACACACACGCAGTCACTTAGAAGATTTCATGCAGGATGTAATATTATACACTAATATAAAAGGAGATATAGACATCATACCCATCCTACCCAGCATCAAGATATGACCACAGAGCACAGAGCGTATGCTAATTTTATCCTGTGCAGTACATTATGCTATTTCCTTTAAATCACCAAACAGTGCAAAGATCATAAACCCCTGTGGACAGCATATTTGTGCAGAACTGTCAGACAGCATTGATCAAGTGCAAGTCAGATTAAGGGAAATCAACATCCAAGTCATAACTACAGTCCTAAAAAATTCTAATGGCTTTGCCAATATAAAACAGGATCAACAAACATATATTTCTTCTGCACTATACTGCATCCCATAAAAAAAGGTGGGATCAAATGTCTTTCCCCACACTGTAAAACCCGAATAGTTGAAAATGATTACACTGAAAACTTTAAAGAAAGTTAAAGAAACATTCTTGATTAAGTATGTTATGGGCAATTTGTTTTCGCAGTACAAATCTAAATCATGTATAGCTAACTTAAAACATTTTTATGTCCTTTAACATAAAATGTTTGATTTTTCATTTCTGCTGCTATCGAGACGATGAGACGACATTCAGCAGTTCCCAAAAGACATGAGACCGAAACAAGTCTCTGTGAAGTTCAAGAGGTAGCCCTGTCTCCCAGAAATTAGACTCAAATACTGCTAACTTTTGTAAGAAATGTAATTGCGTTGTGCAATGGAAGCATATACTGCGAAGTGAACATGGCCGGTCTCGCGTTTCAAGTCAGTGTTGGATTTTCTAATTACTGATCCCAGGCCACAATCTTTCTCCAACCTCGACAAATTGCATTGAGTGCCTACTTAAAAATAACCATAAAACATTAAATCATGATATAGTTGCTATGAGCAGATAAAGATAAATGTGATTTGTGATACTGGGCTATATAAATAAAATTGAATTGAATTGAATTGAATTGAAAGTAGGGAAAACAAATTAAAGACTTATATATAATATACATTCAGTATGAACACTTTGCGACTTTTCAGATACGTTCATCAGAAATGTTTCCTCATTATGTTGATTAATAAAAAGTGAAGCATTACGTTTCCTTTAAATTGCGTTTGCTGTTGCCTTAGTGGTATACAAACATCATTTCTTGCAACAGGTCAGAAAAGTGTTCTTTATGTTCTTTATGTATTGTACTGTGCTACTAAAATGCTAAAAAGGAAATCCAAATACCTAAAAACATACAGGTTAAATAGTATAAGTAAAGAGCAATGAATGAGAAAGGGTGCAGTTATACTTTTTCAATATAAATGTATAAGCAGAAGTTTAATTTGTACTGTCTTGTTGAACCTCCACTGGACTATGGCTCTATCCTCAAGAGAAACTAAGAGTGTTTAGCTCTCCTTCCAGCCATTGAAATTATGTCGGATATGACTGCATTTTCATGTATTTTTTTTTATTAATGTTCTCTTCTTCAATTCAATTCAATTCAATTTTATTTATATAGCCCAATATCACAAATCACATTTGCCTCAAAGGGCTTCACAATCTGTAACATACGACACCCTCTGTCCTTAGACCCTCGATTCGATTAAAACTACCCAAAAAAACTCTTTTAACAGGGGAAAAAATGATAGAAACCTCAGGAAGAGCAACAGAGGAGGGCTCCCTCTCCCAGGACGCACAGACAGGCAATAGATGTTGTAAGTACAGAATAGATTCATAGCAGAAAAATCATAACATATACAGTTATGATGGCAATGGCAAAATTGTTGTATATATATGTAATTATGTTGAAAAGTGTGGGATGTAAAACCTTCTACATCCTGAACACATCCTCGACCATGTCCTTCTTTCATTTGGCGCAATTAAGTAGACCTTTTAAATGCGAACACTGTGGTGATCTTGTAGCAACCTGGACATTTGACATCCATAAAATAGGAATTGGGACACTGTACAAGACGTTTTTTCTTGTGTCTCCTCTTTTCCTCCTCAGGGCTCGGGTGCTTTACAAATAAGTTTTTATACTTTATTCTGAGGCGTAAACTTCTGTTTTTAATTTATGAATCCTCCACATTTGGTCTCCCAGGACAAAAGTGGGAGGACAAAGACAGAACTTAACAGAAATTAACAATTGCACCTTAAATAACTCTGCCGTGTGCCTTTTAATAATGCTCAATAATGCTTGACAAAGACCTCTCGTGGGCAAAGGAAGTAGTGTGACGTTACGTTGCCCAACAAAACGTGAGAAGGCTGTTCACTTGCCATTTTGTATCAACAGTCAACATTGGTTTAACCATGACCACCAACCTTATCCTAGTAGTTATTATTTTAACTATGCCAAGTGCCCCTAACCTTAACGAAGCCGTTATTTCAAACCACACCACGATCTTTCCCTTGTCCTTACCAAGTCATTTCTGTTCTTAAATACTGTATACCCCAACCTCAACCATAGTGGTGTCAAAAAAGTTTTATTTCTGTAACAGTAACAGTCAACAGTTTCGGAAGGCACTAACAAATGATCCCATCATGCTGATCAGAGTCAGATCACACACCTGGTCAGATCAGAAAATACTTACATGTGGAATTCTGGCGGGACGTTAAATCCTATGTATTTTGGCATTTCATTTGGAGAAAATAATATAGCCAATATTTGACCCACCTCACCTGTTCGATACTGGGTCAAACCATGGCGTATGTTTGCCTTTAAAAGCGGAATTAATTTACTAACTAAAATAATAGAATTGTAAAGAAAATTGTAAATTAAATGAATAGAGAGATTGCTGATTATTCCACTACAATGTAGCTTTAATGCATACCTTTGTCCTACCAGCGGTGCCCCAGTGACAGAATCAGTCGAACTGTAATCTGAATGTTGTCTGTGGGTCAGATGCATATCTAACATAATCACGATGTGGGGACACAAGGGACCTTTGAATTTCAATTTTGTTTAAGATTAGGGTAAGTGCAAGGCAGTGGTTATGGTTAAGGGTTAGGTAAAGTCTCCAGGGAATTCATGTAAGTCAACCCAAAGTCCAAAAACAAGTGCAAGGATGTGTGTGTGTGTGTGTGTCCCGCTGTCTAACTCACACAGATCAGCATAATCAGCATAAACCAAGGAGGTTTGAGCTGCCAACCACTTAATACCTGCTTGATTACCTGCCTCAAGTAGCCCACTCTTCAGATAGACAGAGAGCCCAATTTACATGAGACTGAAAGAGCGTATGCAATGTTGATGTGTGTATTCGTGTGTCTTTGCACATCACTGTGTTCTCAATCTTACGCCCACTTTTGATGAGGGCCAGTGGAGCTGAGGGCAGCGTCAGTGGATTTGGGGTGAAGATGAGGTGAGGGACGTGATCATTCAGCTGCATATATGAATACATTATGTCCAGGGTTTGGTTCTAATACCCAGTTTCCAATTTGGATGTGGATCCAAGTTGGTTATTAAGCTAAGCAACCAATATTTATTTGTTGAAACTGTATTGATGACTCAAATTGTTGAAAGGTGAACCTAAATGGATTTGAAACAAAATATGGCCATCTATATTAGTTTTCTCCTTAAATTCAAGACGTGTCTTTTCATAGGTTGCTAGTTATGAACCTTATTAAAAATCACTTACGATAAACATGTGCTCCAGATCCCATCATTCCAGATCCTGCCTCAGTCGTCCTGTCTGTTGGGCCACCAGATTAAAAAGGGACAGTTCACCCCAAAATCAAAAATACATATTTTTACTCAGACCTTGTTGTGAGCAGTTTCATGTAGGAACTATAGGTAGAAAGAAAACTGTTCCCACCTGAAACTGCTCACAACAAATCTGTGGATAATCTTGAGTAACCGGGTAATGATTTCCGGAAACAAACGTTGCGGTTGAGTTTTTTTTGAATGTATTAATACGGCACTTTGAGCACCACAAGCCGAGTGCCATATAGTCCCATTATATTCAAAAAAATGCAGATATCTCCACAGCCGGCAATCTCCAAAACTCGGCAACTCAGCCCAAAACTATCTAGATGGATAAATAGCACTACAGGTAAGAGTGATCTGTCCCTTTAAATTCAGGGTTAGCTGTTGCACCGAGTATGCTTCATCCTTATTCTACTAACACACAGATCACTCTTCGTGAAATGTTTGTGCTTAAGAATGACACC
This sequence comes from Coreoperca whiteheadi, assembly GCA_011952105.1. NCBI lineage: Eukaryota > Metazoa > Chordata > Actinopteri > Centrarchiformes > Sinipercidae > Coreoperca > Coreoperca whiteheadi. Next base: position 4,419,039 of record CM022476.1, on the reverse strand, counting down.
TAATGATGACACTGATACACTTCTAATGAGGTGGAAAAACACTGAAATTATGATCCCTTAAACAATGTGTTCATGCCTTTTTTGAGAAGTTCTTGTCCAATGTAAAGCCAGGTTTAGAAGTATATCTCTGGCCTCTCCCGCCTGAAAGCCAGCAAACTAATCATTCTGACACCGTGAGCACCTGGAAAGACATCAGTGCCCTGAAGTCTGAACCCTGCATTAGAGTCAGTAGTGAATAAATCAGTAGCGTCCACTGACTCTATAATTTGTCGGTGAAAGAGTGTTGATGTGCGGACATGAATGTGAAGCAGGGCACTGCCAGGAAAAACCTTGTGCACTCAAGTCAGTTTTCAGTAATCACACTCGCAAAAAGGGATCCTTAGAGTACATCAGATCTTGTGTTTTCGGAAGCACATTGTTGCACACAGATGTGTTTCTTATGCGTATCCAATTTCTGTCTCGAAATCCCCCTGGAGGTCTTCGTTGATTACATTGTCCTGCTTTAGCAAAAGAGAGCAGGGCAGCACTAAGCTAATAAAACATCACTAGGGAGAAGAAACATTTCAACTGACAGAGCACAGGATGCCCCCTGCATTTCGTTAATCCTTAATTTATGCGGGGAGCGTTCACCAAGCGCTTGACCTGCTTCATATTCATACACTTACTCACATTCACACACCTGGGAGCTTTCCAGTACAGTCCGCTTTTGTGGCCTATAGCTCCACAGGCTCTCAGGAGAATCCTATTTCATTCAGTGATCCATAAAAGTTCATTTAGACTTCACTGGTTATGTTCAAAACACAAACATCAATCTCCCAGTCTGTCTCTGTTTTGTCACTTTTACTCCATTGACGCTTAAACTCAAATCTCCATGAAGACCGTTGAAAAAAAAGCAGCCACAAAGCATTACAGGTTGGATTGTCATCCAGTTTCTCAAAGCACACTGGGAGATAGTATGAGATGTTTTCTGGCCAGATGTTGGAAAGGGATAAATGCACCTGTCGTAATCGTACATAATGTTTTATAATACGTCATCTTTATTGCTGTCAGGTAGAACTAGCCGTGAAGAAAGGTTTACGTACCTTAAAGGACTAGTTTGGCAGTTCGGTAAATACGCTAATTTGCATTCTTGCTAAGCGTTATATATATATATATATATATATATATATATATATATTTGGAGCTATCACCTGCAGCTGGTTAGCTTAGCTTAGCTTAGTTTAGAACAAAGACTGGAAATAAGAGCTAGCATGGCTCTGTCCAAAGGTAACACAATCTGCCTAAATAAACCTCCAAAGCTCACTAATTAACACATTTTATGTTATATTTTTTTAATGTGTGCAAAAAACGAACTATAAAAACAACACGTTGTGGTTCAATGCTGGTGACGTGTATTTTTTGGCCGAGCGCAGTAATGACATTTTATAGATGTGTCTATATATGTGTATAATAGCGTTGAAAATGCTGTCTGTGCGGCAGCGGAATTTTAGTTTCTTTACTGCAGCCGGTCCCTTGGAAAAATTGTGACCCATACTGACACTCGTAATCCAACCATGTGTTTAGATTATTCTCCAGGCATGTCAGGCTAGAACTGCTTCTATTTCTGTTTCAGCTATTTTTTTATCTTAATATTACTAATGGAGACACATATACTACGTATCCAAGTGTAAATCAGAGTTTAGAAATTGTACCTAGATTTTATCCTTTTATGAGACACATGAAATGCCAGGTGCAAATGTGGCTGTCTGTCTCTGTGACAGGGGGTGAAAGGGTTAATCTGGAATAATCCATCATTCACTTAAGGGGTTTGCCAGGTCTGTGATTAAGGGGACGAGAGGACTGGCAGGGTGCAGACAGCCACATTTACTGCCTGAGCTAACATTGGTAAGGACAAATTAGGAAAAACCAGGACAGGACAGGCCGCAAAGAAAGCAAAAACAAACAAACAAACAAAAAAAAAATCAACAAATCAAGAAAGAAACATTTAAATACACACATAAACTCCCTCCAGAAAGCAGCAACTAGCAGGGGTGGGGAGCACATATCCCAGCATGCAGTGGGACCCTCTTGGGGAGCAGCCGACGTCATTTATAATTAAGTGGCGATGACTTATGAAAATAAATAAGTTATATTGAGTTACACATGGACGTGCGCAGCGCGGCCAGGCGGGCTGACATTTACTAGGCTGTCTACAGTAATGAATACTCTATTATGGGAGGGATGGAGGAGGCTGCAGAGTGAAGGGAGAGGAGTGGGGGGGGCGGGGAGCGGGGGAAAGCTTTTGGTGGACGAAGAGAGCTGAAGGAGACATTAAACTGAGACTAAATTCTTTGTGACGACGGACAGGATGTTCTCTTATTTCAGCAGCAGCGCCCTGCTTTACGTTCACATTTTCCGATCACGGATCAACTTGTTAAAACCTGTAATAATCAATATTTTTGGGTCAACTTTGAATCAAGTGACCACATGTACTGTGAAAGGGGTCGCTCGTAGTGACAAATGCCCAGAAAATAATCACCGAGTTTGTTAGCCTCCTTTGGCTCATTGTTTTGGTTTTATGTCACATATACGGTTATATGTTTCCGTCTCACCGCTCTCATCAACCCTTTTTCAAGTAGCAGGTCTGATAAACTATACACTACCTGGCCACCACCAAACTGCAGACAGACAAAGGTAGTGGCTTGCTGGTGAGGGAAAAAGGATTGGAAAAATATTGGCCTTATGGGCAAAAACGTGACTCTAATTGAATGTTGTTCTTGCTCTGCGTCCACTTCTTGAGTAGGCATTTGCTTATCTAACGCGTTGCTGTATGTCTGGCATCTTGTTTCGGAGTACTTTTGCACTTTAATGTTTTGGCTACCTTATAAAGCACTACCAACTGTATATAAGAAGTTAGAGGAGAAGACTGAGTAGCTGCTGAAGCTGTCAAAAGGAAGCTCCACCTCAGAAAACCTACGGAAGAGGAAGAAAATGCAGCACCGCCCACAGTGATCGACAAGCTTTTTTTCTAGAGTGTAGTGCAGAAACACACCTTAATGCTTAGTACCACAGACAAACATCATGCACCATGAGAATGAAATTATTTAAGTGTTGAAATAATTGTTTTAATAGAAAATAACTAAATGTTGGTCGAAGGATAGATGGTTTAATAAATCCATATGTTGTACCAGAACACTGTTGTATCTCACCTGACAAATTACCAGACTACCAGACCAGCTGAGCAGAGAGAAAATTCTCTTTTTCTTAAATGGAAAAATACTGCAGAATACAATGTGTCATCTACAATGGCTACCAACAAATAAACTAAGTTGAGTAACTGTTGCAGTCTGCAAGGAGCAACACACGGAATACAAGTCAGACAGCACAGTGGTTCAGGCTGTCTGAGTCAGGGCTGCCCCATGACACCAACTCCATTGCCTCATTATTTTCAGGGATTTCTCTGCATTCATTAGACTGCAGTCGACCATCGCAGCAAGATAACCACTACTACTGACGACCAAATGCGTCAGGTATGAGAAACTACATGATTTCAAACAATTCCCTGTTAAAAACACACCCGAAGACAGGCCTGCTGTTCAAGGTAATGATTTATTAATAACAACTACATGCCAAAGTGTTCTCCGTCTGCACTTGGACCCGAAAAGGAAACCAAAACAGGTATGGTGACAAGCCAAAATAAAGATACAATTGGACCAATCTTCCCCAGCAGAACCAGTCATCTACTATTCAAAACTCAGAGGCAATTGCATTTCGACTGCCTTGCTTAATGCCTAGTGCACACTGCAGGATTTTAAACGTCGGCAGATCGCTGTGCTATTCAGACTGGATGACTTGCTATTGGGTCTGGAAGTCGTTGTGGTATTCACACTACGTACATTTTCCGCAACAGGGAGTCACCCACTACACAAACTGACAACAAGTCTGTCACCCACTACACAAACTGACAACAAGTCTGTCACCCAGTGACTCTATCCGGCCCCCAAACCACGTTTTGTCACAAAAATACACGCGAGAAGTGGAACGGGAAATGGCGCGAAACAGGAGGGTTTTTTTAGAAAATGGAATATTGAAACCAAATTAGCGGTGCAAGTGGTTTGCGGAATGATCTGTTCTGAACCACCGAAACAGGGAAAAAAAAAAAAAAAAAAAAAATAT
>CM022476.1:4391973-4414859 GCA_011952105.1 Coreoperca whiteheadi | reverse complement strand
AAACAAACGAAACAGGAAAAAAAAAAAAAAAAAAAGAATATGTTGTTGTTTGTCTGTCTGCTGAGATGACCTCGACTCATGCCTTGTTCTCATTGGCTGTAGTTCGTCGCGACACGTGACACCACAGAACGTCGAGTCGGTCGACAGCTCCAGATATTTAGCATGCTAGATATTTGTCTGGCGTCGGCGACGCGTCAGCGAGCATCTTTAATGCGTCGTTGAGAAGTTCACACAAAGATTGGCAAGCGCTGATCACCCGCTGATTTGCCCCCGATCACAGCCCGACCTGTCTGCGAGCTCGGGCTCAAATCGGGTTTAAAATCCTGTAGTGTGCACTAGGCATAAGGGACCTTTGTGCTTTTGATTCGCATTTCCTGCCAGGATTGTAGATCCAAAGCAGTTTGAGATTTAGAGTAGTTTCCCTCTGATTAAAATCCCTCTTCTCAAACCTCTAATCCAGAGATTTGCAAGTACAGGAAGTGGTGTCATGACCAGAAAGCTCAAAAGCAGGTTTTCATTTCAGGCAAATACCAAAAACAGCTGATATCCCTGATTTGCATCCCTTAAACTGGAGAAAAAGGACGTATTTAATTGAATGGGCTGCTAGTGTTGCTGTGGAACGATCACCTTCCACATGAGCATCCTAAGTGGCCTCTGACTCTATAACTGAAGGTGAATTACATAGGACATATTGACATATTCTGGCACAGATCTCTTCCCTTTGAGCTGCAGTGGACTGTAAATGACACAAACAGTCACACAACAGTGTCACGTTCTCCAGGTTGGGAGGGTGCTGCAACTGAAATATGAGCAACATGTGGTCCTAAAAAGCAGGCTGGGAAAACTCAAGCTCAAAAATCCAAACATTTTAGCATTGTTAGAGAAATCATTGTGTCATAATGACTTACTCCTGTATGGTCACTTTGGGATCTTACTTGATGTCTACCTGAAGGGTGAGTTGGCCAAAATCCCCAAGAAACAACCACAAAAACATATTGTACCACTTACGTCTAGTGACATAAAGCCACGCGTGTAGCTGACACTCAATATTTTTCACTGGAATTATTTCTTGGGTAGAAGGTTTTTTAAATGTAATTCTTTAGTGCTACAAGAAACAAAATTCAGTTCACCTCCACTGTATGGGGATGGAAGCGGAAATCTCAGAGAAAGACTTCTCAAAGGCTAGACAAACAAAATCAAAACTATATCTGCACAAGTGGATGCCACTACACATGAGAAATTATAGTATGTGTTGTTTTTTTTAATAATATGCATTTACTGACCTTTACTTTAAATAAGATGTTGTTGTAATGTGTATTACATAACAGAAAAACTGCTGGATGGGTGGAAAACAGGAAGACAACTTTGCTATTGTCAGAAACGTATCACTCGTGGGGTAAAAGATGTCTGACCTGAGCGTGGTGCCAGAGGTCAGGCCGAGTTGTTACTTCCACCAGAAGGGTTGATCAGCCGTACAGTGAGCCTTTTGTTAGCGAGTACTGTTGTGGCTTATGAGAACTGGACAATTGTTTAAGGGGTTTGACCAGCTTGTGGCACTTGGTGAAAAATTTGGGAATCAACAAAGTCATTAGTGTGCATTCTCTGGGGACCACGAACGTCTGTACCAAATATCATGGCAATCCATCCAATAGTTGGAGATCGGTTCACAGCTTCAGACCGACAGACCAACAGACTCCCTAACATCGCCGTCTCTGGAGCCACAGTGATAGGATGGCTAAAAACTGTATAATGTGCCTTAAATCTTGTAAATTAATAAAGTGACACATATACCAGCCAATATCTCTCAGGGGTCGTAGACCATTGGGGTTTCAGGGGGGCCTTGGGACAGCAACCAGCTCCCCCAGGCAAAGAATGTATTGCTTTTTACTATTAAGATAAATTAGATCATGTTTCCCAAACTGGGGCATTAGAGTGGGACAAACTCCACTAGTTGTGTCTGACGTGAGACTAATAACTCCAATAATTCCAATAATGTGTGTGTGTGTGTGTGTGTGTCAGGAGATTTACAAAAAGAGGTAATTCAGCACAGAATTAAAAGCACTCAACCGGGTTAGCTTAGATCGAGCTCATTTTAATACTGCAAAGTTGTTTATCATACGGTACGATAGTGAAAGTGAATTTCTTCTTTGGCTTTGTTATAAGCAGAAAACCAACATAGAGAATGTGAAAGATAGGGGCTTGAATTTTTTTTCGTTAAATGTCTTGGTTTATTTGTATTTGCGCTTACATTTTTGTACTTACAGCAGTCCTTTGCAATCATATTTTTATGCACGGTGTTTTAATTTTACTGCTTGCTTGCATAATCCTTGTCACCTGAATGTATTTTTTTTGTGATAAGTCTCTCTTATTGAGCTTTTTCCACTCTAATATTATCATTTTAAGTCTTATTTCTGTTTTGATCTTATTCGGCATATGATGTTTATATTATTCATTATCCAGGTTTCTCATCATCTGGCCCTGTGCAGACGTGTCTTTGACTCCTCAAGCCATCATTTCTGTACCAGCTGAGGTACCTCAGCAGTTGAGGATGAGTCCACTTTGGTTTTTGGCTTGCCTTGATGTTTATCGCACTCTGCTTCTCCATAGCTTTCGACAGTTCAGTTAAAGACATGAATGTCAAAGAACCAACTATTTAACCCTTACATGCATGGGTGTTTTCAAACATTTCTACATACTTCAGGTCTGTAGAGACTCTGCACTTATATAAACACAGATTAAGCCATAAATTGAAATCATATAAACTTTTCTGGATGTATTATTAACAATAACAAAACACACAAAATATATATTTTGCCATTTACAACATTTTTTACAATCATTTATAGATGTCATAAAATTTGTTTTTTAGAAATTCATTCATATATTTCAGCGTAGCAGGTTATATTTCATGTTTAAACTGTACTATCTTACACATAGGCTTCTGTAACTTTTCATAGATTGGCACCTACCAACCTAAAACTAGTTAGCACAGTAATCACAAATCAGTCACTTGCTTGTGGACATTGCAACAGAGTTGTGTGCACAGCGCACACTGCTCCACTATTTTGCGACTGGGCGTGGCTGGATGGACAAATGTGGCATCTTTTGTGGGATTTCTTCAGCTGAAGTGGCTCTAGTTCTGGAAAAACCAAAGACTTTTAAAGCATCCATCCGCTTTTGGAAGTCGTGGCATCTATTTCTTTTTTTTTTCCAGCCATGGCCACAACAGCTGAACGCCAAGGCTTCCCAGGAAAATGCAACACTTGTGAGATCTTCTGGCTTCACAAGTTGAGAATTTGGCCAGTAAAACTACTTGTGTGTTTATAGTAGTGAGGTCGAGGCAGTTGACGTAACTATGTAAAGGTTCCCTCATCAGTACTAAGTCCCCTTGTGGGGAATGCTACTTGGACAGCATCTTGACCGTTGTCCCATTCAGAGCACATGTCTTCTATGTTAGAATTGTAATTCTCATGCTCCAGTTCTGCCTTAAATGATCTGATTCATAAATGGCACAAAAACAAATTCGCCATCAACAGTAACCTCAGGTACATCTTAATTTCCAGAGCTACTGTCATAAAAACCCTCCAATATAATTTTTTCCCCCACCCTCACGATCATGTTACTGTGACAGTTAGCTAATATAAGGCATACAGCGTTGCAATGATTGTATCGGATTAAGTAGTCAGTAAATGTCAAGATATAAATTCCGCCATGTACTCCTGTATTAATAGGATTGGACGATACTAATCAGCTGGTCAGCTAATGCAAGACGCTATGCTGAAACAAGCCATAACATTAAAATTACAATGCTTAACATCACCGGTGGCAGACCGATGTCACTTTCTTTTCAGTGCAGAGAGCATCACTGAATGGTTTATCATCATATTTTTGGTTTTACTGACCAACTATTACGTAACTTGAGTTGAGGACACACTTATGCACATTTCTGATCTGACAGTGATCAGAAACCTGAATAAGGAGTTAACGCGCCACAGTGTCCTGGATCGGAGCACTCCAGGTTTGCATTACCTGGTTTCTCAAAACAGGAAGAAGGGCTTATCCAGGATTCTGGGATCAGGATAATCTGTTTACATGCACAAACCATAACCTGGATGTTGCTTCTCGTAACTGTCCGGTCATCACTCATGTCCTCTAATATGAACCCTGGGGAGGCCAATCAAATCTCCTCCTTCCGCTCTGAAAATCTGCTCTGCGACCGGAGCCCCGAGGCAGCCAAAGACAAATCATCTCCTGTATCTGGAGTCTATCTCTGTCTCCTGAAGAAACTGAGTGATTTGTCTCCATCTCCTCCTTTATGCCGGGATGACACGTTGTCATTTCGGGCTAGCAGGTGGCCCTTTGTCAGTGATGATCTATTGATTTTCTTCTCTCCTCCTCTTGCTTGGCTTTTCATTCTCCCACTCGTCGCTGTTGTTCTCCCCCCATCATCGCCTGGAGGGAAGGTGGGACGAACAGATGCAGCCAGCCAAAGACAGAAAGGTGGATGGGTCCCACTTTGACTGGCTGCTGAATTGTTGATGTTTCATCCTTGAAGAGGAACTGTTCTGTAAAAGCGGAACTGTAAAAATCTTGTTTGTCTCTGCGACATATGAACAAGGAGAGCTTCAAATATGGGCTTTGCAAGAAACATTGCGCAGGGACAGGTACAGGGAGGGCAACTACATGGGAAGCTCTACTGAACTATTGTGGGACATCAATACCTTATTCAAAGCAAACCTTTATACAACAAGTACCTTAATGAGGTAGGTATAGGTAAAGGGTTTGGGTTAAAATAACCAACATTACTAATGACGTTTGGAAGGACAAACAGCAGACTCCAGTGTGGAAGTCACCTAAGAGCTATAACAACTAAACACTACTTCCACCTTTGCTTCTTAGTGACAACATTCATTATTTGCAAATCCAGGTTGGTGACGACTGATGCGGTTTTCCCCATGACGAGAATGTCATTTCCCCATGCAGTGGAGCTGGGTGTGGAATCTTGCCTTTTGACTACTGACCAAATTGTGGCCAAAAATCGAGTTTTGAAAACTAGACTGAAAGTCACTTCCCTGTGATTATTCAGAATTTAGCCTAGACACAAGAGAGAATACAGGCTTGTATAATGAGATTTTGCTTTGTAGTAACCTTAATGCAACTCAAAAAAAAAAATGATATACGGTAGATCAGTGAATAAATAAAAAGTTCTAGAAAGAGAAGTAGAAATAGAAATGCAAAACTATTTTACATGGTGGAGAGCTAAGGAGAAATTTAGCAGTCTCACAGCCTGAGGGAAGACAGCGGATGCTCCTGTAGCGCTCTTTCTAGATGGCAGCAGGGTGAACAGGATGTGTCTGTGGTGGGCACTGTCCTTTAGAATCCTTTGGGCTCTGCGCAGGCCACCTCACCGATTAATCATTAATTATCATTGTGATACTGTTTTTTAATTAAAATAATCCTCTGATGGTTTTAAAAGATTAAATACTGATGCATTTGAAATGTTTGGCTTGAGAAGTTGGTTGTAGAAATACTTTTTACTTTCACAAAAGTTTCTTTCTAGTCATGCTCGTGGCATTGAGTTATCGATGGCAATGTCGGTCGATCAGTCGGTTGGTCCACGGCTTTGGTCCAGTCTGAAATATCTCAGCAACTATTGAATGGATTGCTAGGACATTTTGTGCAGACAGTCATGGTTCCCAGATGATGAATCCTACTGTCTTTGGTGATCCCCTGACTTTTCCTCTCACACCACCACGAGGTTCACATTTGTGGATATAACTGAAATGACTCGACAGCTAGTAGATGGATTGCCATAAAAATTCGGCACAGAAATTCCCCGCCTGTTCTCCTCAGATGGAATTGAAATAAGTTTGGCGATCCCATGACTTTCCTCTAGTGCCATCATCAGGACAAAATTTAACTTTGTCCATTACTGTGGTTTATGACTGAACACCTAAAAAATCATTAATGTTTCCATCAGCCTCAACAGTACTTAGTGTTTAGTGGTAATTAGCAAATGTCAGCATGCCAACACACCAAACTAAGATAGTGAATGTTACGAACATTATCTTTGCCCCTAGCATGGCCTCTCTTGTTTAGGTATTGTTTAGGGCCGGTAGGGGAAGTCACAACTTTTAAAAAAGAAATGATACAGGTGTGACTTTTTTATAAAGTCTGAATTTTGATTGAGACATCTCTAAAACAAAAAACACCGCTTCAGTGGAGTTTGAAAACTTGTAACGGTATCTATTCTGAATGAAGAAAATTCTGCTGAAACTTCCACAAATGGGAAAGTCAACCGTACTGTAAAATCCCAGCTCTAGCTACATATAACTCCGATAGAGGCCGCTAATGGGGGGAAGAGACATGCTTGTCTGCGACCCAGCTGTTCCTCTTACTATCAGGAGCACACGTCTCAATATTCAGACAGATATTCAGTATGATGTATGGGCTCTTACCTGGAGGCCCGTGTAGTTTGGCTTTCTTCACTGGAAGAGAAAATGAGAAAACACAGATTAGTCGCGAGGTAAGTACATTCATTTGATTTCTCTTGCTTCTCTCATTTTGTTGTTGTTGTACAATTCTTGTCCTTGATTAAATTTGAATGTCATTCGTGTTGTTTTTGTTTTGTGGATGGCTCCCCCCCCCACCTATTTCTCTTTTCTGACCTGCACACAAGCTGCTGCTGCATCTTCTTCTTTTCTTGTAGCAATGTTTATCTTCTGTGCTTCAACACTAAACTTAACTGAGGGTAGGCGGGTACGAGAACACAGAATATTTTAAAATCCTTTATGAGAAATGCATGAGACGTCAGTTTAAATTTGTAGTACAAAAACAGAAAAATAGACTGACATTTCACAGCCAGAACTTTAGACAGCTTAAAACCTCCATACCTTAAAAAATAAAATGTTATGAAAAAAAATATAAAATTGATTTGTTATTTTAAGAAATCCGTTGGCCTGACTTGGCTGACTTCGTAGTGGTGCATGATGAATGTATTAGCAAAAACTGTCCAAAGTTGTGATTTTACTTAAGGTTTTAATAGGCCAGTAAACAATTAGACTTAATGAAGAAAATTCTATTTGGAATTGTTGGAAACAGTCACAGCAGTTCGTTTGGCATGTTTGACTGTTGCAAAAAAACTCAATTAGAAAACGATTTTAACTAAGACATTGAGGCTTTTATATTTAATATGCATTATTATTTTAGGGTCAGTTGTGCTTCTTGGTAAGCTCTCTATTAAAATATAAAGTCACGTGTCTGTGTTGGCACCCGGTAGGGTAGGTAATGGACGTAGTCAAAATGGATTCTGTGTGAATCAACAAGCAACAAGGACACGAGTTGTGAAAAGACAATGGAAGCAGTCTGCTAAAAACGCAGAAACATGAACTCACTCAAACACTGGAATATTCATTGGTATGACACATTAGTGATAGGAAATGGTCATTAATTTATCCTGTGGGTGGACGGATGTATTGCTTATGAAACATTTTCTAAACACATACTAAGGAATTGTACATGCCTTTAGGCACGAAGAAACCAAATTGACCTCCACGCCCAGGTGTGTGTGCGTGTGTGTGTGTGTGTGTGTGTGTGTGGACTTGGGGGAAAGCAGGCTCTCAGGTGGGGATACGGAATGCACAAACTTCCTTTGTTGCTCCTGGTTCTCCTTCAGAGTACCAGGGGCACAAAGAAACAAAATTGGCTAAGTCCACACCTCCATGCCCAGGTGTGTTGACAGGGTAATCATCCATTTAAGCTCCAAAGGTGTTTTTTTTTTTTTTGTGACATTGAGGCTAATGTCTTTGTGTAATGTGAAATGGTCGCTCACTGCTGAACCCACAGAGAACGGCCCGTTCTCCTTCCCATATAGCGACGTTTTGTCACGCCCCTCAGCACTGTATACAGACGCACAAGGTTCACTTTAGGGTCCGTAGGAAATGCCTTCAAGGAACAGGGCTGCCAGAAAGTCTCAAGGAAGTCCGGTAGTACACAAACACAGGACTTTAAAAAAAACCTATCCAAAGTTTTAAGTTACAAGTCACGGCATTTACGTCACGTGACTTCCTGCTACCTGTCCAACACGGGAGACCGGAGTTCGTGTCCCATGTGAAACCAAAAGTCAATGTTGACTTATTTAAAGTTTTAAGTCACTTCACTTCCTACTAACTTTCCAAGTAGTTTTGTTGCCTAAACCTAGCCAACACATGACTTCCCACTACCTAACCAAGTAGGTTTTGAAGGTGTCTCCGACAGACGCTAAAGGGCACCATGTGCGTGTGTATACAATGACGAGGGCGTGACAAAACGTCGCTATATGACGCCCTGGGATGAGAATCGGTTTGCAGAGAATTATGATAACACAAACTCTGCAGCTCTAACGTAACATAGTATGGTTCAATCCACTCTCATCTGCCATTTCATATAAAACCGTAGGCAGAAATTTCTAGCAAACAAAACTCAGACAAACCGACCTAAGCTAGCACCAAATGGCAGACAAAGTTAGCGATTAAGCTAGGTGGTATAGCTCTTGGCGGAGACAAAACCAGAGGTAAAAGAAGAGTGAATTCTTAACTTACATTCATTAGGTGGATAGAAGCACCTGATGATGTTGCCGTGTGTGTAAAAAGTTTAAATAGTTACTTCTTCTCTAATGTGTTAGCCATAGAAACTTAAGCTGATCGGATTTCAGCACTGTGTTAAAGTGAGTGTGTTTCCGCCCCAGAGGTTAAAAATCACAGCGGACATTGTCAATCACAGGTGTAACTTATAACATTATTGATTGCTGCATTACACTGCAATAATTGGTGGAACAGAGCCGTAATGTTAATAGTTCCACCTGTGCTTTTCTCGCTGTCTGCTGTGAGAATGGTCTGAATGATTCACTTGGAAGCGATGAAGATGTGAGTGTTTTGAAGCTAGCCAGTACCAAGGCAATCCACCTTAGTCTGGATTTCGTAAAATATATTACATTATATTCTACTATAAACTATATTTTGTGGCATATGCTACATTTATGTGTAAAGTGTGTTTTCACGACACGTCATCAACCCGGAAGTCGGCCATATTGGCGATACTGAACGTAAACAATGCCACTGAACCGAAAGGAACTCGCAAACTTTTGCTGATTATTTCTGCTGAAAATGGTCAATTATTGTCGTGTTTTAGGCTGTACTAATCGGTCGGACCGGGAAACACATTTGAAGTTTTATATACTGCCAAAAGTAGTAACAAATCACGGAGACGAGTGCAAAAAACTGAGGAAAGAAGCCGTTTGTGGTTGTTGGTCAAACTGAACCAGGATTTCAAGGGCAAGAATCTTGACAACATTCGCGTTTGTTCTTCTTATTTCTTGTCAACTAGGTGAAAAATTAGGCTACTATCTTAGCTAATGTTGTAGTGTAATAGTATACTCTCATATTGATATTACGTTGGGGTTCGTTATTTCTTGGCTAAAAATCAGATTCTAATCTCATTTCTTAACCTTCTCCAACAGTACAAGACTTGCATATTTTCTGTAAAATGTTACTGAAATTCAGTTAAAGGTGCTATATTTATTATTACTGTATTCTAGGTAAAAGATCGGACCTGTATACAGACTGGGCCGTGCATTAATATGAATGGAAAACAAGGACCACGATCACCTGAGGACTCACTGACGTCACGCTACAAACGTGTAACTCGAACCTAGCAGAAACACAAGGATGCTGCTGCCCATTCTTTGCTTGTTTTCATGGTTTAGACACAATGAATTAGTAGAAATTAGTCTTCAGTGGTATATTAACCGTGCAATCCATGCTGTTGTTTACATCAGAGTATCTCCAATATGGCCGCGCATCCGGGTAACTGACCAAACCGTGACGTAGGTGCAAACCCTCTATATATATTGTAGATAGTATCTTCCTATTGTACACAACCACAATCAGGTTTATTGACCAGGTATGTGTACACATACAAGGAATTTGACTCCAGTTTTATGTTGCTCTCTATTTACATACACAGAAGAATACATAAGTGCTCAAGTCATGTTTATGACCTAAGGATTGAGATGTATATAGGTTTGAATGTCATTTACTTAAAATTTCACATTGAGTTGTGATGCCACTTGAAGGGGACCTTCTCCCTCTGTAAAAATGGCATCTTCTAAGGTAATGAAAACAAAGACGATTCTTATTTTCAGGTGATTATACACTAATGAAACCATTTATGATTTCTAGCTCTTTATGTGTTTTCTACCTAGAGATCAATAAATATCTTATCTTAAAATAGCAGGAGAGGCTTGTGTCTTTTGTCTTTTGTGTGCAAAAGTACTCTGGCAGTTTGGGCAAAGTTTAACCTAAAGTTTTGCCTTTGCACAACCCAAACTACTAACATTTGTGACAAGATATATGGAATTCATGTTCTCGATAGTGCTATTCCAAAATACAATCAATTTACTTATTGTAGTGGGCGTGACATATTTTTGGCCTCCAACTGTGGGCATGACCAAAAAAAAAAGTTTGGAAACCACTGCTATAATGAGTTTGTTTCAAGCCAGCATTGCATTTGGAGCGATAACGAAGTAGTTCTGTGTCTCAGAAGCTGCCAGAGAACAAAATAATCCACAATAAAATAAGGAATCTTTAAAGAAATACTTAAAACTACAGCAGTGAGACCTCACACACAGAGCACAGAAGGTCTTGAAATGCCAGAGTGTTCTGAAATGCCAATGTGTGCCGGGCTTTAGGCTAACAAGAGAGTCACTGCTATTGATCTACAATGCAATTAAGCCCCTAGGAGATGTCTTATAGTCATTTTACTAACCGGCAGTAAAAGTTCATTGCATTTTTAAGGTAATTTGGTTATTTAAATGAGGTTTAAACGCGTATTCTCACAAAGGGAGATCAATCCGTTTATTCAATAACAGCCCAAAAGTGTGAGATGTGATAAGAGAGACAGACACAGACAAGAATTCACAGTGAGGTAGAAGTGGTTAACAGGTCATTTGTCTTAGGCTGTCAGCACAGCTTGCCTTGCGTGTCACTCGTGCCAGCTTGGCGGAGGCTCACGGGAAGCCTCGGTGGCCTTGTTGGTTGAGTGCCAACTGGGCTCTGACAAGACCGGTGTGAATGGCCTGATACTATGAAAGAGACTCACAATGATGCTACATAGAGTCACAGAGAGAAGAGAGGAGAAGACTGTTAGAGAAAAACATGTTTTAAATGTGTAAGATTAAATATTGTCTGCCTACTATTGAGAGCTGACCTTCCAACATCGATGCGGGCCAGCCACTGTTTCACGATCTCCTGTAACTCATGCAATCTCGTACCAAGCATTTCTTTCATCTGTCTTTCTGAAAAATGAAAAGTTGATGAATGAGCATCTACTACAGCAGTTGCTATTAGAAGTTACAGAGCATTTGGGGTGCCCTGGTGGCCGGCCATGAACTGCAAATTCCCTGGTTTACTTCATGTCTGTGAAATTAGTTGGATGTCATTCCCCATTTATCTCTCCCCTCAGTTCCTGTCATCTCTCTGAGCGGTCTAATAACAGCATAAAATGCCAACAGAAAGATAACTGAAAATTGTAAAATTTCAAGATGTCATATCTGTGATATTCACCACGGATTAGATTATTTAATTTGAAGGGAGCATATCTATTCAGTTTTTAAAAATCCTGGAGGAACACCATAACCACTATCAAATGTCTGTCATACAAAATCACCTAAACAAAGAAAGAACTTTCATGCTGACAAGTATGAGCAAACCCAGCTAAGAACTACACCAGAGAGACCCAACCATTTCTCAAATCTAGTGATTAAAATCTCCTGATAAATTGTATCAAATGCAGCGGTAAATTTTCTAGATCTGGGCTGGCAAACATGGAATGGGAGATTGGGGTGAACATCAGGGTTCAGTCCTGAATAATACTATATATTGCTACACATGTATTTCTCTCAGCAAATAAAATATATCTGATTTTGTCCCATCTCTGTCCAATGCTTCCAAGTGTGTGAGAAATGCGTGGGCCTGTTTAACATCCCCTCACTAAAGACTGTACAGACAGTGGATACACATGCTCCTCCTGATGGTTTCCAAGAGAAGAGCTGTGTAAGGACATTGATCTGTTTGAGGCTACTTACTGTTTGTTAGGGGTTACATATGCAGGGGAAATGGACAGTTTAGTTTATATTTGTTGTGCGATTGTATTGATCCCATGTTGGCAATTAATTGTTTTGCTTAAGTGGAGAGTAGGGTCAGACTTTGAGCAGCATCACTGAAGCTGGTGGGGATGTGCTGTCTAGTTTTTAAGCCCCTAGAGAGAGTTTTTGTTTTTTAAATCTCAGCAGCACAAACTTGCGATTGTATGACATCCTTCCTTCCTTCCATCCTGACTGAGCAATTGAAGGCCCCTCCTGCCCCTGTCAAGGCAGAATCTTGTCCTTTACCTTCCAGGCAACGGACAGTTAAACTGCAGGTGACGGTTAGTGTGAGGGCAACAAATATATATGATGCGTCCTCCTGTTTGCTAGAGTGATCATCCCCTTTCAAGTTTACAGTTACTGAAGAAGGCTTTTCAGAGCATTTTACTGTACTGATGTTAAAATACACACTTCTATCTGTGAGATTGGCATTACATGGCTGAGAGAAGCCAGCTGTCTGGTCACACTATATCAAGCAGCACATGAAAACCAAAATCATGAAGAGCCTAAAAATCACAGATTCTCTATCACTGGTGCAATATTATCACTACTGGTCTCTTTAAAGAGAAAGGACTGAGACAAAGTCCATTTCATGTTTTATTGTTCATTATTTGAATGATTCTAAGAAACTTGAGCAGGGTTTTAGGACAGAACATTTTGTGTGTCTCATTTGTTTTTGTAGAGCGTGGGGCAGAAGACAGTGGTTGGAAGGTCTTTGTTTGCAATTAATGTAAGATGTTGTGTTCATGTCTGACAAATGTTTCACCACTGCAACAGTATTTTTGGTGTCTTATAAGTCCATGTGGCCTGCTCACTTGTACGTGCATGACACGGTACATAAATAACAAGCAAATAAAATAAAAAAACTGTACCATCAACAGTACAGTGTTTTCCAATCCATACAATTAATTTTGGTGGCCCACCGAAATTCATTTGCGTCCACTGGAAAATACTTTTCTTTGCATTTATCATTTATTGCTTTCAGAGGTCTGCATGGAGAGGAGGAGAGGCGTGTAGCCTAAAATGAGGATAAATTGAATAAGTCTGTCAGAATGGTGCATTCATGTGCAGTTGTATAGCCTGGATAAATGAGTTTCTTAACATAGCTTGTGAATGCAATGATGTTTTGCAACCAATTCTCAAATGCTGTCAAACTGGACCGCCATACAAATTAATTCTAAACCCATGAGAAACACCGCTACACGCATTAACAGTACAGATCCCAACTAGTACCTATTGTTTTTTCTTTTTTTCTTTTTGCATCGTAAAACGTACATGAGCCAGAGTTATCTCTTGTGCCTGCTCAGATGTCAGAAGGCCCCCTAAAAAAAAATTAAATGCCAGTGGATTTCTGCAATGGAACATAGTGGCAAGTTTCAGTGTTAGCAAAGGTCAGCATCCCTCTGGGCCACAGGGAGGACGAGCCTGATCAGAGGAAGTAAAGCAGGCCAGATATCAGACACGTGTTCGCCGGAGTGATTGTATGAGAGGATGCGTGCTGCTGGTGACCGAGCGTTGGCTGGTGGGATAATCCCTCCGAGCTAATGCCTTAAGCGGGGCTGAAATCTACCAGACCCTGCTGCATTGTACTATGGATGAATAACAAAGAGAATGGGCGATGAAGGAAAGCAGCAACACACGAGTAAGAATTAAGAGCATCTAACATTGACCTTATGGAGCATCCAAAGCTTTTTTGGAGTGCTTTAAAGATATTGAGGAAAGCTACGGTGGCTATTTGGGTAAAACAACTAATGCTGATTGTTACGTCATGGATCAGATTAAACCTGCTGTTGAAGAGCTGTACTGTATGAGAATTATAATGTCATACACATATCTGTAACATCTGTGTTTGCTACAGATGGCTAACCGTACATGCATGTGGCTAACCATTAATATTTATTGCAAAAGAAATATGTTTTAGCACATTTCCAGGCTGAAATTAATTTTACAATGTCATACACACAACTCTGTCATTGCAAAATTTGACTTTCACATGATGATTTAGTGATTTGAGGGTTTATTGATTTAATAAACAGAATTTTGCCAATATTTAAATTTTAGACATTAGCCAGACAATAGAATTAGGAGGAGGCTCTGCGATCAGCAATCATCTCAAGCATTCTTGAACATACCAAACTTCAACAAACACGCACACATACACATTTTCCCAAGAGGAAGGGAAGGCGTTTCGCCTCACAGAAATTCTGTGTTTTATTGCAGCTTTGGTCTTATTGCGGTCATCTTGGCCATCATTTCTCTCAGTTATGATAACATTGTACTTACTAAAGTAGCCTACTGTAAAAGGCTTAGAGCTGCCAATGATGCCACATCATTACGACAAAGTCTATCGGGTCAAGAAACACAGGCAAAAAGACGACAAGTTGTTAACACGTTTAGCCAAAGTGAGCATGCCTGAAATGTTCTTAATGATCCCTCATTGCACAGAAAAACTTGACAAGTACGACGGGTCAAAGTTGAACAAGGAAGTCGGTCTGTAAATTGTACTCGATGTGTATACCATTTGCCTTCTTTCTTCTTTTGCTGTTGGCTTGCAAATTACAGAACTAGACTTTGGAATTAGTACTAAATTCCAGTGATTGCCAAATGGACAAAATATTCTTTGTTTTATGATAATCATTATTCCTGGCAACCAAAATGTCCTTTGTGCACAACCCAAGCTAATTAGGGAAAGTCATGTTTCTATGTCACTAGGATAACATAACCCAAAAAATACATCAACAGTGAATGCAAGTGTAGGCAACACTTATCTGAATTCTATACAAGGCTGTAATTTCCACTGTACACCGATGACATTCTTCTCTTCATTAGATTGAAGCTCCGACTGCAACCACTTAGTGACTGCTCTGGTGGCTCTGGCTTGATCTCTTTGAAGTGACATGTGAAAGTGCAGCTTTGAAGCTCAGGGGTGGAAATAAACCCTCAGTGGTGAAATAAAGACGTTCTTGAGCCTCTGAAGCCTCACAAGAGAGGACTCCCCAGCTTGTTCAGTGGGAGTCTAGCTGACACCAGGCCACATTCTGTACAGTGAAAGCCCCTGGACGGGTCTAAGACTTTTAGTATGTCTATGTCGGAGCATTTCCTTGATTAAACCATTGAAAATTAATGATAAAAAAAAAATTGGGTAAAGGCTATTGGAACAAGGTAAAGTTTAAAACCAGAGCAAGCCAAAAGCAAACACATTTTTTTCCCTTTTCCACCATAATCATAACTAATTGAAACTCCTTGCAGGAGTAATTCATAATAAGATTGAGTAGGTATAGCAGGTGTAATGTCTACCATGTTCACTATCTTAGTTTAGCCTGTTAGCATGCTATAATAATTACCACAAAACACAAAGTACAGCAGGGGCTGATATTAGACCAATAGAAATTGTATATACAGTATAGACCCGATGATGGCATTAGATGAAGAGTCAGGGGATCATCAAAGCCATTTGGGTTTATACTCTGAACAACATGGCTAAGTTTATTATAGATATTTCAGTCTCGACCAAAGTGGTGCACCAACTGACAGAACGACAGACCGATCGACTGACACGGTCATCCACAGAGCTATGCCAATAGCTTGGTGAAAATATACTTTCCTGTGTGATTAAATATTCTGAACAAGAAAATATAAGAACCTATAAAGATTTTGGAGATGTCTTCATTACGGTTGCAAGTGGTGGCAAACCACCTGCTGGGTTTGTAAAACTTGACGCTGCTGAGGTGTCCTTGAGCAAGTCACTGAATCCCTACCAGCTGTTCTGATGTTGACCTGTAATCTCTTGATCTCCACGTACGGTAGGTATGCAAGGGAAAAGAGAATTGCGCTGCAGGTATCAATAAGATAAAACACTACTTATCCAGCAGCACTTTAATCTTGTGTTCGTCACTCATTCATTTCTCTCAGGTCCACTAACACCTAAAACATAACCGCTGAACAGGAGCATTTGATCAGACACGCTCAGCAGGCAGACAGCCGTGGACTAGAGCAGTGTCATTACAAGAGGCCAGACGGTGGATCTATTTTTAGCCCTAGTCCTTCGACTCCTGGTGGGTTTGAGTGCATGGAGGTTGGCAACCTGGTGGCCATGTCATTAACACCCTCTCACTTCCATTAAACGACAGCCCCCGCAGACCTCGCCAAGCCAACCTAATAAATACAGCCATTGTGGATCTGGACCCATGTCTGTGTCGCCGTACTTGTATGTGTGTGCATGTGTGTGTTGGTCAATATAAACTGACTGAGGTGTGTTTGAGCTTCTTAGATTTGGATCTATGCTACCGTCCATCCTTTGACCATTTAGGTTATGTCGATAGCCTGGTTCCTAATAGGGGAGTCATACAGCTAGGTAGCACGATACTACTAATACCAACAAGCATGCTAAAGCCTAAGCAACAGGCATGTGTTGAGGCCAGAACATGTGGTGCATGTTGAACTGAATGGCGGAAGATATATCTGCTGAAATGAGCTTATTGCAGATGTACTGGTATTATATGTTGGTGGATAATTATGAAAAAATAAAGTGCAGTACAAACTTTAAAATGTCCTGCTCAGGAAATATCTCGGTCACAATCCAAAAATGCTGTCTTATGTTGTGTGTTCTTGTTAAAAAAAATGAATTATCAGCTGAAATGTGGCCGTGGGATATTTTTGCTGCGCTAGCTAGACCAAGGCCAATCTCGACAACCACTTTTAATGGGCTTGGTCTTTTCTTAGTCTCTGCGGTTTTGCACCATCTCATTCTGGTCTTGGCCCAAAGGACCGCTTTTGTCCTAATACTTACCCAAACCCAGTAAATGCACCCCCAAAAAACAAGTACAAGTAAAAACAGATACCGTAATAGGGCAAACGATCAAATTTTCCATAGTTCTACATTGTGATGTCATGCTTGCTTTAAAAAGGACATAAAAACATGAAGAAAATATCTATTTTTTTTAACAAATATTTTCACCACAGCAATTAGTTACAGGCTAATTTTCTCATCATCATTAGTGTATTTAAGTGTGTATACATCACGTTGTAACACTAAACCGTTTAAGGTCAGGGTCTCGATCAGGATTCAAATTGAGCTTCCATGTTAATTATTGACATTGGAAACAGCAGTTGACAAAACAGTCCAGGAAGTCCATTTAGTAGCTGTTCTGGGACTTCCAATCATTTAAGGTAATACAAACTTAAGACAGCCAACAGGCTTACTTTCCTGATGCTTACCCTCCATCTCAGTGTCTCAGGTTGTTCATAATGTATACCTCAATTCACGCTGCATAAATCACAAATTAACAGGGATTTTTCCCCCCGCTGTGCCCCTGCTTCACTGCGATAATGAGCCAATTAGAGGCGCCTCGAGGAGACTAAGAGTGATCCACTAGTAGGGGGGTCCAGGGATGATGATGTGACCACAGGCACACGCACACACACACACACACACACACACACACACACACACACACACACACACAGATATCATCATTCCCTAAGATCTCATCCTAACCGTCTTCACTGTGTGTCTGCTAACGCTCAAACAACAGTGACATTTACAGTATGCTTACATTACATCTAGTGCAACCAAAGTCACCCACTACAAACATGGGTGTAACAGGGAGTAACGTCGCGCTACACAGCAGTGAGCAACGCTGTATCAGTATTTCATTTTTGTTTTGCTACAGCTGAAGCAGTTACTCGACAAATCAGAAAATGTATTAGCAACGATTTTGATAATCATTAGCAAATTCTTTAACGCAAAAAATTCACTGGTTTCAGTTTGCCAGTTGTGAATATTTGGACTGAAAATGTAATAGGTCTTTTTTATTATTTCCAAAACCATTCATTTACTGAAAAGTATCAGTAAAATTAATTGATAATGAAAACAATCGAGAGTTGCGGAACACAGCAAAACAAACCAACAATCCTCATCGTTTAAATTTCAGCCCAGGCGGTCACTGTGATGACAAGGACCTTAATCGGACAAGCGGTCCACAGAATCCGGCAGTCAGAGTTCACTAAGCTTAAACTCTGGAGCAAAGTGAAGATTATTTCTGTCCTCCACGTATGATTATGAAAGGGTTACAAGCTGTACACTAAAATGACTCCAATCTTTAATCGACCCCATGTCCTAACCCTTACTTAGCCCCTTTGAAAAAAATGACTGCGCCGACTAAAAGTGAAATTGGTTCTCCCAAAAGACAAAACACACACACACATGCTTCAGAGGAGTTGCAGAGAATTGGGAAGCTCCCACGAGTCAATGGGTGTAACTGTGCAAATAAAAGCACGATGCTGCTGTTAAACAGGAAGCATGCTCAGTCAACTACAACTAACACACACACACACACACACACACACACACACACACACACACTGGTGATACACTGCTATTTGTTGTCACGCTCCAAGGACATCCTAAATACTACATTGATATTGGCTCATGCAAAGATATATTTGCATATATGTTGAGACGTACATGGAAAAAAAAGCACATTTCTCTGTATTTATCAGTGATATTCTCTTTATTTAATCAGAACTTTATAGTGGCCCTGTAACACTTCTGTTTTGTTTATGATGCTTCATTTTTTATATATTTGTATCTTGTTGTTGCCGTTATTGCCTGTTCATTGTCTTTTGCTGCTGTTGTTTTTCCATGTAATATCTCTACTCAAACATTTCTCGTTAAAGGAAAAATCAATAATAATACTGTTTTTGGTTGGGGGGGGGGGGGCGCGTTTGGACAAGTACAGAGAGAGGCTGTCAGAGGCAGGCGAGTCTGATACCAGGAAGTAGCATTATCATGAAAAAGAGGGAATGAGAAGTTGGAAGTGAATTCCCTGTCCCACGTGAGATATAGACACACACACACAAGCATGAACACAGGACAGTAAAAGCAGCAGATGGCCAGGGGATTATTCCCCCTCTATCCCCCCCCCCCCCCCAGACGGGCCGCTGCCGCTTTACTTGTGTCCCGTCATTCCAGCACAGTGTGCCGGTGTGTTCGCTGACCTGGTCTGTCCTCACCTGTACTCTCCTTACCTATGGCATCTGGTGGCCTACAAAATGCTTTCAGTTATTACCTTTATGAATCCGCACCGGGCCTTTATCTTGCATTACAAAACAAAAAAAACTAAACAAAAAAAATGACACAAGCTCCAGGTTTTATGCTGACCTGCACCAGTGAAGCGGGGACTGAATCCCTCGCTGCTATCTCGTCACGACCAGCAGTCCACCTGCACGTATTTTGCTCCCATTAATGCAGCATCGTTTCTCCTAATGCTATTTCATCACAGTAGCCTGACTCGACACTGCAAATTATTCATTACCATTACTGTATGCATTCATTCCACTGCTAATTGCCATCTAGAAATAGCTTGAGTGTGGGTACCGACTGCGCTGTCAGGGACTGTGTCCTCCCATCTTTGGCTTCTCATTCTGCAGCCATTCACTCTCTTCAGGAGGACTGCCAGCCAGCATGCGGGCTCTGAGGGCCCTCGACACAACAAGTAACAAGGAAGGAGGAAAATAGCCTCTGAAAAGTATTGCAGCTCTCAAGAAACAAGGATGCCACTCTTCTGGTTTGACTGCATTTTCCTCAATAAGATGGAAAGAGAGGGTTCCTTTAATCAGTGGGCCACATCTGCTATGCCAGGGTTAAAAACAGAAACTCGGGCTTTGGTCAAGCAGGTTTGTCATTGGTCAGGAGGATGAGGGGATACAGAACTCTCTCTCGAAATGTTCCATAAACATCATATGAGGTATATTTGCAAGACATAAAACTGGCAGAGAACGCTCGTGCACAACTGGCTTAAAAGCAGAGACTGTCCTACCAAGAAGAACGCCTGCGTTAGTTGTATCGGTCAGTGCCCCAAAACGTCAAAACATCCGAGGGACAGAGCCCTCTGGCGGCTGTAATAATTATGTTGGAAGCAATGAGGATGGATGGGTCAACAAAACATGAGCCTGCTGTTCATTTCCCATTCCAAACCAACAGCCAATGTTGTGTTTTTTAAAGCATGACCGTGATCATTCCCTACCCCTTGACCTCGTCTTTATTACCGTAATCATAACGACAAAGGTCCCCTAACCTTATCGAAGTAGGAATTTTGACCCAAACCACGATCTCTCCCTAAACCTAACCAAGTTGTCTTTGTGCCTGAACTGAAAGAAGCCATAACCATAGGAGTGGCCACATCATAAAACAGATTTGTGATTGCAGTGATTGGTAGCGGTTTTCGGAAGGGCACAGGCAAATGAGGTATCCTGCCGATAGGGCCGACAGTTCATGAAACACTTCTTCTGTGTGTCGTTTTAGAGGGCATGGACAAGCGACTTATTTCATCGTTTAATTTGGAGGACGTGCCGTAGAAGCCACAACTTCTCATACCTAGGTGACAAAATAGGTCATTTGTCTGTGAATTTGACCCATATAGGCAAATGCGCTGATCTGCCATCCCCCGCATGATAGGACAAAGACACTTTTTTTAGGCAACTAAAAAGGACTGCTACTACTACTACTATTATTAAGAAAGACTGTGGTCGTGGTGAGGTTGGGGGAAGATCACCTGGTTGGACTGTTGCTAGGTGAGCTGTGGTGTCTAAGTCAGATGCTTTGATTGCCAATCACCGTCAGTTGAACCAAAGTGGCTCGCACTCAAGACCGACAAACAATCAGCGCGTTGATGCACTTAAGTAGCCAGGTACATACTCACGGCTTCACAGTAATCAGGTTACTACAGTGCATGGAAACGCGTTCTCTGATTACCCGCGAAACCTGGTTTCTCTGCGGAACCGGGGGGGGTTACTCAAGTGCATGTTAAGTTAACGCGCTGAATGTGATGTCACACGTCCGACGTAGGTAATTAATAAATACTGCGCGGAGCAGTCATGACTTGAAAAGGCAGTGCAAAAACATACACAAAACGAGAGAAAACACAGACAACACCACGGCGTATATAGTTACATGATAACAAGGTGGGGTCAAGTGTACGGCTCACGTGAGAGTTACGGTTATAACGACTTCCCAGTCCGCATGGCTGACCATGTGCCTTTGCGTGGCAAAGGATGAACAAAGGTGAACCATGCCCGAGTTTGGCCAGGGTTTACGCTGAACCAGGAAACGGAGTAGTGAATTCATTGATTACACGGGCTTTAACTGAACTGAAAAAGAGACTTTGCAAATATTCTCAGAAATTGGTGTGCGACGCTCTGTGTGATTTTAAGACTTTGTCGTTTCGTTTTCAAAAAGGTTCAGCCAGTGACGGTCTCTTGACGACTAACATTTTTCTCCTCCACATACCCACACGTCGTCACAGGTATTTGGGGTTCAGTGTTTCTCCCTCAAGCACGCCTCAACATGTGGACGGAAAGAGCTGTGAATCAAATCACCAAGCCTAAAATTACTGAGCAGCACCCTCTCTACCAACTGAGCTACGGCTGCCCGGCCTTGTCGCGGTAGGACAATCATACGCCAAAAACACAGGCTCACAAGTTGTATGAGCTCATCAGGCTTCTTGCTAGTGTCCTACTGAACGGAAACATACTGTAGGTTGTTGCCAGCCATATCGTGCGCGTGCGACCAAATAAACAGGGAAATTTTAAAAAATTTAAAACTGCTGCACAGCCCTGCTCAAGCTCAAAAATTCCACAGGGCACCTTTAAGCTACAGCTTACAGCTCATCAAAAGTCTGGAAATCATCCATCTTGGTGTGGAAGACTCTGCCAAAGTCCACAGCTAAACAGCTACAAGTTTCTTTTAAAAGCGACCATCAGGAGCCGGCGGCGATTCCCACACAGTATACTGTTATCAAGAAAAATGGGACATATTGTATTGCTATAGATTTTGGGTCGCATTGTCCAGCTCGAGTCATCTAAAGCAAAACCCTCGAATGTGTGTACGAGATTCACAGAGGGTTTGACTGACACAGGAGCGCCCATCAATCTCTGTGCAAGCCATGAAACAAAATGA
Organism: Coreoperca whiteheadi; assembly: GCA_011952105.1. NCBI lineage: Eukaryota > Metazoa > Chordata > Actinopteri > Centrarchiformes > Sinipercidae > Coreoperca > Coreoperca whiteheadi. The sequence continues at coordinate 4,392,720 of CM022476.1, read as the reverse complement.
CGGTTTCTTTTTGTTTAGTTTCTTTTTTCATTCCACTTGGCTGAGCCCCACTGCGACCCCAGCTGTGCTTCACCTCCTCCGTGCCTCCAACCCTTCGACCGGAGCCCCCCCCCCCATCTCATCATTCTGTAATAGGCGAGTTTGATGGTGGTGGCATTCCAGCCTCAGGCAGCACTCACGCCCGCAAGATGAGAAATGGTCAAAAGCGATCAGCGAGAAACAATACCCCCGAGACTGAGCGTTCCAGATAGGCAGACAATAGTGTGATGGGGTGAAAATCAATCAGCATGTCTGTGAAAGAAGAGCAATTTGTAAGCTGGAAACGAGCCAACATTTTTAATAAACGGGTGTCAATGTGGGATGCATCGGGGGTTGTTGGTTTTTTTTTTACCTTTTATTAACTAATGTTTATCAGTCTGTATACACATGGTAGTTTTCAACACCAACTTGTTTCTTATTCTTTCAGGTACACGCCTGCCCAGCACAGCCACAGGCTCCTGCTCAAGGCCACTGGTCAACCACACTAAAACAGCTGCAGGTCAAGTGACTTGCTTAAGTGCACCCCGGCAGTAGTTGTGGCAGGAGGAAGCAATATCTCATTCAATTTCAATGATATGTATTTTTATAGGTTTGTATTTCAGAAGATGTTTTTTTTTTTTTTTTTTTTTTTTTTTTTTAATTCCTTTCTCTTTTACACATTTTGATTTGTTTAAGAGACAGGGTACATTCTCACGGCTTCACAGTAAT
>CM022476.1:4367943-4386505 GCA_011952105.1 Coreoperca whiteheadi | reverse complement strand
AGAGAGAGAGAGAGGGGGGGGGTGACATGCTGCAAAGGGCCCGGCCCGCAATCGAACCCGGGCTGCTGCGGTAAGGACTCAGTCTGGATGGACAGCCCTTTAAACCTAATTATAAACACGTTTTATCCCACATCAATATGCATTTTATTTATCTGAAAACCATCCCGGCACAGGGTTCAATTAGACACCTCCAAGATGTATGGTCTGAAAGAACACACACAGTTTTGTATATCAAGAAAGCCAGATGAAACCAGCCAAACGCCATGTGTTAAGGACATAAACACCTGCGTGACCTGCTGATGTTAAACTCAGACCAAACTGAAGCTATTGTGCGTGGCCCCAAACCGCCTCCGAGACGCCTTATCTATAGAGATAGTTCCTCTAGATGGCACTGGGGTGGAGGCTGAGGCTGGGGCATGGGCTGCGGCTGATGGTCGTAACGTGTATCTGTTGGGAATGCAGGAAAACGTCGTACTGCTCTGCGTCAATATATTTCCTTCATCACTGTGCTGCCTGAGTCGTTTGGCCGCTCACGTCCGGGACAGCCTTGATTTTGATGTCAATGTGGTTCCCTCTAGTGGCAGAAAAGAAAAACCCATAACACTTTCATGGCCCCATTGGATGCCCTAACTAAAGTAATCTCGGCGCTATAGCCCCTAGGGACCCAAAAGCAACAATTATTGTGAAGTTCTTATCATGGCTGAAGCAGAGGGATTGTGGAGGCCAACAAAATAACACAAACAGTCGTCACGATCTCAGCTGTGCGACAGTGCCAACAGCATGTCACGTATCAGGACTGAACACTCCCACAAACCTTAACCTTCACTAACAACATTTACTATGAATTCTCAGTTCCTATCAATCTTTTTACTTGAATTGGTGTTGCACAGTAGACAGGGCCATCAGTTTGTGCTTGCAATAGTCATTACTGATTCATTGTATGTTAGTAGTCCTGTAAGGGGGGGGGGGGGGATTAAAGGTAACTCAACTGCCACATACATTCGAATTGAAATCCATCATTAGATATTTTGTGTGAGCATTGGTTCACCATTCTTCTGTGTTTTATTTTATTTACAATAAAAAGAGCGGGAGGAAAATCGTTACCAACAGTAACCATACTGCAACCGGCTAGGACTTATTTTGCAGTTAAAACAATATTGAGTTGAATACTGATGAAGTCCAGAGGAGAGGGAGTCTTTTGAATTCCATACAGATTTTCTTTTTTCCTCAATGAAAATCCAGCGTAACACCAGAGATGTGTGTGTGTGTGTGTGTGTGTGTGTGTGTGTGTGTGTGTGTTGCTAATTTCGCCTCGGTTATCGTTATGATAGCAGAATGCAAATCTCAGGCAGCTGGTAACTGCCTGGTGAATTTGGGGCCTTGAACTGAAGCTAAGATGTCTGCCTCCCGCTGCTACACTCCTGCAAGTCGAGGAACGTGTCCCGTGGTCCCTTTCCAGTTCATGTGTTTAGTTTTCTGATGTTTTCAAACTGTTGCCCCTTTTTATACTTTGCAGCTGCTGGAGACGACGGCTACAGTGCGGCAGGGACCAAATTTAGACATCGTGTCTGACGATGAAAAATACTGTACTGTATTATGTAGCCTGCAGCCGGTCAAATCACTTATAAGGCAATATATGAAATGGTCTAATTAGTCTTTATTAATAGGATTCTTTTAAGGGGTTGGCCTAAGTTTAAGTGAAGCCAATCAAATCACTTATAAGAATCAGAATCAGAAATACTTTATTAATCCCTGAGGGGAAACTCTTTGCAACAGCAGCTCACCATCACGTCAGTGCACACGAGAATGGAAGTACTAAGCAAGGCAAAAAGCAATAATATAATACAAAATAATACAGGTAGCTACAAAGTGGGTATAAGTATAAATTAAAAATTTAAATAAGTAAGTGTAATGTACAAAGTGGGTTTACCAGTTAAGGTTATTATTACAGTATAAAGTAATAGTGCATGAGCTGTCAAGTTACGTGTTGTCATGTTGTGGGTCTTATGGGGTGTGTTTTGGGGGTGTGTGTTTATTCTGATGTTGCCTAGGTCGCTTAGTTCGCCTAGCGTCTTGTGTTTATTCTGGTCTTATTTTGTATTTGTCCATGTAGTTCATGTTTTTTTGCTTCAGTCTGGTTATTTCCTGTTTTATTTTGGTAGATGTCTGTTTCCCTCGGTCTTGGTTTACCTTGCTTCCTGTCCCTGATTCCCTGATTGTGTTCACCTGTGTTTGTCCTGCACCTGTGCCTCGTTGTCGTCACCTGCCCTGAGAGTATTTAGTTCGTGTGTTTCCCTGCGCTTGTGTGGGATCAGTGTATGTATGTGCTTGGCGGGCCGATGTGGTTTCCCGCCGATGGGTTTCTGCCCTATGTTCTTCTCTTCCATGAGACTTCTTTGCATTGTGGATTTTTTTGTTGTTTTCCTGGGTTCCTGCCTACTTTTCCAAGTTTGCCTGTGTACTCACTGGCAGCGGCATTAAAGACACCACTCTCCGAAGCATTATCTGCATTTGGGTCCTCCTTACCTCATCCAAAACCGTAACACGTGTAGCTTATTAACAATATATAATGGGACGGAGGATATTGCACAGCCGTACTAGAATTATAAATAAGTATCACAGAATAAATTGAAAACAGGGTGTATTGCACAGTAGTTTAAGCACCGAATATTCCAAATTATGTCCAGTATTGCAGAGAGGTTCATGATCGGTGTCCAGTTTAGTGACTTAAGGCAATAAGGCAATATATGAAATGGTCTAATCAGTCTATATTAATAGGATTCTTTTAAGGGGTTGGCCTAAGTTTAAGTGAAGCCAATCAAATCACTTCTGAGGAAAGGCCATGCATGTGATAGCCAACGATTCTGCACAGCACAGGGGGTGGGCAACCTTCAAGTGGAACTGATCATAGTTTGAGTCCAAGGGTTAACAGGAAGTAACTTAAAGGCTATCACTGAGGTATGGCATGCACGTGTTAAATATATGAAAGGAATATGTAGGCCTATAAATTTGTTTGAATATTTGTCAGTAAGTCGGTGTTTGACGAATTGGTGTTTTGTATTGACTCCGTTTCAGTACAGCTTGATCAGCTGTTACATCCGATCAGTAATAAAAATGCGTAGGCCTACGCATTTAGTAAATAAATTTTACGTAGAGAAGGCCTTGTGTTTCCTTGTCCAGCCACCTCGCTTATCTGAGCAAAATCGAACTGAGCCAAGCGCCATGATGGACGAGAAACGATGTCCACAGGCTCTTCTTGTTTCTCTATTTTGTGCCACCTCGTCGTGAAGGGCTCAATTCCTAAAATGCATCTTTAAGGAGCGAGGAGAGAGGAGGCCTGCCGGAGGAGCCAGGAAGAGCGAGGATGCCCAGGTGTATCCTTTGCGGAAGTCTTTTCGGCACCCGTGACGCATAAAAGAGGCGTGACAGTGGACAGTCGATGCCCCTTGCCTCGACTCCTCTCTCCTCGTGTCACTTCCTTGCCTCCTCCTCCTCCTCCGCTCGCATCTCAGGTGGTGGGGGGGGGGGACTAAGACGAGGGGAAGTAATTGAGGATGGACATAGTGAGAAATGAGAAGAGGGGCAGTTCAGCTGAGGATCAAGGAGACACAAAATGAAAGAAATGAGATGCCCTGTATACATCGGAGGTCCAATGCCTGTTCAAACAAAAGGACTGTAGGGTTTAAAACATGGCAGCTGATGCAAGGAATGAGCTCACATTTTCTGTTCCATAGCATGCAACAATAGACCATTTCAGCGACCATGCGCCATTCCTTAAAAAGAATCATGTTTTTTTTGTCCCAGTTGACGCATTGCTATTTTTAGCATTATAGCATCATTTCATGTTTTGCGTCTTCAAACACAACCACGCCCAGTGACCTTCTGTATGTACTGTTGTCTGCCCAGAAACTCACTGAGACCAAAACTGTCACCATGGTGATGCATTCTAGTGACTGGACTAAACACTTACAAGTACACAGCAAAGACTGCACAGGGTGCCCGCTTTGTCCCAGAAGTGATGCGGCTTCTCGGCTCATTTCGTGTGCAGCACTCCAAACAAAATGCAGTCCGAACAGTTGTATTGCTGAATCAATATATGCATTCGGACAGAACAGAGGGGCGGCTGCGGCTTGGTGGCTTGGTGGAAGAGCGGGCCGTCCACCCATCGGAAGGGCGGGGGTTCGATCCCGGCTTCCCCCAGCTGTGTCGAAGATGCTGAACCCTGAATTGCTCCCGAAGCTGTGCCTTCTCTGTGTGAGTGTGTAAGTCGCTTTGGATAAAAGCGTCTGCCAAATGTAAATGTAACGCTCAGTATATGTTCAGTTCAACTTTATTTATATATATTACAAATCACATTTGCCTCAAAGGGCAAAAACTACCCAAAAAAACCCTTTTAACAGGGAAAAAAATGATAGAAACCTCAGGAAGAGCAACAGAGGAGGGGTCCCTCTCCCAGGACGCACAGACAGGCAATAGATGTCGTAAGTACAGAATAGATTCATAGCAGAAAATCATAGCACATACAATTATGATGACAATGGCAAAATTGTAGTGTATTTATAATTATGATGAAAAGTGTGGGATGTAAAACATACGGGAAGATGATGGGTCCAGACGGCCAGCCGAGCAGCTCCAGGTGGAGCCCACCGAGCAGGACCCGAGCCACTCGTCCCCCTCCACCGTAGACACAGCAGCACTGCCCCGGCAGGTCGCCATAGTCACAGATCCAGATGCATCCCCGGACACTGAAATACCTGCAGAAAGTGACAGTGAGAAAGAAGAGACGGACGACAAAGCACAAAACTCCGGGAGAGGGAAGAAGTCGAGTTAGTGACATGCATCTATGGGATGAGAGTGCATACGGATGGAGAGGAGGACAGAGGTGAAGAGAGAGAGGTGCATCCTGGGAAGTCCCCCGACAGTCTAGGCCTATAGCAGCATAACTAAGGGATGGTTCAGGGCTCTCCTGAGCCAGCCCTAACTATAAGCTTTATGAAAGAGAAAAGTCTTTAGCCTATTCTTAAATGTGGAGATGGTGTCTGCCTCCCGAACCCGAACTGGGATCTGATTCCACAGGAGAGGAGCTTGATAGCTGAACGATTAAGTTGTCATGCGTTAACAGGTACCCTTCTAAACAGGTCAGTCATGTTTGACTTTTATTGCATTCCATGATAGTATATCAGATTCACTGAAGTCTGCATCTGGCACGCTCAAAATCAGCATTTAAGCCCTTGTGGGTTTGATAGTTTTGAATGGCCCAAAAGCCTCCACAACATTACAGAGTACGGCACAAAGAACGTAGCGGAGTGAGTGGCAATTGGTGGGTTTGACCTTAAGTGGCAGTAGACATAATGAAAAGGCATAACATTTAGGCTGCTATCCCTTACATAAGCAGGAGGTGACTTTGAACTACACTTACCATCCAGTCTATGCCTTATGCTGTAGCTGTAGCCAGATCTTCGTTGACTTTCATAGTTGAGATGGGTCCCACTCACTCAAAGAGTCGAAGGCACAATACCGTGGGAACTAAGCATGAACTTGGAAATGAACCACATGATAAATGACACTTTTATGTGAACCCACCCCGATGAATCCTACGTGCTGGGTGCAGCTTCCGTCTGGGCAGGAAGACGACGGGAGCCAAAATTGCTGCTCGGCCGGTAAGCTGGGCACCTGGGGCTGAGGCTTGGCCCTGAGAACTGGGATCCTGGGGCTGGTGGCGCATGTCCCCAATGCCAGACTCAAATCCAGCGATTAGGAAGCTCTTGATAAATGAGCACCCAGCACAATTATAAACTCGGGTATTCCCTCCTTTGAAGGACCAAAGATATTTCTGTTTCACAACCACAAGGGGAACGACTTCCACATACTGCAAGTGAACCGTTCTTTCAATTCATGGCACTCGGTTCAAAAATATAAGACTTTTGAACATTGCAGGCTTCCATCGAATTGCCTGAATCGCAGCAGCAGCCATAACAGCGTCACACTTAAAAAAAAGCAAGCCAAGGTAACACAACAATCTCACTCTTTTTAGACGTGAAGATTTGAAATGCTTTTCCTTGTGTGTGTGTGTGTGTGTGTGTGTGTGATGCCAGGCGTACCGGGGGAGTTTTCTAGAACATGAAGGCTTTTAGATTACAAAGAACATTTCCTGTTGAACCACTGAAAGCATTTTGGGCTGTTGACAAATGTAGGCCTCAGTTGCGCATCTGGCATGCTTTACAGCCGTAACCTTGGACAACTACGCCTTCATCTGTAGGAATAAGTGTCGGTTCAAAGTATGCTCTTTGGTAAATGCAGTAACTTTAGATAACCAGCAGATGACGCTCTGCCTATGCAAGGCTGAAAAAGGGACACTTAACTCTGAATTCTACCCAGCACAGGTCCTATCACTGGTTGCTGCTAGTTTCAATTCGTATTAACCTGTGATTAAAACAAAAAAGACAATGATTCAATGTATATTTGGATACATGTATGGACATTCCTGTTCCTGACATAGAGTCAATGCACTACAATTGAGACCTGTTTCAAATAATTAGGATGATAATATCTCTCTGGAGCAGAGATGCTAAAGAAACCGCGAAGCTACTAACCAGCAGCCCGCGCACGTTAGTGAGGAGTAGATGTCCTTCTCAGGGACACTTCCGCAAGGGTAGATGCTTCAAAGCATCGTCCAGCTGAAACAAAGACAAAAACGCAACAGTCACCTTGTTGCGTGTGAAGCAATTTTCCATAAATCACTTGTAGAGACATTGCTTTTTTAATTTGTTTGGAGAGAAAAAGAATCTTGGCTTCTCCACATTTTTAAAGTGCAGTGTGAGTTTGAAATATTGTTGAGTACGAAACCCTATCAGATATCTGATGAAACGACAGTGTTACCCCCTGGTGGTGTTCCTCTGACTTTTTCTAAAGTAACTGACTATATCCCTTTTCTGTTAAAGTAGCCATTGCTTTTAATGCAAAGGGCTGTTTGACATCAGAGAGGTGTACAAAGCTGGCCTGAGCTGGGGACTGATTTTGATGTTTAACACCATATCTCGTCTATCTTGTTGGCACTTTGATGTCTTGTCTTATCTCCAGTCCGATCCTCGCTGTTGTTGTAACAACCGGTGTTCAATAATCTCTAGTAATCTGCCACGCACGTCACTGCTGCAGCAATGAGAGGGTTTCCCCACAGGGAACGTGAAGGTTTCATGAAGTGAGAACCTGTGCTCGGTCCAACTGCTGACTGTCAGCAGGGCAGAGAGGGAGCTGTCGGGGGTTCGTTGGGGTTGGGTGGGATAAACGGAGCCAAATCAAGAGAAACATGTGATGAATTGAACATCGCAGATGGTTAAATTGCTAACCCTAACATGCTGCTCTGGACGGTGGTGCGGTCTGGTGACACACTGGTTGAAGACCTAATGAGAGATGTGCAGTTACGTATATGCTAACACGTTTTAACGCTTTTTGAATTCTAAATTATAGGGAAAATTAGGTGTACTCGCCACCAATGCTCTTTCTAGATTGTGTCGTCGACAACCTGACTTTTTGACAAGAACCAACGGAAGAGAGACTGCATCGCCCCCGTTTCAACCTTTCTACACCTCACATCTGTTCATGTCGGGATGGATCAAATGTAAATCTAATGTTTGATGAAAATGGAACCATCTGAAATGGTTCATGATTTGGCCCCGGGAAAAAGAGAACCCCCTGTGCCATGTGGGGGACTTTGCTCGGCAGGGACATGATTCACGGCCAAACTTTTGTTTGTCCTCAATTTTTGCTGGGACAAGATATTTTAAACATGTTTTATTCATTGAAAGCTTTAACAGAGCTAACATTAGAACATAAAATAACAAAGATTGAGTAGAGCTCTTTTGGCCATGGAGCGCTGCGTGATTTACTCCACTTAAACATTTCATTTATTCTATCTTCTGCCATTTTATTTTCTTTTAAGCCCCATATCCCTGCATATCCTATCCATGTAGGCCTACATTTGGGTATATGTAAGGAGATGACCTATATGTATGTGTGTTTGTGTGTCGTGCACGTATTTGTCTCATTGCTTTAATGCTTTATCATCATGTTAAAGCACTGCTTTTGTACAAAATTAAATATACCAATGGTGCTGTGCAAATTTGAATTATACTGAATGTGGAGAATGAGCAACATCCCTGCATAATTACAGCTCGTTAATGCCTGCGCAGTTTTCAAATCACGCTGGGTCCCAGGCTGAGGCGACAGGCCGCATGAGCGCGCCCGCCGTCCCACCCCGGGGTTAGATAATCCAGTCTGGGACCGAGCCGTGACCTCAGGCTGACGTGACGCTCCGGCCCAGCCCATCGCGTCGGCATCGCAAAGCGCGACGCGACGCGACGCGACGCCCCGCCGCCGTCGTCTGCCCCGCAGCCTCACACAGAGAAAACTGTGCTCTCCGCGCGTCAAGGACTAGCGGCGCAGCGGCGCGGTTGTCTGCAGCTGCATAATGCTTCGTATCGGAAACAGAGCTACTGCCGGACAACTGCGGCAAGGTGAGTGTGTTTCAATTTAACGTTAGCCTTGTGTTTGTGGGGTGGGGGGGTCAGAGAAAATGTTCCTCTTAGCAGCGTCGCCTCGGAGGCAGAAAAGAAAACGATGCCTTCAGTCGGTGAGGACGGGAAGGACGCCGCCTCGGCTCTCAACCGATACTTTCCGCACCCAAATTCACTTGTCGTCTTCAAACAGGCTGTCGTGTTCGCGAGACGTTTTAAGGGAATGGCGATGCTAGCTTGGCTGGTGGCGTCACGTATTTATTATGTGTTTTGTTTTGTTTTTTTATCGCAGTGGCACAAAGGCAACGGTTTCATACATCTTCTGTCTTTCATGTTTTGTTTGCGGGCTAATAGATCGTGGACAGGGGATGAAAACCATTTAATTAGACAATAACAAACGGTCCGTGTTCGTCCACGACGCGCTGAACCGGTTCAACGTTGCCACACCAGCGGCCTGCACCCCCCCCCCATGTCATCGCCGTATTGACCCGATACCGCCTGGAACAACAGCGGCACACAACCGGTGTCAAGGTGGACACAACGAAGACTCGACTTCCGCCGACATGTAGCAAAATAAAACCACTAGTGAGGGCGGAAAGGACTGATTGGACAACAGTATTACTATGAACGCATTCATTTTGGCACCCAAAAGCCCTTGAATCAAAACAGAATAATCAAGTGTATAATTTATTAAATATTTAACAATCACTTAGGAAAAAAAAAAGAAGCAATGGCCTAAATGTCAAAGGAATAAAAAAAAACCAAGTAAAACATATAAAGAAGAAAATTGTCAAAATAACATTGCCATTATAAAATAATGGCGTCTTTTTATGTAGAAAATAAAACAGCATTTAGAAGAGGGAGATGCTAATAAAATACAGCAATTAAAAACAATGAAACCCAAGGACCAGGCTGTAAAATCAAGGATAAAGTCACAACAAGGGACACCTACAACATCAATGGAAGGCAATCACACATCTATAATTTCATATAACACCATAAACATTACAGAATTTGAAACTACTCATTATGAAGACCCTCAGGAAATACAGTATAGTTCATACTATGTTTTGTTTTTTTTATAGCCATATGTTCACTTTGTACAGCTTTCAGATATGAGATGATTTGACTATTCGGAAGTGATCGTGGTTGATCTTACTTTACACGCACTACATAGGCTATGGAAAGCGTTTTTGGCTTTTATTTTGAAGGCTACTGGCTGTGTTTCCCGGTGCATTCTGGAGGCTTTATGCTGGTTGAGTCTTGAGGCGCAGTACATGCAATATGGTGGGGGTGGGGGTGCAGATATCATATAGGGTTTTTGCTACTTAGATATATTAACATGACAGGTACCCTCCCTGTAAATCATCATAGTAAGTATGTATGTAAGTAAGCAGTAGTGATCTCTGTGACATATTTAGTAGATAGTGGTGTTTGTATAGGGACTCGGTTGTTGCCTGCTAATTTCTACTGGACCCTTTTCACATAATTATTGTATGCGTTTCTGCCTTGCTCAGTTTGTCTCACATTTGACGTTAAACAATGGGAATCCACGCGGGTACAACCTGTAGGTTAATACAGTAGGTGGGCCGCTTACCTAACTGACCCCCGTGCTGTTGGAGACGCCCTCATAGGTGACCTCAGGAGGAGATGAGAGGGGAGGGAAATGCTTCAAAACGTGGTTGTCCTCCTGTTATGTAAAGCATTTGCTGTTGTCTTCCTCTGCCCTGCTCCCTGGTCTCCAGAACTTTAGTCAGATTTATTTACAGCGTCAACAGTTTTTTGGCCTCCTTTGCTTACTCCCGCAGTATAATTACCATCATCCATCCCTTCCTTTCCAGCGGGTCCCTGCCTGAAGATGGATAGGTGGCTATTTTTATGGGGAGATCGTACTAAAGACGCTTTTTGTTATTAGCTTTACTATTAATGTCAGTAGCAGTAGCAGGCCTAACAGCTGCAAGTACAAGTACTTGTAGCAGCAGCAGCAGTAGTTATGTTGTGAGGTTCAGACAGTTGAGAAGTTCTCTTCAGATTATCCACCTAGATTTGTTTTCCGATAAGTAGTTGGTTCATTATAATGGAACGGTTGTAATGGAACATTGCCTGCGTCGAAAAAACGCTGAAAAATGCCCGAAAATTCATCGAACTCGCCGACAAACGACAGAAAGAGATCAGCTCAGCGGGCGTAGCGCGACGTTTACGGTCACAGTATTACTCCAAACTGTCAGTGCTTTTAGGGGCCATTGTGTCGTTGCTCTTCAGGGTAAAAAGTCACGCTGGGATTGAAATCTATAACTTGCATTTTGCGTTTGCATTTAGTCAGTTATCAGACGCTTTTATCCAAAGCGACTTACATATGAGAACATTCACAAACAGAGCTTCGGGAGCATTTTTCGGGGTTTAGTGTCTTGCTCGAGGCTACTTCGACGCATGGCTGGGGGATCGAGCCGCCAACCTTCCGATTGACAGGTGACCGCTCTGCCCACCAAGCCACAGCCGCCCCGACTTAATGACAAGGCTGTGGCAGCAGAAGTGCAGTTCTCAGAGCGGTATACCTTTCTTTTCCTTTCCTTGTTTGCCTTCTTCAGCTAAAGGCTAGTCTTGCCAAAATAAATGGCCGAGTCCAGACACTGACTGGTAGTAGGTAACTTTGCCAAACGTTCTCGCACGGTGGCAGAGCGGCCAGCGCTCCCGCCTCCCAGCAAGGGCTCGATCCCCGGACCAGACCAATGTCACGCGATCTCCCTGCGTGGAGTCTGCGTGTCCTCCCCGTGTGACCGTGGGCTCTCCGGCTTCCTCCCACCGTCCAAAGACATGCATGTTTAGGTTAATTGATGGCTCCAAAATTGCCCCTAGTGGATGAATGTGCGCGTGAATGGTCTGTGACGAGTTGGCCACTGTCCAGGGTGTACTCCGCCCAAGGCCCAAAGTCACCCGCGTTCCCCTAACGGGAACAAGCGGTAGAAAATGACTGACTGACTGGTTAGTTGCAGCTCTACTGTGTATTACCACGACATGGCTTGCAAGTAGCCGTCGTTTTCATCACCATTTCATTTCTCGATGTCATGATTATTGATTTGATGGGATCATCTAGTGTAAAATAATGGAAATAATGTCTTAAGTGACAAAATCCCAGAGCTCAAGTTGTCATCTTCAAATTGCTTGTCTCGTCCCAACTGTCCAAAACCCGAGTGTAGCAAATTCCTCAACTCCTGAGAATTTGGAGCCGGTGAATGTTTGCGTTGATAAATGTTGGCGAACGTCATTTACGGCAGCAGCATTTTTAATGTTCTCTAACGAGCCCAACGCTGGATCTGTCGCTGTGAGCGGGGACGCGTGAGTATTGAGCTAATCATCCTGGCATTGCGAGTGCAAACCCCTCAGCATCGCGGCCACGCACGCCTTTTCAAAGCGCGGATGATTCAGTGTGTCAGGCGACGGGCCCGTCCTCGGTGTTCAGCTGCAGTCTTCCCGAGCTTGGAATGCGTGTGTGTGTGTCTCTCTCTCTCTCTCTCTCTCTCTCTCTGCGTTACGTAACCGAGGGCCCGCGGAGGCCGGATGTGCATAGTTTCTCTGCGTGTGTGTGTTTGATATGTGTTCGTGTGTCTGTGATGTGCGGATCTCTGACCTGTAGAAGCACAGATGTCACGCAGGTCCTATTGTGTGTTATCCAGTCTCCCTGAATAGGGTTTTTCAACACTGTCACCTGCAGCTGTACTTGGTGGGGTGGGGGGACTGTTACCTAAATGCTTTGGTTGGCTTGTTTCTTTGGAGGTTGTCCAATGTTGAAAGATTACATTTCAACAATATAATTATTTTGAGAACTTCTCAAGGAATGCCAACACCCCAAGAGCCCCTTTTTTTTTTTTTTTTTGCCTGAAACTCTCTATTGTTGCCGTACTTAAAACAAAAACAAGCTTGTGTAACTCCGAGCTTGGACCATCCTATTCCCATTGCTGCCATTAATGCTATAAATATCTGCAACCATGACATTTAAAAGGAGAAAAAAAAAAAAAAAAAGTCTCTCACTAAATTGTGTCCTCCAAATCAGATTTATTTGCAGGTTAAAATATTTATTTAGAGGGGGAAAGGTCGGAACGGCACATTTATCTCAATGTAAGTTTCTGCTGATTGCTGTCATAATGGTCTGCTCTCTGTGTCTGAGTTTCCGGCAGCTTACAAGTGTATTGCTCTTTGAAAGGGTGTACTTGCATTGTTTCGCTATTATATTATCAGTGGCATAAAGTGGTCTTAAAATGACCATAATATCGTTTATTGCAATGTTTTCTAGGACAATATTATCGTCCAACAAAGGTAGTACATTTTGCTGCTGATACTTTTACTTGAGTACCTTTTTTTTTTTTTTTTCTGTACGTTATTTTACTTTGTGGTACCTCTGCTTTTACTTACGTGAAAGATTGACTCAGAATCACAAAGCCAGCAGAGGAAGAAATGTTCAAAGTGTAAGGACACGGCCATCATTCGTGTTTTTGAAAGGAGAATTAATGTGTGCATGGTGGAACACACACACACACACACACACACACACACACAGAGCTTTTGCCCTCTAGCTTATTTTGATAGTTCTCGGCCTGCAATGCTTCACTGATTAAAAGGCACCCAGACGACTGTATGAGAGCTGTGTGTGTGTGTGTGCTGCAACAGATGAATGTTGCCCGGGCCTGCTCTGTATTTTGGGCTCATTTGTCTGACTGTGAAAGAGCACTGAGAGCTTTCGGGACACTATCAATACACTGTGGACATTTTCGCCGCGCTGCTGTGTGGAAGTCTAGTAATTACAGGACTGGTCGGTCAGCTGCTAAATCAGGGTAGAAATATGGAGGGAGAGGCGAGAACTTTCTCCAGCGAGACAAAACAAATGCACTGACGTTCAGAACACATTTCTATGTTTTGATTGTAGCCGAATGCCTTAAAAATATAAATCCTTCAAGCCTGAAGTTGAACTGAATGCATCAGTGGATCCTTATTATTTGGCTCCACAGACTCCTGATCCTCTGCTGCCTTTGCAGTTCCAGAGTTACTGGCAGGAACATTCAACTTGTTAAAGAGATTAACACCCCGCCGTAGAGGAGTAAAGGCAAGACCTGCCCAATGAGAGACCTTTCCCATGGCAGACACTCAAACTTTGAGTTGACTAATCGATGAGTCGATTTAATTGTGTGTCAAACAATATCTGGTTCCGGCTTCTCAAATATGAGAATTTTCTGCTTTTATTTGTTTTAATTGTAAATGATGATCAACAGATTAATCAACAATGAAAATGACCATTAGTCGGAGCCCTAATAGCGTTCCATTTTGAGGCGCTGGATGCCGGGCCTTGGTACTGTGTGTAGTGGCTCACAGGCGCAGCTAAATGGAACCGGGCCGTCATTGGTGTTACTAGTTACGCGGGGACATTTCCTGTTATGACAAGTCACAATGCCAAGTGACAGGTTGTTGTTGTTGTTGTTACACGCACAGTGTAAAGGGTTTTGGCTCAGGTAATATGCAACAGTGGCACAATATTTCACTGAATATCAGCGTGATTGCTTTCATATGTTATATTGTATTTTCTTTTAAATATATTTGCTATATAGATACATGTCGATTTCAGAAAAGACACCTATCCATAACATGACTTTGATTACCATACCCCTTCCACTGTTTCCTTGCGATACATTTCGCTCATTAAAGTTGGCCAAGATACTATAGTTAAACAGTGCTGATGCTGTGCATGTGGTAAAGTCAAGACAATCTAATACACAAGGCAAGAGCACGGTGTGTTCAGGCAGAACACCATGAACAACATAAAAGATCTCTTAAATAAGTGTTCTACAAAGAATGTTCACCAAATTGCACATTTTTACAGCTATGAAAGGCAGAAAATGACTCGTTATTATACTTTTAAGTTGGTGTCCTTGCATCCATAAAAATAATAATAATAAGGACATGAGGTGGTAAAATAGTGCCAAGGCCAGTTCAGTATTTCCTCCCTCTCACGGGGTTTGGGCAGTGAAATCTGCTGTGGGCCCCCTACGCTGAAAGTACTGTCGGACTCCGATCAGATCTGGCTGCAAGCGTCAGCAGTCCATTTCAGTTGGATATTTGTGTGTGCAGCAGCATAGAGAGGAGATGGATGGTTGGGAGGGAGGAAGATGATTATAGAGGCAGAAGTGGGCAAAGGAAAGACATATTACACTGCAGCGCACACAGTGGATGGAAGCAGAGCAGAGCAGAGAGAGTGAGGAGAGCAGGGATTTTTAGTGACGCTGAAGGTGGGGGATGGGGAAAGCATTATGGGTCGAAAGGAAGGTTGTAAAGAGACCGAGAGGTGCTTGGAAATGGACCAGAGCGAGAGGAGGAGGAGGAGACTGAGGAGGACAGAGTCAGCACAGAGCGAGTGACGTGACGGCTGGAAGAAGAGAACGGCAGCTTTACAAACAAGATATTTGTCTCCGCATGTTTTGTATTAACGTACCTTGTGTGTTTGTGTTCATGTAAGCCCTAGATGTGCAGCAGTCTTAAGTTATTCTTAATTAATCCTCGTGGGCAAACTTGTCTTCTACATTGGACGCATCCCAATCATTCAGATAAAACCGTAAAACTAAAACCTTTGAGGACTGGATCGCTGGAGTAAAGGTACAACACGAATGCACTCAATCCCAAAAACTAAGTTGAATTCAGTGTGCAAATCTAATACAACTCGGAATCATTCTTTTATTTGAAGTCCGAGCTGCAACAATTAGTCGATTCCTTGTTTAGTCGATTGAGAAAGAAAATGAATCTGAAACTATTTTCATAATTGTTTTTGTCTTTTTTTTTTTTTTTTATAAAAGAAAGCTGAAATGGCAAACATTGGCTGGAACCTGCTTCTCAGATGTGGGGATTTTATGCTTGTCCTTTTCCTTGTTTTAGGCTGTTGGTTGGACAAAACAAGACATTTGAAGACGTCACCTCGGGCTGTGGGAAATTATAACGGACGTGTTTTCTGACAAAAACGATTAGTGTTTTAATGGAGAAAGTAATCGACAGATTAATGGATAACGAAGATAATCATTAGTTGCAGCCCTGAAGTCCAGTCATTTCTAAGTGGTCCTGCTGACGCAAGACGTCATGTTTCCAGCTGCTTAAAGCTGGGCTAGTGTCACAGCAGGAAAAGCTCAGGTGTGCGCGATAAAACGAGGGATGGCTGAATTCCATTTAGCTGTGCATGCTGGCTCCCTGTCACGGCTGACACTTGAATAGAATGGAGCCAACATTAATGCTATAAGTAACACCTGTGATTTGTGAAAAGGTGTGCTGTGAAAAAGATTTATGGATAAAAAAAAAAAAAAAAAAGTTCTATGTCATCACACATTTTTCCAGTAAGTTTCAACATCGAGTTCATTGCCAAAACCCAAGCTATCTATAATTAGGATTATTTATTTATTTTTGCCAGTCACTTTGTGAGAATAGCTGTCGTGATTGTCATGCCTCTCGACATGCTGAAGGATTACATGCTCCTTCGGACAATTCTGTGTAACGTCAAAATACTGTTTCATCACACTTACAGGGCTGTTTTTCTTACTTCCTGAAAAGGCAACATGTTGGCCATTTTTCTCTCCACCCCTGCAGTATTAGAGCTGAAAGAAGAACCGTATTTTACTTTTATGGATCAACAGCAAATGAATCAACAACAATTGTGATAATCGATTGATCTTTTCAATGATGTTTCAAGAACAAAATGCCCAAATCTTGCTGTTTTTCTTCGTCACTTGATAGTAATCTGAATATCTTGTTGGACGGCCAAAACAAGCAACGTGGAAATGATAGCATTTACTATTTTCCAAGAAGAGATGATAGGAGGTCAGTCGTTAATGAAAATGATTGTTAGTTGCAGCCCTGTGCAATATGAATATTTTTACTAGACGTTCTGGTATTGTCTCAGTTAACAGTGCCCAACATTGATGCCCACTGGCTTTAAAATGAATTAATTTAAGGGAGGGATTATTCTCTGAGAGAAACCAAATCATGCTCTTGAATTCAAATCCAAACCTTTTTTTTTGCTTCTTGAAAGGATATTTGGTTTGCAGCCGGGTCTAACAGAAAACACATCATATCCGTACCACGTGCGCTTTTATTAATAATCAGTTGCTTGTTAGTGCAGAATACAAAAGCTATCGTGTATGCATAATTTCCTGTAAAAACAATTAAGCTGATCTGCTGTAAATGTGCTCGTTTGCATTTTACGCAATCTGCTACTGCCTGCCACGTTCCTCCTGCTGGTGGCTGGATGGCAGCGAACGCTAATACCTGTCAGTGGTGGCAGCACGCCGCTCCGCTGTTATGCAAGCGCCTGTAAGCTCTTGAAGTTCAGGCAGAGAAGCGGGTGAGGAGGCAAACTGTCACTAAGCCTTTGGTGCAGCTGGGATCCATGTGGTCATGTGTTCATCTTTAGCTCGCTCAGAACACACTGGTAGATCAAGGGATTGACCTGTGTGCGTTACTGTTTGTGCTCATGGGTACGCGCATGAAGGGTGGACTTAGACTTTTAAAGGTGCCACATGTAGCAGTGCTGTATTCCATTTTTAGGTGATACTTAGGTGTGATTTATCATAAACAATTGTTGTGGAAAAACATACAGTATACCAGACTTTTATTTAAACCTTCAGTTGATCCTGTGAGATTTGTCTTTGGCTTCACTGAGGTTATACTTTTGAAAGAAAATACACTTTGCTCCAGACGTAACCCGCCCTCGTCTTGTGCTGTGCCAGAAAGGCTGGCCATACACTTCCCACCGCAGCAAACCGTGAACCTTCTTAATGTGAAGTGCACCAGAGAGGTCAGCGGAGGATAGTGGTCGATGGTGTAATTCCAATAATGACTCAACATCAGTGTGGTAATGGCAACGTTGACATAGCGCTTTTAAAGCACCCGTTTTTGATCAACTGAATCCCTACCAGCTTCACCCATGATGTTTTGTAGCTGGCCCAGACTTTTGCCCTGTGAAAGAGGCAAAGGGATGGGAGCGTTCTCCTGAAAAGGATCAATAAGGCTTCACATTTCGCTGTATCGCCGACGACGTGGACATCAGGTCACGCCAGCATATTCGGTGCCACCTGTGGTGTTTTTTAGCTTCAAGGCCTATAGTTGAAAACAAAATGGTCCCAATAGATTAGGAAATAGCATAGCGAGCCATATATAAAACTCAATGTCAGAGTGAAAAAGGGCAGTAGATGTGGATTGTTATTGTCTCAGAGCAGAGAGGAAATGGAAGTGGAATCCTTTAAACTTCTAAGGGATGCAAATTGAAAGACATTTGGTCTGTATATAAGACATGAGTCTGTCTATGGTCGGTCTGACACCCTTCTGATGCTACTATTCTCTTTTTATGCGTGCTGACAGCATAGCTTTTGGTGATCCGATGACTTTACCTCTACCGGCACCAGCTGGTCAAAATGTCTTGTCCGAGACATTTTGAGAGAAGACCTAAAACTTGATGACCATATTTCTTTCAGCCATAGCTGTGCCTTTAAAATTAATGCAATCATAACCTTTTGATATAATATTCTACATGTTAACAACAGCGTGTTGTCATTCAGCCCAAAGCCCAGCTGAGCCTAAGTAGAGCTGATGGAAGTTAAACAAAGTCTGACAATGTAGAGCTGAGTCTGAAATGGCCTAAAATGGCTACCACACAGAGGACAAACCCTCCTTGATTAACTTAACATCACGGCCTCTTCCTCCAGTGCCATCCTCAGGCCAAACATAGGAAAGCTGCCTTCATTTTTCATCTATCATACTGCGGCTATTAACACTTAGTTTTGAATAGAGTGACAGCTTTAAATTGTGTCACTTGGCTGGTGTTGGTGGGGGACTTCCACCCCGATCCATGGCTCAGTATACTGTGACATTGGGTCATTTCCCAGTTGTTTCCTATCTCCCCCCTCCCCCCCCCCCCCCCCCCCCCCCCCCCCCTCCCCCCCCTTCCCCACACCCCCCACTTCTTTTAAATTAATTAAAAAATTTTTTTTTTTTTTTTTTTTTTTTATTTTTTTTTTTTTGTTTTC
>CM022476.1:4304767-4367918 GCA_011952105.1 Coreoperca whiteheadi | reverse complement strand
CCCCCCCTACATATCCGTGTCGCTGTTTTGACATACTCTGTCTTCCTGGTCAGACAAAGAATAGCCACTTAACAAATTGTCTCGCATCACTGCCGTAGTTTTTTTTTTTTTGGGTCAGGCTTTATTTGGCACTGCTGTGAGATGGTGAGTGTGTGCAACAAACCCTCTTTTCATTCAGTTAGAAGCACACACACACATACAGAGCACTGAGCCTGTAACTCAACTACCAGACAGCTACAGACAGTGCCACTGGTGCAGGAGACGAGAGAGAAACGGAGGATAACTGAAAAACGAGTTCACAGTGACCGTGCGTTTTGTTTAAAGTGGCTTAGAATCCTCATCACTGAAAGCAGGGTGGGTAACCAAGACCAACAGGCAGCCAAATGTCTGATCTTTGGCTGGCGTTGTTCTACCACGTAACCGAGTCGAGTCAAACTAGTTACATAGGCTTTGGGATATCTTGAAATCCTTTCAATAGTTAAACGTATTTTATATACCCTTTATTGTGTATACCTACCATACCAATGCTTAATGGATCAAATGGATCAGAAGAAAGCAAGAATAGCAACAAGAAAAGCGGGTATACCTCCGCCAGTGGCTGCAAGATCCTCCAAATTTGGTATTTTTGTGTTGTTTTTGGCAACCTCTAGATTCTACATTTACATTCAAGCGTAGCCATTCTTTTTGAAGATGTGTTTAGGTTCCAGTAACTGCTTCAAACCTCATTTAGATTTCAGTGTGAAGCAGGTCCTAACTAGGTGACCGTTTGCTTCTTTTACAAACAAGACACATTTTAGGACGCCAAGATGACCAAAACATGCTTTACTGGGCATGTCAGGTCATAAGCAGGCACACACACACACACACACACACGTTCTGTTTTCAATTTTGGTAGAAAGGGTCACATGTGCACTTCATTTTAAAGAAATCATATGGCATTGTTAAAGTGAGGTTATATGATGGTGGTGATGGTTCATTCTTCATTTTATTCGTTTACTTCGAAGCTCCCGGACAAACCTTTGTTTAGCCAACAACCTGACCTCATGTTCTAGTACGGGGCAATACAAATTTAACTTTTCTATATTGGAATTCATCAGCTATTTTGGCTTCTACATAAAAAGGTTGTCTTCTTCCCCATTGTATTGTACAAATAGTCACAAGATTCCATTCAATAAACGTGAGTGAGTGTGAAATACATCCAATCGTCGTGATTGCCACCTCCTCTGGCTGCCGTCTGTCTCTGCCTGGCTAGGGTGTGCCTTCGCTCGGATGCCCCTCTCCCAGGCTCAGATTTATTCCTGGAAGTACAGCCCTGATGATATAAGAGGGAGGATGTCCTGTTGTTACAGCTTTGCTTTCCTTTTCCCCTCAGTGCGTGTGTGTGTGTGTGTGTGTGTGTGTGTGTTCATAAATAGGTCAATTTCCCACCCTACTCTCCAAGATGATGACACACAGTAATGGGGGATTTTCCAAAGAACCCATTAAGGACGTGTTTGTGGAGAAAAATCAAAGCTAATTGGCTCCTACAAGAACCCTCAATGAGTCCCTAGTTGTCAGAGTATTGGCATGGATAGGAAAACCTGGTGGTATTTCTCTCTGCTTCTCGGACTCTGTAGCAGCAGGCAAACCCAAGCTGAAGACCAAGGAGGGAAGTACACTCAGGATATGCGCTTCTGTTTATACCTGTGTTTGTGTTCTTAGAAATTGGCCTCAAAGCCAATGTTTTCTAACATGTTGCTGATTCTTGTTGGTTTACCCCCCCCCCCCCCGAGGAATATGTGGTTTAGTCAGGAATTTATAACGTTCCATGGTGAAGTACTTGTAGTTTGTCCCATTTTGTTCTGGTAAATATTCGGGATGCTCTTAAAGTGGCAATCATGGCTTTTTGGCCACTCTGGAGCAGTGGGAAAAGCCATAAACACAACATTGAAGAAGTTTTTATGGCAAACTTGCATCCAGCAGACACGGGAGCAGTGTTAGCATTCATTTGAAGTTGTGTTTTAGGCCACCTGATGAATGTCCTTTTACCTCTAGTTTGGGCTGCACAACCCACTACTGTGGGAAATATGTGGCTCTTTAGTTGGTATATGGTCAACTATCATCACTAACTAGTCGCTTTACCTGAATGATATTTGGCGCTGGGCAGGTTGCGTGCAGTGAGTTTATCAGACCATTTTCTGCAAACACGGCTGCGAACAAACACTGATGAGAGCGGTGGGGCTGAATTAAAGCAGCCACATTGCGAGTCGTCAAACCAAAACATTGAGTTGAAAGATGCTAAAGACCTCCGTAGAGCTGAGGGGAACTGCAAAGCTGGCTGAGAATTATTTGTGGGTTCATTACCACAAGCGACTCCTTCCACATTACATACAGTATAGTCATTTGATCCATTGTTAATATAAAAATATTATTTAGTGCGCAGCTTTAAGTACTGGTTGATATTTAATAGCTGATACTCGTGCTCAAGTAAAAAAGTTGGTTTCCACTTTTGCTGAGAACAAACTGATAATGCTATTTCACAAACGTTAGGAACTTCACAACAGGAAAAGTTGCGCTGTACTGTACATTCGTATTCGTATTGTGGTCCCGCTCCATTCATTTATTTCAGATGTAATATATCAACATTTACAGCATAAAAAGTAATAAGAAAATCAGTTTTAAAAGTGTTCAGGCTCTCAGATAGACAGCAACCATATTAGTAGTAAAGAAAGAATAAGATTAGATATATCAGCCAATACTGATCGTGTTTCAACACTGGAACAAAAGAAAATAGGATTAAAGCACACGTAGAATGTGACATAATGTATGTAAAAGCCTACTCTATTGCACAATGTCAGTCTAATGGCATTTATGTGTATATGTCTCTTTTCTTTTTTCCTCTTACTGTTACCACACTGATCGCCATGGTTACTTCAGTTTGCTTTTCGTCTACATTTTTCCTCCCTGGATTCTTTTCGTGGTTGTTTTCTCTTACCGGCTGCCATTGTAGCCAAGCTTTCAGTGGTGTTATTTGTTGGCTTAAAGGGAGAAGACATGTTATGTTCAAAATATATTTTCTGTAGGTTAGGTGCCTGACCCACTCTGGAAAATGCTCTTTGTTGACTGACATGAGAATTTGGGAAAAGTAAACTAAATGTGGAGGACTTTGCAGGGAGATTTGGTGACAGGTGCAACCCGTATTTTTGTCTTTGTTTGATGTTCAGATATTTTTGCTAATTCCTGCCAGTTTATAGGCATGTTTTGTATGGAAAAAGTCCCATTATTGAGCTGTGTCCCTAGGGAGATGGATGGTTCCTCTGGCTGTGGTGGAGCATAATGGCAGGGTCTATTCAATGGTGCCATTCACAAGTTTCAGTTTCTGTGTGTGGACTTGAATACTTGAATAGCCTGGTAGCCCGTATGCATCCGTCCACTGTGCCTCTCTTGTCAGGGACAGCATTGAGCCCAGCATCACGCACTGCTATACAGCGGCTGTGATGAATGCATTATATCACACTCAAGAGCTTGCATCTCGTGTATCAGGAAAGTTCCTGTAGGACAGTGACACATTTCTGAGCTCATCTTTTTGGTCAAACTTGCTGTTACTTGACTTGTATTAATGTCTTACCATATATTGCACTTCATCCCAACATCATCGCTAACTGCAGACCCCAAAAGGTATCCGAGTGAATTAACACGTGATAGAATGAACCATGCTGAAAACAGATCAGACTTTTTGCTTTGCACACTGAGAACAGTGTCAGGTCGGGGCTTTTGTTACTAGCGAAAACAGAGAAGGCTCCGTTGTGTTGGAAGAGTCTTAAGTAAATACAAATAATCTAAAAATATGTTTTTCCACTTATGATACTGAATCGCACAATATTACAGAGGAAGGTGTCTTTTGCATTGCACCTCTGAATCAAGATGAAATGAGGAACGTCCTACTCATACCAGTTTGAAGCGAGTGTCTGATGTGCCGCCAGAGCTTTTGTAGAAGTCCCACTTGGCGCTGAATGAATTAAACGTGCCTTCATTACCAAGACGAACGGTTTTTGGATGCCATCAGGTTTTCCACCGTCAGTGAATATAAGAAATTGTGACGTAACCTGCTGGTGTAAAGAAGGAGTCGGTACTGATCGTCATGTCTTCCCAATAACATTCCTGAAAGCATCCTCGGCGTATATTAATACTCTGAAAATAGATGCATGAAGAGGACTTCTACAGCTAGCTATCACTCAAAGCTCCACTACCATACCTTTCCAGGCTTAGAATTCTGGCTGTCATGTTATACACAGTATTCTGTTAAAAGTGAAATTACCTTGTGGCTGTAGGAGCTGGTGTGTGCTGCTGACCTGGGAAATCTTTGGCGAGTCAGACTGGGCTGTTTGTGTTGTCTCCTTCACAAAGCCATGGAAGATTAGATGGGACTGTTGCTTTTGTACTGACAAAGAATGGATGCAGTGTGTGTGTGTGTGTGTGTGTGTGTGTGTGTGTGTGTGTGTGTGTGTGTGTGTGTGTGTGTGTGTGTGTGTGTGTGTGTGTGTGTGTGTGTGTGTGTGTGTGTGTGTGTGTGTGTGTGTGTGTGTGTGTGTGTGTGTGTGTGTGTGTGTGTGTGTGTGTGTGTGCTCATGTGCTCTGATTTGCCGTGTTTCTCTACATAGCTATTTTGTCCGCAGCAGTCTTGCTTACAAAGCTTTGTACTAGAAAATGGAGAGCAAACACTTTGATCCTCAGTGGCAAACCACACAGACGCGCACACACACACACAGCCATGTTTCCATCACTTTCGGGGACATTACATTGACTTACATTCATTCCCCGGAGACTTACCCTAACCCTAACCATAACCACTACTAGATAAAACCTAACCCTTACACTAGCCTAAACCTAACCTTGGCCTTACTCTAACCTTAAACCAAGCTTTCATCCTAAAATGTAACAATTTACGTTACGGGGACTTGCATTTTGTCCCCATAAGGAAGGCAAGTCCTCACAGTGTGACTGTGTAAACAGCTTTATGTCCCCACAACATTAGTAATAACCGCCCACATGAACCTAAATCCTTTTGATTAAAACCAGTGGCCATGACTTTTAGCTTTAATTTAGTCATTTACCATATGGGTGTGTCAAAACCCATATGAGTCATTTACTAATATTCCATTCTTTCTGCAAGGATATCCACAAGAACAGTTCGTTTAAAAAAAAAAAAAAAAAAAGGCATAAAGCCAAAGGAGGTGAGACGAAAAAGAAACCTCCGTTTTCAGTTCTTCTAGTAGCCTATGCTAATGCCCTCCTAACACCGACTGTCGTGTCTGAACACACATTACACAAGCGAGCCTGCCTGACCCCGCAGCTAATCTCTTAAACCAATTTTAGTTTCCCTTCTCTGGTGTTGACATTGCCTGCACTTTGTCTGAATCGTATTAATGTCACTTTCCACTGACGGGAGCCATCAGACTTCAGATACGTTAAAAGCGTCCTTGGGTAGGATTGTTTTGGACTGAGCGTTTGCTGTATATATTTGCAGTCAATTTACGTGCTAGCTTTAAGGTCAGGCGGGCAAGTTGGATGTTTCGAAATAGTCCAGCGCTGTTGACCTCCTCGTATGGAGCCACGTGGAGCCCCAGAAGTATCAATGAGGTGAAGGATCATAGGCAACCATGATGAGGAAACGTTTGCAAAAAACTCCACACATTTAGCTTCTTCTGCCTGTATAAGACCTTTTGTCCACCTTTTTTCTTCTTGATCGGTATTTGTTCTTCATATGTCGAATCGTCGTATTTTATGCATCAGTACACGATTTCAAACGGAATACATGTTTAAAAATAGTACCACTACTGGCTTTGGCTGTTAACTGCAGTGGAGTGTTTTCTTCGTGTGTCCTCTTTAGCGTTATGTAACTAGAAGATCTCTGACTTCCGCCATGACGTCAGGTTGCTAAAGCTAAAGCAGCAGCAGCAGCACATCAGGCCTTTTGGGGCTGTTACACACACATAAGCCCACATAATTAATACAAAATGCACTTGTCTATAGTAACTTTATAAAGTAATAAATAGTATTAACCTTTTATCCGTACTTTCAAAACAAAGTTGCAAGATGCTTGTCGTGGGTAGATCACAGTTAAAGCATTCCAAGACTAGAAATGATAATGCGATTTAGTAAAATCAGGCAATTAAGAGCGCAAAAAAAAGAAAATAAATGAAATATAGTATAACAAAATATGATATAATAAATAAAACAGTTAAGACATATTAGAGGATTGGATGCAGTGCTGTGTTTATTCAGTTTAAGATTTAATTTAGTGCTGCTACTGATTATGTCATGGATTCTTTTCAATTAATCATTTATGTCTATAGCAATTGAAAATTAGTCACTGATTTTCCAATCACATGGTCTGTGTGTGTGAGAAGGACATGCATGTTTAGCGCCGTCATTGGTGATTCAGGCCAGAATATTCTTGACACATGATCGGCATTCCCTGAAATCATTCTGGTCTTGTCCCTGCTATGCTTGCTGTGACTTCCATGCGTAGCGTAGGAGCATGTGGGCAGCAGTAGATACAAGCTTGGAAAAGTGGGCTTGTGCCTGGATACGTACTGTCCCAGAGATTAAACTGGAAGGGAGGGGGGTGGTAGAACATCTGCATGGTGAATATGAATTTCAAAAGCTCTCCCAGCCCATCATCAGCTATCATGAGGTGCGACTGAACAAGGCAGGTGACTCCCAGCTTCTCCAGTGACGCGTGAGGTATTCATATTTATTAGAAGGTATAAAATGCTGTGACAAATAAGGTGGAACAGTCTATATCTGGCAAAGTTCATGAATATTTTTCATTTATGCCTGCAGCAGGGGGCTCGTGAGCTGTGAGATAAAAAGGTTGAGCTCCACTTCTTTGTAGGTGAAGCTGAAGCCTCCCTGACAGCAAATACCATTCCAGTCCTCCTTTTTTTTTAAAAAAAAAACAAAACAAAAACAAAGGTCATTTGTCAAGAGCGGCATCTCAGTTATTACCCTGCTCCTGAGTAAACCTGTCTCTTCACGCTAACATTTAGCTTGAGACCTTTCTCTTCTCTTTATCTTGCAGTGAAAATGATGAAGCAGTGCTCACTATGCACCTGCTTGTTATTGTGCTCGTAAAGGTCTCATCAGCATCTGCATTTGCATGTTGTTCTCCATGTGAATACGTATTCGTACATCTCTGTAAAGGAGTGTAATGTTTCTTTTTGGCTCGGCTCTTGCTCTCATCCTGCTCTTTTTTTTTTTTTCTCTCTCTTTTTTTTAAATCCCTTAAACCGATTTTTTACTCTTTCTTTCTTTAATCTGTAAATCTTCTCTCACCGTTTATTTCTTTTTAGTCACACCGACGCTTGCAGAAAGATTTAAGAAGCAAAAATTCATTTCAAATTTGCTTTTAATCGATTTACTGTATCTGGGATTATGGTTTACTAAGCAGGTATAATAGAGGGATTACTCTAAGTCTTAGTTAGCACTCGACTGGTCCAGGTCACGGTCGGGTGAGCACATGATTTAAATCAAACTTTCATTCCTAATCCAGCTCATGTTGTACCTTTTTTTTTAATAGTACTTTACCGGAGAAAATTAAAGGATAAATTGACTTACACAAGCCAGATTTGCTTAACCTGGGCCTGGCGGGGTGGCCAATAGACACTGAGGCTGCTCCGTAACCGTGGCAACAGAAATATCCATGCATCTAAAAACAGTTGTACTGACAAAAGATATTAAGGTGGTTCACGTGGTATACGAATATATCATGTCCACATTAATTTGAGATAATGGTAAAATCACCATGAACAAGCAGGGAAGAAGACTGTCAGCGTCTGCCAGCTGTTAAACTGCATTTAATACTTTAACATAGCGTGACATCCGACATTGTCTACTGCAAAACATAGCTTTAAGAGTTCCGTGTAATTTTAGACATTACATGGAATTCTTCCGCTAGGCACATAAGAAAGAAACACAAGTACTAAATAATACCACTGGCGTGAGATAAAAGCTGTTATTTTCCTGGTCCAATTAGTTTTCTGTAATTATGCCAAGGTGTGCTAAACCTAATTTGGGGAGTTATATATCGTCTTTTAAACATTGCGGAATAAAGTTTCATCAATATACAGTAGACCTTGCTACCCTGTAACTGAACAATGACAGGCTCGATGCATTAACAGCCAGTGTATATTTTTCTGCAACCAAGTTTATTGTCAAAGTGTCCATGAACCAGATCACAGCTATGGTCAGCTAAAGACCTTCTTAGCCTAACAAAGTGAATTTAAGGAGCGAGAGAAAGGCGAATATTAGGGTTTTTATTTTCATTTAACGTGCGACCGAAGATGCTGAGGGAAACGGCTGCTGTACCCTCTGTGTATTGGTGTGTGCGTGTGTGTGTGTGTGTGTGTGTGTGTGTGTGTGTGTCATTTACGGTGTAATATGCGAATGGGATGAGATCATGGCCCTGTTTAAGAGTCAGCTGCTTGGTGTGTGTGTGTGTGTGTGTGTGTGTGTGTGGATCTCACTGTTTCCACTTCACATGGTGCTGACTCACCCTGCTCAGTGTACAGATGCGACTAGAAGGATATACTTTTGTTATGTTACTGCAGCTATTTGTAGATGAGCTTATTTTATGATGCCTTTTGGCCGCACAAATAAGACTTATTCAAGAAAAAGAAATTTAAAGTATATAGAATATATTTTCTTTTAGTTTAAAAACTGTGAAAATAGTTCTTATAATAATAGTTATCTCAGCTTTGGCTCGGACACTACCAGTATTTAAAAGAAAGTTTGGGCCCAATGAAAGATGCTGTTCAGTTACATTACGGAAGGATCCAGTGTGTTTGCAGCTTGACCCACATCATGGGCTAAAAGTCAGAACATCTTGGCCTATCTTGCGCATTGATTTTGACCATTCTTGTTTTTTAAATTGTCTCATTTTGGGAGCTGGTGTTTTTGCAGGCCTTTCAGACGTAGGACGGGTGAACTTCCTCTCACAATATTATTGAGAACTAATATCTCACATAATAATGCTAAGACATAAAACGCCAAAAAATAAATGAATGAGTTGACAAGGAGGACCCCATTTGCCATTTAAAAACACAATGAGGAATATAATATAAAAGCATTTTGTTTGTTAGGAAATGAGCTAATATCATCTTATTGATCACTCTCGCGACAGGATTTTTACGACCACGTAGCCTCGAGCCTGCACGTGGACTGTGTGCATGTGTGCTTTGGTGTCTGTATTTGCCTGCTCTTACAACCTCTTTCCTCACTCTGTCTCTTCGTATTTTCCAGATGCACCACTCTGACCACAGTGTTGACTTTCCCGACCACTCCTTCCAAATCCCTGGCAGCCCTGCAGAGCTAGGCCCAGCAAACCGAGTGTGAACACAACCCACAACACACCACGCGTCGACTTTCCCCTTCACCCGCACAGGGCCTCCCTCTGCTCCAGTCCCACCCTCCCTCCTCCTGGACCATGGACAGCCCTCCTAAGTTGTCAGGCGAGACCCTGATCGTGCATCATATCCCCCTGGTGCACTGCCAGGTGTCAGGAGGGCGGCAGGGAGGCTGTGGGGGCTCCCTGAAGAGGAGCAACCCGTTTAGCCCGCCGGAGAACCTGGGCTTGAGTCGCACCACCTCCCTTCCCGAGAGAGACATCCTTCAGAGGGAGGCTCTGCTCTACAGCAGCCTGGTCCAGCCCTCCAGTGGCTCCCGCTCCTCCCACAACGGAGGAAGAGAGAGGAAGGGTGGCGGGAGAGGAGGCAGCATAGCAAGTGATGATTCATCGTTTACCTCGAGCAATTCGGAGGACCAGCTGATTACAGCTCACACCTTACCGAGAGCCAAATCAAGGAACAGGAATCCGTTGCGTCATAATCCATTCCTGCTGAATACCGAAGATGACGAGGATGAAGAAGAGGAGGAGGAGGAGGATGCTGACAACCTCAGTGGTTACCTTGAAGACTCCTCTTTTCACCTCCACAGTGACACTAACTCGGCCCTCAATGACGGGATGGCTTCTTTCCAATTACACAACCTTGGCTTTGCTTCTGAGCCCTTCCTTTTGCACAGCTCAGTGGGTGGAAGCGGTCGGCGGTCCCTGAGGGGCGTAACCTCGGATCTCTCCAACCACCTGGAGGACATGGACGTTCTGGGACTCGACAGCCAGCGGCGCCACGGCAGCAGCGGTTCCAACATGTCCATGGATTGCGGAGAGCATGACTGGGGTGATGACGATGAGGAAGATGAAGATCACCCTATGAGGTGTGGGCGAAGCAGCAAGACGGGTTCGTACTCCTCCAGCTCCTCCACACAGCACTGCTCCTGCTGTGCACTCTCCCAGACCTACCCTCAGCACTTCTCTGAAGCCTTCTTGGAGCCTTTCTCAGAGTGCCAGCAAGGCTACGGCAGCGACTCCTCTTGCAACAGCTCAGATGGCGTGCTCGTAAACTTCAGCGCTATTTACAACAAGATGAACAATGCCATCCCGGAGAAGCCACCAGTCTCTGGCCACACCAACCTCAACAGCACCACTGACCTCTCCTGCACCTCGTCTGTTTCTGATCCACCAGGAACACAGCGAGACTCAACCAGAGGGGCTTTCTATTTGGACCTTCACATCTCCCCCACTGAACCTCCCCTGTCAGAGCAACAAGCCTCCTGCCTTGGCAGCACCTTCCCTGTCATCCGTGAACCGCACCTGTCCACCTGCTCCTGCGCCATGGAGCACCAGGGGGCTCTTGATCTCGACGCCAACTGCAACTCCTACCACCCTCCACATTCTGGGTCGTCCGGAGACCTTGCGTCCTGTCTGCAGAGTGAGGCACGCCTGGTTGTCGCCACCCAGAACTACTACAAGCTGGTCACCTGTGACCTCTCGTCCCAGTCGTCCCCGAGTCCCGCAGGCTCCTCGGTCAACAGCTGCTCCGATGAGCACAGCAAGGGCAGCCCCACCCCAACCCAGCCTAGCGAGTACTTCCTGTTCAGGCAGCGAGCTGATGAGGGGGGCGTGTACGAAGAAGATGAGAGTGGAGCGTCACATAGGGTAAGTGGAGAATCCCACCTCACAATTTGTAATCCATCTAACAGGATACATAATGGGTTCCACTGTGTGATGTTCATGAAATGCCTAATGTATGCACAGGTTCACACTTAGTTAATTTACCATACATATTTATTTAAAACAAACAAGCTAGACAAGAATGATAGGTGATAAGTTTGAGCAGCTATTTCCTGATTTGAAATAAAATGTTGTATTTTATGCGACATTCTTGTTTGGCTGCCTGTATTTAGACAATAGTTAATTACATTTGAGGACTTTGTCTTCTTTTCTTAAATAAATACAAGGTTTTGTAGAAATACATTTTCATATTTCTCAGAGTAAGTTTATAAAATAAAAATTAACTAATAATGACATATCATGAAGTGATATACGACATCTTTATGTTTTTAATTACAATTTGTTAGGACAGTTGTAAAATGTTTGATGTTATTATATCATATTATCCATACACAACAATACTGAATTATCGCCCGCCCCTGGCGCCACACCGCCTTGCTTCATCAATTTCCATATTGTTGGAATAATTGCCTAATGACATACAGTAGTAGGGATGAAGTTTAAAATAATCCGTACTACGTCCCTGCTCAGCTGTTGCCGTATTTTGACTAGGTTCTTGGGCTCACCTCTTTTGTGCGGGCTCTCTGGTTGTTAGTTCGCTTGTAGTTTTAATGATCAGGGACTCAAAGAGGTAAAACCTGTGCTTCTTTTGGAGCAGTTTGTTCTGTGTGTAAAATAGTGCCAGCTAATTGTCTGTAATACACGACTTGAAAAACATGGAGCACCAGAGTCCTTGGAAATAAACAGATTTTCTCATTAATTGCAGCGTTTATTATAAGGTAGAACTAAAGATTACTCATTTAAAGAACTCCGATGATTAAATAATCCAAATTAATGACAAAAAAATGAAAAAGATTTTCTCTCTTTGATTTCCACTCCACTTCTTTGGTATCTTGGTAAAACACAGCTTGCCACGGGTGGTATGCATAATTAATCAAGTTTAGGCAGTACATTTGGTTTCTTTACACCAACAAGTAATTATTATTACTTCGTTAAGTGATAAGAAATACAGTCTGAGTAGGTAAGCCAGGAAAATGGAAGAAATCACAATATCAAGCAGAGGCCCAAGTGATTTGGTCAAATTACACCAGACTCAACAAGGAAGGGAATCATGCAAAACAACATAAATAGCAACTAAATGGTATGGAATAAATTAAACTGAAGGCCTTATGACTGACAATAACCCTGAACTTCAGCTAGCCGGGACACTGGTATTAGTCTGGCACTGGCTGGTTTTAGTTCACAGCCACTGAAGTTATCTGATGTCATGTCTGAGGATTATTTTAGCAGTTATGTGGAGCAGTGATGCTATTACTGTCGGTCAGTTACAGTGCCAGTGTGTCAAAGCAAATCTGGCTTGAAGGCAGTTACGGCCTTTGATTTGTCAAGTCAATTTTATTTATATAGCCCAATATCACAAATTTGCCTCAAGGATTGCCTTTACAATCTGTACAGCATACGACACCCTCTGTCCTCAGACCCGATTCAGATAAGAAAAATCCCCCCCCCCCTCCCTGTAGAAATGGATTGCTGTGGATTTGTTGTCCTAATTATTTTTAAAGAACCCTTTTAGGGCATTTGCACTCTGAGCCATGGTTGGTGATGTGTTTTATCTAATATACTATTGGAGAAACTTTGACTTATTTATTTCTTATTTTTCTTCCTTCAGAGAGCTGATGATGATGATGATCAAGAGGACGAGGAGGACGAGAAGAAGAAGAATCAGCAGGCAGCTGGTGGGGCGGAAGCTGCTCCTGCCGTGATTGAAGGCCAGGTGTACGTCAATATCTCCCCTCCTGTGGTTGGCCGTGGCGTTATCGGCGGTGGAGCCTCCTCAGGAAGCCGTCCCCGCTCTCGCAGCTACGACCGCAACCTGGACAAGTCTCCATCCCCTCGCCTCGGCTCTCTGGAGCGCATGTTGAGCTGCCCCGTCCGGCTCAGCGAGGGCACCGCGCCGACCCCGCCTCCTCCTCCGCGAGTCACCTCCTTCGCAGAGATCGCGAGAAGCAAGCGGCGGAACGGAGGCACAGGGGGGTCGCCATCGCTGAAGGCAGCTGCAGACCCTTTCTCCTCCACTTACTCCACCCACTCCCACTCCTCGGTGGATTTCTCTCCCATCCTGGAGCAGCGTGTGGAGGTTGACGGTCACAACCTGTCACCTGTACCCTTTACCAGATGTTACAGTCAAGGCAGCATTGAGCGACACCTGGAGGGGGCGAGAGAGACCAGGGCCAGTGCTGAAGGTACGTCACCTCTTACTATATTTATTTGATTTATCTATTGGTTTGTTGTTATTATTTAACAATGCGATTGCAGATTAAGATGTTACAAAGTCACCCTGTATGTAAAACGTTACCAATGTAGATACAGGATGGATCATGCACCACAGATACAACCACAGGTTAAAGCTCCTTTTATTATATCAGGAACTCCAGGATAGGCTGTCAGACACACAGATCTGACATATTTATAGCTTTAGACAGTTGTTACGTCTAAGGTATTGGCATACAATTGCCTATTTACACATCCAGTAGACTTGCATTAGCATTAGTCTGGTGTTGAGTTTGCCCACCTGATGAATGGAAGTCAAATATTTACTTTCCTTTTAGCTCTGGTTTGGTAAACGGACTGTACTGGTAGAGCGCCTTTCTAGTCTTCCGACTACTCACAGCGCTTTCACACTACATGTCACATTCACCCCATTCACACACATTCAGACACTGACAGCAGGAGCTGACTGCCCATCAGTCCAAAGTAATCTAACCATTCACACACACTCAAACACCGACGGCACAGCCTCGGGAGCAATTTGGGGTTCAGCATCTTGCTTAAGGACGCTTCGACGCGTGGGCTGGGGGAACCCGGGATCGAACCGCCGACCTGGCAAACAAAACAACGCGCTAATAGGCGCTAAAGCGCTCCGAAGAGTTTCAGAGGTGGATGATGATTCGCTGTGGGTTTGCCACTATAAGCAGCACCTTTCACATGATACAATCATTTGAATCTTTGTTAATCCACCACAAATACTGATCAGTGGAGCTTTAAACTTCACTTGAAGCTGTACAAGCTGTTAGAAACCATCAATATTTGTCGATCAGTGCATTCACTGCAGTGTGCTCTGCTTCAATTACTAATTAGTAATTTACTTCTTTAATTGTCCTGCTGCCTTTTTTTTTTTTTAAATATCACCTGGGATGTGGCTGCACTGATGATTGTTCATGAAAGAATTGGTTTCTCCACATCTTATTTGCTGAATATGTCCTCCATACGGTCGTTGAATATTGCAGATTCTTGCGTCGGTTGAATTGACTGACACGAACACTCGGAGAGAGCATATTTGGCCACAGGAATTTAAAATACACGTAATACATGGACCTAGAAAGGCGATGTGCATTGCCGACCGCTGTCATTCCTTTTCAAAGGTTCACAAAAACATCCACTAATTTGACATTATCGCGCTAACATACTGCATAGACTTACTTTATGCATGCAACCGATCATAGAGTAATACACAAAAAGAAAAGAAAAAACAGTATGTTGAATTAAATGCATCAATAAATATTTGTGTGTTGTTGGCAGTATCTGTGGTTTGTGTGTGTGTATGATATGTAATGGTTTTGTTTGTGTGTGTGAGGAAAATACCCTTGTGCCAGAGTGTGTGTAGATGTGCTGCGAACAGAGTGAAGCGGAGTGTGTGTCCTCCGGCTTCAGAGGGAATGAGGGGTTGAAGTGGGCCAAATGTGCTCTGAATAACAATCAGGTGAGAGAGAGGGAGATAAAGGTGCAGAGAAACCCCCTGCTGAGCTCCACATCAGCATACTGAGCCGTGTGTGGGTCTGCTTTGGGGGGAGTGTGTGTGTGTGTGTGTGTGTGTGGCTGTGGCTGTGCTTGTATATCTGTGTGTGTGTGTTATTCTGAACCAGAGAGCCTATAGGCCCGACTCGTCCCAAAATCAAGGGAAGGTCAGAGAAAGTTACACAAGCTTCTTCATGCTGACAGAAAAACAGTTATGTCACCTCTCTTTCTCCGCAAAACTTTTTCCTGCTGTCGAGTCACTGAAAGGTGCTGTGGCGTTCGTCATGTTTCTGGTTTATTCAACTGGTCACAAGAAGTAATATCTTTTTTTTTTTTTGATTCTTTTTTTTTGTCTGTCAAGAAATCTGTCAAATCTGATTCCGTAGCGGCTGCCAGTATTTTTAGCGAGTGTTTGTATTTAGTAATTGTATTAATCCGAGGTTATTGCGGAAGTAATTAATTGATGTTAAAATGCTACACATAGCACATTTGAAAAATCCAGTGGCGTCAGTTAATGGCAGCAGAAAAGCACTCCGTCAGAACAAATCAAGGTTTTCCTATATTCCTGCCACATCCTGTTGTGCTGTTCTGCAGCTGAGCCTGACCTCTCTGCAGAGGGAGACAAACTAAATGGATTAAAACGATATGATCCGTTTATTGTAATAATCGTGGAAGAAAATGCTCTGGAACATTGTGGGCTCCTTTTGGAAAGGAAATACTAATAAATCAAAGTACAGAGAAGTTAAACATATACTGAGTTATTAAACTCCATAGATTAATGAGTAGAAGATATATACTTACTTATTAAGTATATATCCTGTATTATACTTCTTGTATTTATTTCTATATTAAGTAAATAAAGAAATAAATACAGGAAGTAGAGTTGTTGAATATATATATACAGTAAATAAATAAATAGCCTCATGTGCCACATACAGAAACTCACACTTTTATTTGAGGGAACTCCAAATAAAGATTAAGATCTAAATCAATGAAAAAAGACGACACAGTGCTGGCCACAGATTTTGTTTTTGTTTTATATATATATATATATAAAAAACAAGTCAACTCTGGGAACTGCAGTGCTGAAAGACCACAAATTATTTAGTATCGAAAAATGCCCCCAGTAAAAACATAAAGAACATGTATCCCAAGGAGGAATATTGTAGGTCTTGCAAAGTTTCTCTCAGCTGAGTGCAGAATCATTTATCTGAAAGGACCTTTTGCATGAACGGACGGCGCCGTCACCGTTTTTATGAAGCTCAGTCTCAGCTGCCTGCTGTCTGCTTAGATAAACACACACACACACACACACACACACACAGCGAGTGCTTGGAATTCCATTGGAATAAGAACAGGGACGGGAACAAGTGAGTGCGCAAGGAGAGGAGGGTCCCAGGAAGCCCCAGCTGTACCCTTTCACAGTTTCATACAAGCTAGAGCTCCCAAAATCCTTTTTAGGACGATTTCAAGAAAGAAAATCTCTTTCAAATTCATTACGATGTCGTTATGATGATGTTCAATTAACAAACTACTCCCCCTTGACTTCTTCAACTGATTATTTAGACAAAACTGCTTAAAAATGGGACTCAGCGTTTGTCAATTGGTGTCAGCGTCACCGTTTCGTTTACACCTGTACAATGGAACAGGTGGTCTGTGTTGCTTTTTGTTCGTTTCTGGACAGAGCCAAACCACAGAAAGGGGTTTACCTTGTCATGTGGTGGCACGCTTTCGTTTTAAAATGTTTTAAGAACAAGTGAGTTTCAGTGGAATTAATAGAAAGCTCCATTTAGTAATGAGTCCTCTTTGTATAATGCATCCCACCAGCTTCCTACAAAACGAACCATCCCGCCCTCAGGTCACCAGTACCAGCCTCCACAGGTCTAAACACGCAATTTTCTGCTTCATTTACACTGGATTTGTTTGTGAGATTATGGAATTCTCTTCCACGTTAACATCATCAATGTCAGTTTTGTAACTCAAGCTCTGAATGAGCATGGTACACACAGTATGGACTTTATGTAGGTCAGTATGCAGGAATGTAGGTATGCATTCCTAGGTCCCCTCCACCCAAAATCTTTTGAAAAACTCCGTAGACGTCCACCAAACCATTTTCAAGCCACGCCTGCAGAATAATTCACTTCTTTACTCCATTTCAAAAACATGGTCAGAACTTTAAGTCCACAAGTTAATATTTAGGGTAGGAGAGAGCTTTTAAAGGCGTTTTCACACCTGAAAGTCCGCACCCAGGGCCGAACCAAAGTTCATGTTTTGATACATTTTATACATTGGGTTCGTTCTGGTTTGGTTTCACACTGGAATTATGCGAGCGCACTAAAGACCTTTCCACGACGTACCTGCGTCCTGTCGTCACCCGTGATGTGGGGCTGCATCTGAACATTGATTGGTTTGTTAGCGGCCGTGCGTCTGACGTCAGCGGGGAACTTTGACAGGATGAATGAACAGACGCATATTGTTGCCGCTACGCTGTTATTGCTATGGCGTCACTATCCGCAGCACCAACCGTATCTGAGGCTAGTTCACACTCGCCAGAGGAACGTCCTCTTCGTGCGAACGTTTTATCGCCGCCGACAGGAGAGGAGGAGAAGACTGCGAGCAATCCTGAATTTTTGTGCATTTTTTCCAGTTGACTTCTTGTTACGTCTTCAGACCACGCTTCACTTAAAAACCTCGTCTCCTCCTCTCCCCATGTGCTAGCGTTACCACGGCTCATGTTTCCTGCGATCCTCTGTGACAGGTCTGGTAGTCCTGTCTTCTTCTGTGGTTTGGGGTGCGCGGGAACCACCGGAACGTCCTGTAAATGGTCTGAAAGTCCGAACCACACAGACGATGCTTTCACACCGAGCCTTTGTTAAGTTTGATCCGGACCGACTCTACCTCTTTTCGTCGGACCAAATTTCGTCTGTTCGGTCCGAGGGACGTTTCACACCTGTCATTTTGATTCGGACCAAACCGAAAAGTCCGAAAGTCCGGCCCAAACAAGGTAGCTGTGAAAACGCCCTAAAAGTCAGCATTTACCTCCACAACAGGCACGTTTTAACATTAAATCAGGAGTGACCTTGTAAGATTGACAAAGGAAATTGATTGAGTCAGCAAATATTAGACTGCACAAATTTCAGCTTTAAAATGTTTTTCAAACTACATTTCATTTTGCCGTGTAGCTTGGTGGTAACGCTGACATAGCGTAAACGACATTTGAAAGCGTCCATACAGGGAACGCAAACACAGTAATCAAATACCTACACACATTCTCATCAAAAGTGTGTGGGGGGGGGGGTGCAAAAAGGCAAACTTTCGTCTTAAATGTTTACAATATGGAAATCAAAAACTACACATGATCAACATTAATACAGACCCAAGATCAGTACCCCATGTGCTCTGTATACCTACAATCAGATGGCTGCAAAAAAACAAAGAAAGATATGATCAGAATAGCAATAGGTATTATCAAACCATTATCATTAGAGCTGAGCTAATAGCTGAGTAACTGATTACTCTATTGACAGAACATTAATGTGCAATAACCAAAAATGCCCCAAAATCACTTGTTCCAGCTTCTCAAAGGTGAATATTTGCTGTTTTCTTAGTGTTCTACGAGAGCAAAACTGATTATCTTTTGTGTTTTTGGAGACAAAACATTTTGACGACATCTGAGAAATTGGCAAAGATAGGGGTTTTTTTTTTTTTAATTAATTTCTGACTTTTTACAGACCAAATGATTAATCCAACTTAATAATCTGCAGATTTTGCAACACGGAAAAGAAAAAAAAACAATGTAACACAGTAAAGTGATCTAGACACAGAACGGTTTCAGCAGCATGTAGCACAGTTTCCTGCTGTTGCTGAATGTAAAGATTTTTCTTTCCACAGCCCCCACCAGTTCAGCTGCTAGAACAAAAGAGCACTTCCCCACCTGCTCCAAGCCGTTCATTGTTACTGGGGCAGTGAGACCAATGAAACAACGGTACTATGGAAGGCAGAGGGAAGGCTGATAGAGAAGAGGTTTAAGAAAATACTGTCGGCCATCCCTACCAACCAGATGTGTCTTACACATGCCTCAAAAACACCATCTTTGGTTTCTAACACTGTGTTCATATAGGCTGTGATGATTTCCGATGTGCAGCCTCTCAGTACATATATTATTCATCATATTATTCATTATGCCTCTTTCAAAACCTTTGGGAGGCAGCTCGCTCGCTAATGATGCTAACATGAAGTGCGGCGCTGCAAAGGAAAAGGCCTCGGCTGTCTGATGGATTCATCTGTGAAAAAGGAGAGGAGCTCGAGAGAGAGGAAAGGCAGGGAAGCAGCAGATGGAAAGAGGAGAGGTGGGTGAGGAGAGGAAAAAGGGAAAAAATGGCAATTAGATGGATGACGGAGTACATACGAGAAGGGGGAGAGAGAGGGAGTGTTTCTATCCTCCATCCCCAGTGGGAGCTCAGGCCTGCTGGGTGTGTAGCATTCCTCCCTCCTCAATCCTCCATCATGTTTCTACCGCAGCTCGATATCGCCCCCTGTAGCTGCGAGGCGTCCCTGCACCCAGCTCAGGTGGCATGGGTGGGCTGGTCTTAGGGTGACAAACAGCTTGCGCAACACCGTCAACGTCACACGCGCTTCTGTCTGTCATACACTTCACTGGATCTAGAAACACACACACACACACACACACACACAGAGAGAGAGAGGAAAAAGACACCCAGATCTCAGTGGCAGAGAAGAAGTGCAGAAAAAAAAGGCTTGTCACCGTCGGTGTCTCTCCTGACGCTGTGCCTTCAGGTTATGTCCGTGTGTGTGTGTGTGTGTGTGTGTGTGCGCGCGCTCCTGGGCCTGTCAGATCAGTGTCTTAACAGTGGCATGTTTGACAGTGATAAGGACTGTTGATCTTTGTGACTCATGACAGAGCAGTTTTCTGTTGTTCTGTCTGTTTTTTTTGGTTTCAATTCTAACGTTTATGTTGACACGGTTTCGTTCGGTTCGGATATAATTTTAAATGAGACAGCTTTTGGCTTTGGACTGTTGGAAGTAAGCAATTTGAAGGCGTGAACTTGATTTTTGGGAAATTGTGATGGGCTTTTTTGACTATTTCCTGACATTATATACACTAAATGACAGTGCAGTTTAATTGAAAATGAAAATATGTATTAGTATCCTAAATTAAAGCCTCAGCTGAAATAAAACCGTATGTACAATCCTCTACTGTGGCAAACATTACATTAAATGTAACAACTAAACTCAGTGTCCAGTTTATTGGATACTCCTACATACTCTTCTGTTGTTGTCAGAGCAAAGGGATTTTTGAAAAATAGTGCTGTACCATATTAAAACTAACCCCCTTCACCTGTGACTCCTCCATCTTTTCTCCATCCCGCTGTCCTTCTTGTACTCATCCAGGAGGTCTCTCGAGTTCCTCAGACAGCGCCCCGGCGGTGGTCCGCTACAGAAAGGACCAGCGGCCCACCACCCTCCCTATTCAGCCATTCACCTTCCACCACCAGTTCGCCTCCAAACCCCCACAGCCCAAGCCTCTGCTGCCCCTGCTCACGGGCTACGTCTCTGGCATGCAGGCCCGCTCCGGCTCCGACTCTGGAGGGCCGCTGGGGGAGGAGAGTGAAGACGCAGCTGAAAATGCGCACGGGTACCAGGGGGCTCTGGCTGCAGCAGCCCCCCCTCCTGGCTCAGTTCGTCCTTCGCCTCTTGGGAGCTACTCCCCGGTTCGGCTCCAGGGGGCGCCCAGCTCTGGGACCTGCTCCACCTGCACCCCAAGCCCACACAGCCTCTCCTGCCCGCTTTCAGCAGGCCTAGGCCCCCTGCACACCCCACCGACAGGAAAGCAGGGAGGGGGTTCAGTGCCATTACCGTCTACTCCTCCACCTCCATCCCTGGGGGTGACGAGAGGAACGGTGCCACCGATGCTGCCGGCGGTGCAGGGACACTGTTTCCATCGTGGAGCTCTTGGCAGTTTGCCAGCACTCCACAGCGACACACTGAGCCCACTGGGCTGTCTGGACTCTGGAAGTCACATGGAGGGAAGCAAAGGACCCGGAGCCAGGACACATAATGGTAGGTTCCAAAAGAATTCTAGTGTGTCCTTGAAGAATTATTCATAGGATGTTTTCAGGAGAAAATGCTTGTGCTCCTGAAGAATATCAGGGTTGAAAGAAAAGCAAAGTTCAGGCACTTGTATAAACGTACAGCAGCAATGTACTGAGATAAGCCTGTATCAGTTAGAGATCGTAGGGTAATTAAAAATACAACAAGTTTCAACATACTTGTAGATCTTCATCATGGTTCAAAACTGAGGTCTCTGTGTCTGATATTGGGCACATTTTGGGTGGAAATAGCTACATTCAGAAATGTAGGTTGTCAATTTTTTTTCGGTCAACTTTTGTTGTCTAGTCATTTGTCGTTGCAAAACACGCAATCTTTAAAAAAGGGGACACGACCATTGTCCATGTTTGTTGTCAGTCACACACCACAGCGTTTTTCAGCACTTTAACAACTTGAACATCAAGCATATTGTGTACCCCACTTTGCGCATTGAGAATATGACCTCACAAGTTTTGATATACTTTTGCCGCTTGGTTCGACATCCGATTTCTTTATGGTCATCTTCCCTGTTTCGTTCTTCTTTTTCACTGTACTTTACATTGGCTTTCTTGCACCTATCAGTTTCTTGAGGATACAGTCAGTCAACAGGTTTACAATAAAAGGAAGTCAAACTATTATTTTGTCATTTGCAACTACTAGTCTAAGGTTAGTAAACTGTCACACAGCGCAAGTAGTTGTCGTTGGGCAGTTCATTAAAAACACCTCCTTTGATAACACTTGTGCCCACAGAGAGCAGAGCAGCGGCGTGTTTGATTCAGAATTGATTCACCTTTTTATACCAATTCCCTCGCTTACACTGGCCATGGCCGGAGAATGAAACGCGTAATGTTCACAGTGTTGGTGGCTTGCTGCTTTGATACGGCAGCAGATGCCTGCCTGGGGTTTCACTTATGTGTAAGTTATTAAGTTCGGCTTGACTCAGTGTCGATGTACTCTTTAAAAGAAGCTAAGCTCTTGTTCATTCTTACTGTTGTATTTTTCTCTTTGTCTTTCTTCTCTCCCTTCATGCATGGACTTAAATCTTCTCCGGTCTTCCCTTCACCTTTTCCACCTGCTCCCCTCCCATACATTCCTTTTATCCATCTACTCAACAACCCATCCTTTCACCCTAAAACACAAACAAAAAAACACCCTCGATCATAACCCCAACACCTCCCCTCCACAACAGCCCACCACCTCTCCCCCCAGGCTCTCAAATGGAGGGAGTACCGTCGTCAAAACCCTCTGGGAGTGGAGAGGGGCTCAGGATCAGGCCCCCACTCTGGTAACCTGGAACCCCGACGGGCCGGGGGACCACGACCTGCCAGACGGAACGTGTTCGATTTCCCTTCAGCCCTGTCTGGCCACACGTTGGGACGGTTAAATGGTGCTCATCATTTTTTACTGACAGTGTTGGATCGAACGCAGGATGATGAGGATATTTTAGAAGTAGACTTGGATTCCAGTACTGGCACTTGTTTACCGTTCAAGATCCAAAAAATGTATAATCTGAGGGTAAAGTCACTGAAGAAATACAGCCGCAGGGTTCTTCTGTGAACAAATATTCTAGAGGTTCATGAAGGTGTTCCTCTAAAGGGATCCTTAAGAATGCAGTCGCATTAAGGCTTTTAAAAGAGGTGGTGTGTGTTTATACACAATGTGTGTCTGATCATCTGTGTGTGTGTGTGTGTGTGTGTGTGTGTGCATCAGCAGCGGGCCAATCAGCTAAGCTGCAGCACAGCTACAGCGACTTCCTGCCAGATTACTTCTCCCTGACCGAGAAGCCCCCGGAGGAGTTCTGCCTCTCCCCCGACGCTTCAACCTCCTCCTCCTCCTGCTGCTCTTCCTCACAGTCCCACATCTCTGTGGACCTGGTGCAGAAGAGAGGTGAGGCTCTGTAGTGACAGCGGGAATCAGCGGGACATCTCTAAATATTTAATTGCTAAATGACTAACTGTGAGCTGTTTTTCTTGGACCTCAACGCATTCGTTCACTGCTGTCCGTGAGTACTGATGCAGTATTTGTCTCTTACAAGATACAAGATAGATGTATTGATCATTTTACAACGCAGGGTTTGATAATGAGATCTTGCTTCTTTTCTTTTTTTTTTTTGACCACGTGAACTTTTCCAGGAACTCTTTTGGGAACTCAGGAACCTAATGACTTCAATACGTGCTTTTAAGTGCAGAAAACTGGTTCTAAGTTTCGATCCTGCGCCAAAAAAACCTCCTAAAAACTACCGTCTCGTGGCTGGGATGGGCTTTACAGTACTGGACTTCACTGACTGGTCAAACACAACGCCTCTAGATGGGTACAACATAAGTGCAGCGTTCATTTAAACTGAAAGCAAGAATAATAAGGCCTCTGTTGCGTATATTTCATGTCTTAATAAAAAACAGAAGTCACGACAAGCTGTCAATAGAGGAATACGCTGGTTTGTACTGTGAGCCACAACAGAATACTACTGCACTGCACAATACCCACAGAACCAAATAACCATCTCGCGTTTAGAGAGTCACACTTCCTGCCAACGCAGTGTTGTTGTCAAGGAGAACAGGGAGTGAAATGGTGTCGCTGAAAGGTGCGTAAATCAAGTGCCTCTCAGTGCAGAAAGGCTACTTGACAGTGAGGAGGCTCATGCGAGGCCTCCTGAGGCAGCAGGGTGTTAATGAGTAAATAATGAGCAGGGAGATCATTCTTCAGCTGGCTCGTCCAGGTTAACCTCTCTGCATGGACCAGCATGTTAGAGGTGTGCCGTATCATATCGATCGCGATAATACCGGTATAGTTTTTAATGTGATTTATTTTATTTTTTTAGAAAATCGTCACATTGTGAGAATGGAAACAGGTCGACTTGTTGACGTCACACCTTTTTTATGCACAGCGGCAACAAGCATCGCTGAGAGCCTAAGCAACATTGCTACCAGTGTTGTGCCGCCCCACGGTGGAGGAGTTGGTTCCAAAAAGGGGAACACTACATCAGTAGTGTGGAAGTTAGGAGGTTACTAAGAAGCAGTGTTTCCCACTTTGCTTGCTCAGGTCACCCAGCTATATTAAAGGCACCGTCGATAATCGGTGGATTTAGCTAGTGGACAATCTCCCCTCGCTCTACCCCTCCCGTGCGGCCTACTGACAATCGCACATGCTCTGCAGAGAGGGAGTCTCCTGCTTCTGCCGTTGTGTAGTAAAAGCTTGTAAGCGCACCTGCACCAATGTGTCATTCGGTGCCAGGTTGGTTTCGACAGGCGACGTCTATGCCCTGAAATACCACGAAATACCCTGAAATAGGGTGATATTATTTTAGGGCCATATCGCCCACCTCTACAACATCTACAAGTGGAAGTGTACTTGAGCAGGACACTGAGGGACCGATTTACTCAGCCATTCTCCCCTTTGTTTCAGATACATTGTGTCCCAGAGATGTTTTACTTATGTAACAAATACACTTGCCGAGATGCACAGTTTGGCTGTCATGTATAATATTATAATTTTAAAGGTAAAGCTGGAATACATTTTTCTCCGTAGGAGTTGGATTGTCGTCTTTGTAAATGTTTTGTAATCTGTAAATGTTTTGATTTTGACATCAGTACATTGTGTCTTTTTTTTCTTTTTCTTTTTCTTTTTTTCTGAGCGGGCTGATGGCAGACAAATACCAAAAGGCAGTCCCAGCTGTTCGTTGCACAACTGCTTGCTGCCTTAGTAAAATCCAACAATGAATTCACGCCATATTGCGGCACAAACACAAAAAAAAGAAAAGACAAGTGGCACTCATAGCCGAGGAGGATTACTGACACATTCTTTCTTTCTCTCTCTCCTCCGTTAACTCTGTCAGTTTTGGTGAAAGCCGTGAACACAGCAGTGGATCTGATTGTGGCACACTTCGGCACCAGTCGAGACCCAGATGTAAAGGTAGGAGAAAACATTTGTAAACCGTATGTGATACCATAAAACCATAAAACATGCCAGGAGCGTAAAACCTTTCAGTTGGTACATTTCAGTCGTTTCACGTTCAGATGGCACCAACTGCATAAAATCTTCAT
This sequence comes from Coreoperca whiteheadi, assembly GCA_011952105.1. Classification (NCBI taxonomy): domain Eukaryota; kingdom Metazoa; phylum Chordata; class Actinopteri; order Centrarchiformes; family Sinipercidae; genus Coreoperca; species Coreoperca whiteheadi. The sequence continues at coordinate 4,342,865 of CM022476.1, read as the reverse complement.
CGTAGTCCTGGCTTTCCCCGATGTGTAGTGCATTCAAGCTTTGTGTCAGTCACATCGTGCGTAGGGCTCGTATGTCCTTAAGTTTGCTTGAGGTATTTGTCTTCAACATTATTTTATTAATTCTACAACTTATTGGCCATGGAACCAGCACCACAAACATTCTCAGGAATTGAATTGGTCCCTTGTGACTTTTGCTTTCTTCGGTGGCTTCGATCAGGAAAGTTTCTGGCACTTAATGTGTGCATTTACACAGAGCTGATAAAATGTAGATTATCAATAAACTAGGCTGCTTATCAGTCTAATCCAGAGAACAAAAGGACAGCCAAATACAGCCTTCAGTCATTCTTTTATTGAAAGCAAACATGATTTATTTACTTTCAATTTCTTTTCTATGATCCCACATCTTGCCTCCCAAGTCCCTGATTTGGTTCACTTGCATTTCCTTTCTCCCCTAATGTTTCTCTGCCAGGCAAAGCTGGGGAACAGCTGGGTGAGTCCCAACGTGGGTCACCTCATTCTGAAGTACCTGTGCCCGGCCCTGCATGAGGTGCTGCAGGACGGTCTGAAGGCCTACGTGCTGGACCTGATCATCGGACAGCGGCGTTGTCAGCCCTGGAGCCTGGTGGAGGCCTCCACACAGCTGGGTGAGAACAGTGGTGTCTGTTTTCAGGGGGGTTTGTGACAAATTGTTATGACTACTGTACGTCTAAGCACATTGGTACGTTTTTTTGTTGGTTTTTTTGTTTTGTTTGTTTTGACCAAAGATGGCTCGGTTTCCTGAGCTCCACGCCTACTTTTACTGAAACTGGTTCCTTAACGTCCCGATCTGTATTATCCATGATTAACCGTCGACATCACACTTAGGGCCGGTTCAAAATGGCTGCAGTTTCATCACATCAAAAAGCTGAGGAAGCAGTGAGGAGTATTTTCAAAAATTGTAGGAAAACCGTTCAAATCACAGTTTTTGACGACTGATTTCTGGTAAGATTAAATGTACAATGATAGCAAACGTTGAAGGTAATAGGTTAGAGAATAAGTAGGTGCATATGGTCAATGTATTTGTATGTTTGTTTCGATCAGGCCCGTCCACACGTGTTCTCCACAGCCTGTTCTCAAAGGTGAGCCAGTACTCTGAGCTGACAAGCCACAGAATGAGACTCAACGCCTTCATCTTCGGCCTCCTAAAGTGAGTCATTTTTCTTTGTCTCGGCTTTTACTGTCCTTGTCATCCATAAATCAACAATTGTTGCCGCCCTAGGGGTCGGGCTCTTTTAAAAGCGGCTATAATCAATGTATCAAACGACGATGTGGAAACAGTGCTCATAGTGATGAACCTAAAGCGAATTATCACATGACTGTGCACCTCCCCTCGGCTTTACGGGGCTTTTATAGTGAGTTCCAGCTCGTTGTTTAGCTGTCCGGCACGCAACTTCACTGTTTTTGCCGCACAGCGTTCAGCACCGAACAGCTGACAGACCCAGTTGCCGACTAGCCGGTGAACATAGTGAAGCATTTAGCAGCTAAAAAGCCCGACATCTCCCTCAGGATTCGGCACAGACCAAAAGAGTTACAAGAGAGTGATTGTTGGACTTAACTACATCAGGTGATCAGAGTCAGAATCACGTTTATTGGCCAGGTATGTGTACACAAACAAGGAATTTGACTCCGGTTTTACGTTGCTCTCTATGTAGATACACAGAAGTAGACATACTGTAAGTGTGGCAGAAACACATCTCCAAATGCTGGCTGTGTAAATAGGCAAGAGTTTGCTAACAAGCTCACCGTTTCAACTTAGAAGGTGACGATACGTCAGCGCTGTGTACACAACTTGTTTTCGCTGCCCCCAAGTGGCCATAAAAAAACAATCTGTTATTGCAGGTTTAAAAATAATGAAACATTTGCAACGTCCAATTCTTACAATGACGCGTTTCATAGGCCTGCAAATAGACAAATAAAAGCTGCATGTAAAATCTGCAAGTGTTTTGCTATGTTCTCAAGTTAAGCTAAATGCTTTGTTAAAGCCTGTAACCTTAAAATCAGTGGTTGACCATGTGGGGACCAGCTTATTATTCCCAGATAAAACCGGGGCGATTCCCCTCAACACGTCTCACAGTTACATATACACGTTGTTACAGATAGCAGGCTGTGGTCACTTTTACGTCTGGGGGCTCACATCAATTCTAATCTTTTGGCTGACTAATTTTGTGTGTTATTATGGTTTGAGTAGATGTTATTCTACAAGATCAAATCCAATTTTAAACCGTGTGAGTGCTGAATGATAGCCTCGGTTGTTGAGCGTAACAATGCCAAAAATCCTCCTGCTGATGCAATTTTAAAATTTGATTCTCCTCATATTTCAGCCTAAAATCTTTGGAATTCTGGTTCAATCACCTCTACACACATGAAGGTAAGACTCAGTTGCTAACTCATGCATCATTCATCCATCTTCAAAAACCCAGATAGTTACTTGATGTCCATAAGTGTATGAAGTCTTGCACCTTCTGAATCTCGTTCTGATATTCTTCCTGTTTTTGTTTTACTTTCCTCAGATATTATAGCAGCACACTACAACCCGTGGGGTTTCCTTCCCCTCTCGCAGGGGGCATGTCAGCCGCTCTTTGAGGAGCTCCTCCTCCTGTTGCAGCCGCTGTCGCTCCTCCCCTTTGACCTGGACCTGCTGTTTGAACCACATCTCCTCCAAAAGGGCCAGGAGCATCTCCGTCGCAAGGAGCAGCTGTGCTCTGCGGGCCAGCGTGTCGACCGATCAACTCGGTCCACCTTCCAGCTCATGAGAGGATGGAGCACCACGGTAAGCGAAATGGTCAGAGACTCAAGTGCAGAGGTGAAGAGAGAGAGGGCGGTGCTGAGACGAGAGGGAACGTGGCCGCGGATGGAAGGGGCCGGGTCGAGGAGAGAGGGAGCAGGAGTGAATTCGAGGTTGAGGAAAGAGGGGGCAACAACTGAGAGCATGACCGCCGGGCCCGTTAGCAGACAGACAATGGTGGAAGTAGGGTTTGCCAATCTCTGGAAAGAGAGGAGCATGGGCGGGCAGAGAGTGAAGGGCGTCGGACAAGAGAGCCAAGGAGAAGGTGAGGATGGACAGGAGAAGGACAGGAGGAAGGAAAAAGAGAAGGATATGGCAGACGAGGGGCGTCAGCGGCAAGATAGACAGGCGGGCTGGTGGTACCAGCTCATGCAGTCCTCCCAGGTTTACATCGACCAATCCACAGAGAGGTCAAAGTTTGTAAAGACTGAGAAGAGGAAGAAGTCGTCAGAGAGACGACAGGGCCAGCTACCGCCCACCAGAGAGGGAGTGGTGGAGGGGGCAGAGTCACGCCAAGAAGGGGAGGGGCAGAGAAGCAGGAAAAGCAGCAGTAGCTCTAGCGGAGAGTCCGCTGGCTCCAGGGGAAGGCCTTCGTGGATGGGGAGCCCGCCGGAGTCTGTTGTCCACCAGGAGAAAGAGACCAGACCTCTGAAGGTTACAGGGACTGGAGCCCAAGCTGCGGCCCAAGAGGAAAGCCCCTCTCAGGGACAGAGTCTGCGCTGGGGCAGGCTCTTTGGATCTAGTGTTCCTTCGAGGGTGGAGGGAGCTGAACAGAGGGCGAAAGCTCAAACTACCAGGTAAGTTAAAAGAATAAGTCTGATGACCTCTGATATTTTTCATATTGTCAACAAATCCCATCAAAAGACTAAAACCAACAATATATTGATCTACTAACAAGTAATGTGTGTGCATCCAAAGCCTGATATATGTTATTAATTAATGAATATATTAACATATTCATTAATATGAATATATTCCCATTATATTAAAACAATGCAGACATCTATGTGGCCGATATCTCCAACACTCGTCTAACTCGCGCCCAAACAATCTAGATGGATAAATAGCTCCACAGGTGAGAGGAAACACATGTCCCTTTTAAGAGGCCTTTTTGTTCGATTTGTTGGCAAGAAGAAAAATACTATCAGCCTTATCTTTTAAAGTGAAAAAAAAAAATCGTACGTAGCTATCAGTGCAATACATTTCCCATTTTTCCTCACTGTGTTTTTCTTTCTAAGGCCACCATCAGGTTGGCTTGCTCTGGATAGGTCTGTTCTCGACCTTGTGGCTCATTCTATTGGAGCAGGGAGTGGGAAGAAGGCAGAGCCCCCAGCCACACCCACCCACCCCCAGACCACACCTCCGCCAAGGTCAACCCAACCAACCGAAGCCAAGAAACCGTCTCCGTGGTAAGCAGATACTACACATTGGGTCCTGTCAGAGAACCTAGTGGGACTATACTCGACACCAACTCGCCCAATGTTTATACTGCAAAAGAGAGCTGGAAGAACTGTTAACAAAAAAACTACTTTCCCCACATTTATTAAATACAGTGCTCTAAAGCACAAATCAAACACAAATTACTACCAGAAAGTGTCCAAATGTTGTTTTTTTTAAATGACAGTCAGTATGATTTGAGAGAAATATGAATGTTTAAGAAACAAATGGTCAGAACAATCATATTTCGTTGAATTTATGGAACAGTTGTAGTGGGGAAGTGAAAATGTGCAGCACACTTGGTATTAATGGACAATTATAAAAAAAAATATATATATATATATATGATCAGAATGGCATGTGGACGTTAGTAGGTGAGGGTTAGTGTAAAATTTGTCTGATGTTACTTTTGATGTCAAATAGATTTTTTATTTTTTTTGCCCCGATTAATGAATGAATCATTTGGGCTTCACAATGTCAGAAAATAGCGAAACATATCCTCCGCAATTTCCTCAAGCCCAAGGTGATGTCTCCAGATTGCTTGTTTTGTCTGTCCAGCAGTCCAAAATCCCCAAAATATTCAGACTACTATCACATAAGACAAAGAAAAACAGCAGATTCTTACAACCGAGAAGCTGCAACCAGGGAATCTTTGGTGTTTTTGCTTTAAAATCGGTCCATTTACCGATTGATTAATGACCCAATTAAACTCTACTCCCCTTTTCTCCATGTCCTCAGTGAAGTACGGGCATTGTGCCACCACATAGCCACCGAGCCCGGCCAGCTGAGCTTCAACAAGGGCGATACCCTGCAGGTCCTGAGCAAGGCTGATCCAGACTGGCTGCTCTGCTCCCTGGGCTCCACGCAGGGCTTGGTTCCCATCATCTATGTTACCCTCAAAGGCATGGAGAACAGCCAGGATGCCACTGGACTCGGGCGGCGCTGAGCCAAAGCTGCCCCAAGAGGAATGCATGCAAGACTGAAGGCAAACCCGCTTTGGAGACAGAGAAAACAAACACCCGTTTTGTGGCTGCTGTTTGAGATAACGGTTCTTTTGGGGATGATTTCCGGGAGAAAAAAACCCCCCAAAACCTTGTAGTAAAGTACGAAGATTAGGAAGACCCATGTACAGACACGTGCAAGGGAAGCATGCCGGCTCCAACACAAACTCACATCCACTTCAAGTGTACATCCAGACAAGTATGCATGCATACATCCAAAAACCCGACAAGAAAGAAACCCAAAGACACTCCAACCCGCGCTTCTTTCTCTGCGTGCAGCTCTGCTTCTAGCTTAATTGTGCGACTGTCCAGTCTCTACAGTATATCATCCATCGGCACTTTCCACAAAACAAGGAGGGCCTACTCACAGGCGGAAACCTTCACGATATGATATGTGCCACGCCTAGCTGCACTTTGCTGTACTGCCAGTACATTCACCTAGCTGTGCCACACTTCGAACACAGTGCTCAGTTAAACGCCGGGTCGGTTTCATGTCCTGCTGCTTACTTGGTGCCGATTGATGGTTTTTAATTATATGTAGAAATAGAAACCAGTGAATCCTTGCTTCTTTTTATTTATTTTTTTTGGTAAGTTTTAAGGTGGCTGATGTAAAAGCAAAAATTGTCAACTTTTGGATCCACGTCTTCTCCGTTTGCAGAGGTATGAGTCAGGGTATTATTATTATTATTATTATTATTATTATTAGAAGAGTAGAAAACCACACAGGAGTTTGTTTAGATGTCTGTTTAACCCAACTAAAAAGAATGCAAAGGGAATGTTTCCCCATCTGTCTTAGTGGATCACTGCTCATCACAGTCTGTTAATATGGAGACGAAGGGATGGATGGACTGACAAGCACACTGCCCCCCCACCCCCGCCCCCCCTTCCTTCACAGGACCCACCACAGCTGGGATGAATCACTAGTTGACATTGTTTAAGTGCATGAAACCCTGCAAAAATGTTGTCTTTTTCCCTACAATCCCGTTTCACGTGTTCCTGCCACATCCTGCACCCCCCCCCCTTAATCTCTCATTAAAGGACACTCCATGGCTCTTGAGGAGGACACCCTCATGCGAGTGGCTACAGTCCGAGCTGTACATGTGCATTTGGATCTATTGGTACATACTGTAAAGGCATATATATATAGATGACTTACACATGTGACGAGTTCTATTTATTTTATTGGCCAGTTCAGTTAGCTGAGGGAAAGCATCTAAATGGACGGCTGCAGAAAACAGGGGAGGGGATGTCCAATGAAAGCAAAGCATAGCTGTGGAGGCGTTTTTGGGTTTGTTTTTTTTTAATGTGTTGGGGTCAATCCAGCCCGGAAACACATAGCTGAAGAAATAATTGCTAAGTGGTTATGTGTGTTGCATTTAGAGAGGGGTAATTGATGTTATCTATGCCTTAAAGCGCTTGAGGGGGGGGGGGATTGCCCTGTTGGACACTTCAACGCTAGTGACCTTAAATTAGCCCTGACATTATATTTTGTATACGCCAGGACGTGTCTAACTTGACCCTTCCCCTGGGTTTATGTCTACAGAGATTCTTTTTGACTTCAAATAAAATAGAGAAGATATAGAGGTGATATTTTTTGAAAGGGAAACCCCAACCCATTTTGTGATGGTGGCTTTGTGGGCATGCTACATGTCATGCCTAGGTGTAAAATGTGGCCTTAGGTCCAAAATGAGTTGAAGAACTAAAACTACGGCTATATACAGTGTACCTGGATAGATGCGGCTTGTATACAGATGCCCAATCCAAATCTTACACATTAACAAAATGGTGAAATCAATGTACATTTATTAAATAAATGAATGCTTGTGTAGTTTTTGAAAAACATAATTTTACCTTTTTTTTTTCTTTTTTTTTTAATTGTCTTTTTGTTGCATTGTTGTACAGTGTGTACAGTCATTTAATTTCCGCAAAACCAATGTAATACTTTCATTGGACTGTAAATATATTTAAATCCTCCAGTGGTTCATTTCTGCCATAGACCTGTATGTATGAGCGTCATTACTGATTTGTCCATGCGTTTCACGTTAAACACGGGAAGCCGGTATCCGCTTTGGTTTCAGCGCTCGCAACCATAATGACAGCTGGCCGTGATGGTGGACGGTATGATGAGCGGTGGGGTTTCCGCTCCGCCGGGCCGTTTGCTGTTCATTGACATCCAGTTCAGAGCTCACACGGGTCGGACAGAAAGAAACACACAGCAGTGATTAAGCACCAGAGCGACATGGGGGGGGCTCAGGGGTAAGAGGCAAAGACAGAATCACTTTTGATTTGGCGTTTGATCCGCTGAAATGTGCATTTAAAGTGCTACACTTGTAGGAGTGACATTGAAGAGTCACCGTATTTATTTCTCTTTAGTTGTTTTTCCTTCTGCTCTTTTCTCTCCCTGGCTGCCTCCTCCTGCCTGTAAATACCTTCAGCATCGGCGGCACCGCTCCTCTCTCTGTGTCCAGGCTATAGGACGTATACGTATGACAATTATCAAACTACTATGGATGTTAAATAACAAAGTGCTCATGTGATCACAAACTTCAACGGCTCCTGTGTCTTTTGTCCTTGTGTCCACCCAAGACCTTTAGCTTATGAGGCACTCTTTGTAACTTTGGCCAAGATACGGCTAAACCCCGATCCTCTCACGGGTCCGATTTGCCCTTTGCCAGGCCGGCCTCTCGGTTGGCGGACCTGACAAAACCGACCCCGACTTTGTAAGTGACAATTCCCGTTGTAGTTTACGTGGATGGAAAGCAGAGAAGGGGTTTGTGTGTCAAGAACGGTTTGATACCTTCTCCCTCAACCCAGCACGGCTGCTGTTCTCCGTGAAAGCCAAAACTGCAGACTTTTATTTTATTGATTTTTTACGGTTGCCTTTCAAGCCTACAGAGACCGAGTGTTCGATGGGTTGGGTGAAGGTATACAGAACGTGTCCCACTATCTGCCCTGACAGATACTTTTGCCACCCAATCCAGCTGTAAACGGTGCACTATCGGTTCTGTTACTGCAGGCCAGAAGTCGATCAATGAAAGAAAGCGTGATGTGCTGCCATGTATTGATTTTATCACACGGCCTACAGTATGTCCACTGGTGAGAAGGATGCACTTCAGCCACCAGATGGTGCTGATGTTTTAAAAGATAAAGCGACGTCAGCTGTGAGTTTCACTGAATTGCAATATGCAGGCTTACAACAACTTACAACAGTGCAGGCACGCAGTGGTAATGGAATAGTATATTTTCTTCCTCCTTTTTATACATTGTCTTTCCAGTCAAGCTATAGAGTTTGGCAGTCTGCGTCCCTTCCTTAATGATGGCTCGTTTTGTCCCAACCAGAACCGCCAATAGGTTTATTCTTTCAGGTGCTCGTTGCACGGTGTGTGTTGAAACCCACAGAACAGTTATTTTCTCATTTTTAGCTCTAATGAGGATTCCAAACTTCCCAAAGACACAGAGCAGTCTCGCTGAGTTTTGACCAAAGTCGTACAAAACGGCGCACAGACACGTGGAATGTGTGCGTTTGGTGTTATGGTGCATCCACTAGGAAATTTGGGGGCATTTTGGGCTTGAATGTTTCACTGAACGCCAGCGTCATGTGGCCTCGCTCAGCAGGAACACCAGTTACATACAATTCTGCGTACTCAATACTTAAAATAGTGAGAACAATTGTTGTTTCTGACTTAAAAGATACTCAGTGGGACATTTTAGGGGGAAATCAGGGCTCAAGAGGTAGAGTGTGAGGTATCATATGTCTGTTGATGACAGGCTCTTATGAAAGCCACAATGGGTAAGGAAGGAACTGCAAAACCAGTCTCCTTTCAAACTTGATCGAAATAATCCAGTTGGTTTTGTAAGGATTTAATTTGCTCAAGATGTAGCCGTGCAATCTTTTAACACTCACTATACGGCCAATAATATATGGACACTCCTGTCCACACACAGTTTGGGGGAGAGGCCCTTCTGTTTCATCAGGACCCATGTGTCTGTGCACAAAGCCAGGTCCATAAAGGAATGGTTTTCCCAGGAAAACGTTGGGATGAACTGGAACGCCGACTGTGAGCCAGACCTGATCACCCAACGTCAGTGTTGGCTCTCACTGAGGTTGGGGGAATCCGGTCTGGCTGAACGGAGGCCAATCCCTGCAGCCAGGGTTCCAGCATCCTTGTGAAAAAAAAAAAAAAAAGCCTGAAACCAGAAGAGTTGAGGCTGTCATAGCAGCAGATCAATGCCCATGGACTTGGAAAGACATGTCTAAATGTTCAAGTGTCCACATACCTTTGGCCATGTAGCGTATCTGAAAACGTTCAAGACCTGTGAAAGTAAAAGAATACAGTCCATAAATGCTCTGTTAAACTATTTCAATTGCAATTTCTTTCAATTCAAATACATGTAAAACTGCATATTGTCTTAAAAGGTTACAGTACAACAGCAGCTCCACGAGAGCAGCGAACCTTCCGTTATTGGTCCAATGGTGGACATGTGCTTTGCGACCCTCAACAAGTAAATTCCACTTTAAGAGATAAGACCACATATTGCTGGTAATATTTCCATGGGTCGTCCTTGCAGAAACACATCCAGACCTGCCTTATCTCACTCACTTGTCTGTGAACCGCATTCGGGTCACAGTTCATTGTCGTTAATGTTTTTATCACAAGGAACTACATGAGATTCCCCTCAATAGTGAAGACATAGTTTTCTGTGGAAATCCGTAAGGGGGGTTGCACCATCGCTCAGAGGGGCCTGCGACGCTGGGAGCGAGCGAGCTGAGCGATTTGGCAACATGGGGAAGTTATTGTACAACGGCAATGCTTTAGAATAGCACTGCTGATATTTGAAGCCGCAAACTCGTGTCACCCTGACATCAGAGGCGTCCTTTGTTCGCTCGCGTGCGTGTGGACCCCCTCACCTTTGTTTATTTCCGGGTAATTTTCATTGGATAAGCGGCACTGGCACCCGGATTCACTTGCGATTGGACCAAACGACGGTCTTGGACGTTCACTGTAGACTCGTGGCCCTGCCAAACACCCAAAGTGTGACATCCAATCCTTTGTTCATCCAGGAAGATTATAGGAGGATTAAAAGGTGAATGGGCGACACTCAGCGTTTTAACTTCCCAAATTAAAGATGACGTGGATAAATAGGTCTATTGTGGCGGTTGTTACCTCGAGGTCAGGGGAATCATTCTGCTCATCCTCCGAAAGTCACAGGTTTGAATCCTGAGCAAACTCCAGAAGAGTATTCAACGCATTCTTTCCAAACCGTGTTGACTTGAGCGAGGCATTCAAGCCCCACTTGCCTTTCTGATGACACGCTCTCCGAATAGCAAGTTGAAGTTACATTTAGCAGCCTGCGATGTGCACTCTCCACATTCATCTCCTCCTCTGTATGGTACAAAACCAGCTCAACAGACATGCCCGCTCAACGCCTCATACTTAAGTATATCCAGGTTTTAAATGACTATGAAAGGAGAGTTGCGTAAGCTCACCAAAGACGCCGACTCGGCAGCATTTCGGCAGCAACAAAAGCTCAGACAAAAGCTGGATCTGCTGGGTCTTTTAGAACATATATAAAAAATAAAAAAAATCGTTCACTAAGGGAAGCATGGGCTTAAGTCTGCAAACTAATGCAATTAAACGGACAAAAACATAAACCAAGCTTCCTATCTTCACTCACACATGATGGAAGGTAGCAAGTGTATGGATGGATGGATGTTTACTATGTTAGTTTAGTGTCACGGCCCGGCTCGTGAACCATGACAAAGATGGGAGAGACACGGTGTTAAACTGCAAACCATCACAAATGTATTACTTAACCATACAAACTCAACAAAACCATACTAACATAATGAGGTGTGTTCATCAGTGATCTCAGGGTGTCAGCAGATGAGTGAGTGATAAATGAAGGTGTTGAATGGTGTCTAAACTAAAACAAGTAACAAGGCCAAAGCCAACCAAGCAGTAACATAATGCTGCAGGGAAGAAGCCCCCCTCCCCGTGACTGAGTCCATGGATCACGGCCAGGTGCTCCCAGTTGCCTTCATTAACTCCACCCACCAAGACCTGAAGGAAGCAAGCATCACAGAAGGGAGAACACACAGCAGGCCCTGCTCATATGGCAGGGCCGTCACACCCCCCCCCCCCCCTCCATTAAAAAAAAGGGGTCCTAACCCCGGAACCCACATAATATGTGTTAACTATTTAAAGAAAAACACAGTTAACTACTGTAAGGACTATTAGCCTTAATAAGGACCTCCCAATTGTAGACACAAACACTGACCTGATACTTGTCACCCACCTCCGTTCCACTTGTCATCATACCCCCTCCCGCCCCAGCAAGGGATGGAAGCAAATCAAGAGAAATCAAGCAAATCAAGAGAAGGGAAAAAAAAGGAGACACAAGGATGCAAACAAGCAGTTAACATGCCCGGGCTACTCGCCTACAAGAAGGTCAGTCATGTTAACGTTGATCTAATTTGCACTGAATCACCAACGTTCGCTGATGTTGATGGGAATGCTTTGCCGGTATTTGGTCGTAAAACCAAAAGGTTTGGACAAAGTGAAATGCAGACCGGCGGATGGCCATAGCATGGCCGGCCCATCGGAACTGTTCAAAACTGCACAATTTGGTCACGTTCGGTTTGTCCAATCTGAAGGACTTGTGAATTCAAACATTGCTTTCCAGCTACATTGTTGAGGTGAAATGTGCAGTGAAAAATAAGCACCATGGAAACAGCATACTAACAAGGATGTGGCTTACTTTCCCCAAAGTGTCAGTTCGGGTTGTTTTCTTACAGCAGGCATTTTGTATTATTGTCCTCTCCTGAACGAACCGATCGGAGGTCCCTTTGTGACTCATGCACACAAATGTGAACCACACGCATGAGACAATCTCAAAAAGCTACAGTTTTTATGTTATTCAACCTTTAATTCATACGGATTTTGCAGCAATTCTATTGCTATGTGGTTCTTCATGTTTGGAAAGCTGACCGTAACGAAATAATTGGGAGGAATTACGTGGGCCGGTGCTTTTTATGTAGCCATTTCTTCATTCTTTCTCACCAAGAAAAACCAGCAAAGTTTCCCCGCTCCTGGTTGATAAATCTCAACCATGGCAGCATGACCGATTACTGAAACTTTGTCCAGTAAACATCATGTTGTGATTGCAGCGTAAACCTAAACAAACCAAACCTAAACATGAAACCAAAGAATTTTATTTATTTTTTTGCAGCAGCAGCAGCAGTAAATGGGATCAGAGTGGAGAGTGTCACAGACAAAGAATGATAGACATGATCGGGATTTGGAAAAATAAGGCTTTATTTTGAAAAAGGGGCAACAATCAAAGAAGTCCATGCAACAAACTGCCTGAGTAGCTCAGTTCTTCAGAGTTTAGCTACACACTCTTACGAACATTCACATTTTAAACTTTGATATGCCTTCCACAAGCCTGATCTTCTAAAACACGAATACCCCAAAAAATATATAAAATCCTTCAAAATGTTTCATTTTCATCGCGACTTGAACGTAATTTTACAAAAAAATACAGCGGTAAAATTGTCTTAAGTGATAGGAGGAATCCCTAATCTTATGATTACCCTTATAATCTGAATGTTATTTATGTACTGGATTGAGCCACCCCGTCTCCTCCCTGCCTTGCAGTGGTCCACTCTGATGTTGGGTCACAGGTCGTTCCCCGTTTACTCACGCTTCACTCCAGTGCAGCGGTTGCCCTGTGGAATACACAAATATTTAGAGCCGAAAGCCAGTCATTCCGTCGCCGCTTCAACCTGAACCTGCTGCCCGGAAATGGGGCAGGAGGTGCACGGCACACTGTGTGCTCCCGGGTGGAGCTTGACAAGAAGTCGTGCTCGTGAATCATCGATTGCTTTACAGTGAAAGACCCGAAAAGCAAGCTCCCTGTGCTCTACAAAATTGCAAAAGTGCATGACTCAATTGCAAAGGGGTAATTAAAATGAGGAGCGTTGTATGGCAGGGAGCAGTCTCCCCCCTGCTTCCAGTCTTTATGCTAAGCTAAGCTAATCGCCTTCTGGCTCCAGCTCCATATTTAGCGCACAGGCGTGACAGTGAAAGCGCTCCGCAAGAAAACAACATGCTCTCAAAATGCTTAACTATCCCTTCAAATGGGGTTTTTCGCCAATAAAAACAAAAACTGACAAGCGTTGCATGTCGGTTTTTGAAGCGGACGTTCCGAGCGATATCTGTTGCTGCTTTAAAAAAAACTAAAAAGCCATATTTTACGCATGGCGTTTTACGCAACCAACTAACTTAGCACCATGCCCTGTTAAAGTTCCCCCGTAATATCTGAAGACAAGATACCTTGTAGTGGTGTTTCTTGCACAGCTTCTTCAGGACGTCCACATGCTTCACCACCTCTTGGACCCACGGTTCACCAGCAGGCACGCAGAGTTTCCTGCCCCGTCTGGTCACCAAGCTGCAAGAACACCAAATCGTCCAGGTCAGGCTGGGAATGTGGCAACTTGCAAATGGAACGAGAGCGTGTTTGTACCGCCTGAGTCCCATCTACTGATTAGATGCACCGGCCACCTCACACCGCCTCAACTTACATCGTGGCGCTGAGAGAGCAGCCCTGCCCCATGAGCTGGTGACGGTAGTCGGCACAAAGGGTTTTGTCGATCGTTCTGTTCTTGACCGTCAAGCAGCAGTCCATGGGTATCTGCGCCAATGCCACTGTAAGACAGAGAAGATCGGCTCAGTTCAGCGTAAAGCCACACGCCACCCAAAGTCTGCCTCTCGAGTATCACCCAACCGTGGGGCGACAAGACGTCTACAGTCTTCCCAGAGAACTGATTTCGACCGCTTGAATTCACGTCCGCTACAGTCACTTTCAATGATGGCAGGTTCTTACAGCTGCAAATGAGCATCAAAATGTCTACAGAAACTTGTCAAACCGCCGCCGCTGGGTAACCCAGCTTCTCCACTGTCCATCTATGTGCTCTGGGTGTTCCCAACACTCATCATATCGCCACACTGGGACCGAATGCACGGCGTCGCCCTCCTCACACCATTGAAGCGACAACAGAAGACGGCGGAACGCATTTTGGCTGAAATGACGACTGATTGGGGCGTACGGAGCATGTGGGTGCACAGTGTAGAGGAACGATAACGGTGGTTTGAGAAGTTTCGCTGTATCCAGTACTGGAACCCGTTGTGAGCGACGCTGAATTTTCACAAAGAGGGAATTTCCAAACTTGTACAAGTGCACCAGTACTTGCCTTTTATGGCTACAGAGAGTTTCACACTCAAATGGTGCGATCACTGTAACTGCATACAGTTCAATTCGAGTCACGACTCGAGTCGCTGACGGGAGTTTTGTTAAAAACATCACCGCCAATCCCTTGAGTGCAATTCAAATCTACTGCGAAAACAGAGGTTCTATTTACACGCTCAGGTTCTTTTGTTTGTGCGGCCATTGTGCCTGTTCTGCTGTGTGTGTGTGTGTGTGTGTGTGTGTGTGTGTGTGTGTGTGTGTGTGTGTGTGGGAGAATGACGAGGTGTGGCAGGAGGGAAAAGTCCCGTCAAACGTTTGAGCCGTGCGGCTTCATAGCAGCAACACAATGCGGACGTCTGGTTCAAACTGGTTAAAAGATGTATCCGGTGACACGAGACTGCTCTGGAGTGACTGGCGTGAAGCAGGTGTCGCTCTACAGAGCTGTTCTCATATCTAGTTTTTGTCCTTTTGGAAATACCTCTGCATATTATGCAGCGCTTCCTTTAAAGTCAATCCGTGCACTCTTGCAATAAAGTACTGTATAAGAAAGATATCTAGCTCTTTGAATCTTGACACTGTAAAAAGCTCTAGGAGTGTTTTAAGAAAAAAACAAAAAAAAACCCTAAACAAATGGTGTAACAGCTAAAAGTACGACAAACGTATCCCCAAGAGGGACTTCATGGAGCAAATCGGTGGTGAGGAAGCTTGCCCAAGCTCACCTTATCATTTACTCAGGATGTAGTGACAAGGTGCAGGACACACACACACACACACACAACTAAACACTCCCACACACACACACACACACACACGGTTCTGAGTTGTCATTCGCATAACAAACGTTGCCTCATCGGCTTTTGTCACCTGACTGGGATTTCCAGCAGTTAACCTTTAACTTCCACCTGGCACAAAGAGAGCGAGATGCCCGCAGCCCGCCCTGCACGCAGGAAAGCTCTCCCTCCCCACGGCCTCGCTGCGTTTGCTTTGCTCCCTCGCACTGATGGATAACGTTTATGCAACAAAAAGACCTTTCATACTTTTCCTGCTGTTTCGTGCCGCACAGAGTCATTGAAGCAGTTCATTGACTTTACTTTAAACTATTCACGTTATGTGACATAATAATTACTATATTTTATCCGTTATAATTTACCTCCATTACTCTGTTATTCCTTTCCTTCATATTGTAATTCTACCACCGCTGTGGCTACTTTTGCCACGCTGTGCCAGGTACCTATTGCATGTCTGGGGGACATTTTTCTTTTTCTTTTTCTTTTTCGTGGAGCATTTCCTTATCTGGATTAAGGGTCTGATGATAGAGGGTGTCATGTGCCGTACAGACTACAGATCGTAAAGCTCTCCTTCAGACGCAGTTGTGATTTTTGGAGTGGAGAAATTAGCTTGCAGGCACCAGATGCAAACACGGAAAAGCTGGATTCACAAGTCCAGTGAAGGACCGCAGATGTGTATTTAAACCTCAAACGAAAATGCCACTGAAGAATTTCCTCTTTCTCCCGCTCACGCTGTAAACCACTGCCTTCCTTCTGGAGCCGTTCCAGGTGGATTTGTACGGATAAATGACATCCTATTATCTTCTTCAGCTCAAACAAATTTGGTTTGGCGCAACGACTCATTTCACTTTCTGCTTCCCGAACGACGGAAGGTAAAAGCGTTGCTGTTGGGGGGGTTTTGCCGCGAGGAGGATGCTCGATGGGGGGGGGGGGAAAAACAAAAAAACAACTCACCTCTGCAGCAGCAGGTGATGAAGAGGATGCAGAAGAAGAGCTTGGCATCACCCCACGGAGCCATGTCTGGTCGCTGAGCTGGTGAGGTTGTGGCTTTGTCTTTCTGGAGGCTGACCGGCTGATGGTGAGCCTCTTCTCCCTTTCAGCACCTACAGTAGCAAAGGAAAGGAGGTGACTGCCTCTGCCTTGTCTGGCAGCTCTTATATACTGTGAGCAGTGTCCACCTACTTTCACTTTTCATCTTCCTCCCCCCTCCCTTCTAGTCAGGCCACACAGAAGTCACACCATCATGTTAAGCAGAAACAGGGAACGGTCAGACACACCAAAACATGCTTCTTGACCCCCCCCCCCTCATTTCAGTTCCCGGCTCTTCTCATACGTGCTCGCCTCTTCTTAGGTAAAAGGAACAGCTCGTCACACTTTGACTCAGGCCACCTCCAGTCACAGGAGCACTTCTCTAAATTCAGACGAAGCCCGAGCAGTCTGTGATTTAACGCTCAGATAACCGTTGATCCACATTTACACTTGAGCAGAAGCAGAGAAACAGACGCACAATCGTTATTGAGGGCTCTGACTCTTGCACCATGTAACTCAAAGCTATACTTTGTGGCGTAGAAAGGCCTTAAAACAGATAAAAATTACCATGACCTTGTTTTTATGTGACCCATGGGAGCAGTTTGGAATATTTTTGGCTTCTACTTAAGTTGTCTTTACGAAAACCCAGGATCCTCTTTTCACTGTGGGAGGCTCATCATTTAAGGTGAACACGTCCACTTGTTGTACCACACAGGGAACTAAACTAATATTGTACTTTGGCTCAGTTCTTAGGAAAAGCTGGTTCCCCTTTTTCCTTGTCAGCTGCAAACGTAATTGAACTCACCACGGTTTTGATGATGATGGTATTGCGCAAGCAAAATGGTTAGACAAAAGTGAACGTGGCCACGCTTAAATTCCACAGCTCTGTTCCCTCTTAAACAAAAAGTGATCCTGGCACAAAACAAACAGAGGTTCCATGAATCATCTGCACCTTGCTGATCTCTTTGCAATGTTAAGGGCCCATTTCCTTATTTAACCAGTGGACTCTGGGAACGTCAGACCCGTCAAGGAGCGCAACTTATGTAGGAAAACGTAAATATGCCAGGAATTACATTCATGTACTACTAATCTGCAACGGCAAATGCGTTCAGAGAGAAACATAATGTCACCTGAATTCTGTTTGTTTTTTTAAAAATCCCCCAAAAATGACAAGACATTTTGGATCTCCCAAGTTGCCGAATGTCCGTCCGTTACGCGTGCAAAATGTTCCCCGAAAACGCACCTTATTTTAGTTTTTTTTTTTGAAGATGTCTGTTCTGTGAGTTCTGGGATCGGGCTTTGTTAGTTCCTGTTTTATTTTGGGATCGGTCTGTCAGTTTTGCTTCCAGTCTGTGATTTCCTTGACTGCTTTGAGTGCTTCCACCTGTGTCATTTTTAGTTCACCTGGGTCTCGTTGGCTCCCCTCCCTTCAGTGTATGTGTTTCCCTGCGTCGCTGTCAGTTCGTCATTGTTTCCGCCCCGATGTGTCGGTTCTGCCTACCTGTCGGTTTCCTGGATATATATACCTGCTCCTTGGTTTATCTGTCTGCCTGCCTGGAACCTGCGAATAAATACTCACTCATCAGAGCTGCCTGCATTTGGGTCCTTCCCCCTTCCCTGTTGCCAACCCTGACACGATGTACTCTACTCTCTACGTGTTTCTGTCTATAGGGCACTATAGATAAGATAATTGAAGATTCAAAATTTGAAGGTTCATTGTGATATGCATGGGCAGCAAGGTGCACTATACAATTAAAATTCTTGCTGTCCTGTCAGATTGCCACCTATAGAAAAGTCCGTTTGAAAAAGGAACGTTTGATCACAAACAAAGACACTTGGCTAAACACAATGCAATAGGGCCCTGCGACGTGTTGGCCACTGTCCAGGGTGTACCCCGTCTAAGGCCCAAAGCCACTGGGATAGGCTCCAGTCACCCGCGACCCCTAACGGGAACAAGCGATGACTGACTGACAGTGCAATAGGAGTCTGCTATGCAACTAGTGCAAAATGTACCGTAACTCAGGTGTGCAAAAGTAATATGCCTATGTGCAAAACAGTACATTGCATGGACAATATTAAGCAGCTCTAGTATTTGGGGTATGGTATTTTGGTTTTATCATCCAGTAAAATTACTAACTGCAGCCTTAGCAGAAGGCTTGACACATGATGAGATTCTGCTATAGTCGCAGTACTTAGATGGTACAATAGATGTTATTATCGTAAATCTATACCCTCTGGGTCTGTTGTACTTTTCATTTCCACGGCCGTTTCACCAGAAGTAAATCAAAACAGAACCCAAAATAAGAACAAACGCTGGCATTATGGCCCAGGTTTACCTTACTCCCGTTGTTTCTTTTTCCCACCCTGTGAAAGATGAGGCGACACCGCTCTGGAAAAATCACGGATTCCAGTGAAACGGATACCGCCACGTTTGGCGTGCAAGTGTTTGTAAAGAACCACTTTCTCTTCCCCACTTACTGGATTGAGGAATTTGACATTAGTCATTGGCTGTGGTCTCTCTATGTTGACACAAAATGAATTGATATTTAATGTGTGCGCTTCTTTATCTGCCTTCTTGCATCACCAGGCCCAGATATTGAACTGTGTGTCCACAGTCACACGCTCTAAGTGCCAATGGAGCATTTACAGAGAAAGTTTCAGTTTCTAGTAAATCCTTAGTTGGATGTTTGCCCAATCTCTCTGCAATATTTACTCTCTTGGATTTCCCCTGCTGAAGTGCTTACAGGAAAATAAAAAAAAAAAGTTGATGGACCTGAAGTGTTGCCTGCCCGGAAATCCTGGCAGGAATTCAGGCAGTAGTCCTTGTCCAAGGGCTGTGTGCAGCCAAGTGGTAAAGGAGTGAGCGTGTCATTGCAAATCTGCATGCAGGACCGACAGGAAAGGACATGTTTTATCTTCCCCAAGTGCCTTTGAAGACTGTGTTTAATAGATCATTTCTGTCTGCAGTAATTGCTGTGCTCGCATGGCAAACGTACAGTCCATGTAAGTTCCGAGAATGGACGCGAAGCTTATTTCGAGCACTTTATTCTTAAACACGTTTTTATGTTCTCTTGATTAAATTACACTTGAACCCTGAAATGATTTTAAACCTGGGGGGGCGTGCTACAGCAGTAAACGCAACAGCCCCGTAAAGTTGCTTGTTCACGCAGGGAACAGCATTATCATTCATTTCAAGCACCAATCTTCGCTCTCTTTTTAGCTTGGGCCTGGCCTCTTGCGACTCCTGTGGAACACACGCGGCACTTTGGCAGCATGATCGTTCACTGTTTTCACAAGCCAGCGGCGCAACCTTTTTCTCCTGTGTACCGCTGGGCGCTGGGCAGGTGACGTAAAGTGGGCTTGTAGAGGTTCCCTCGCCGAACAGAGCTGAAATCAGACGGCTGAAGCGTTGGTTACAGGGTTCGGGTAATGACGTGCGATCGCGGTCAAAGTCCAACTGAAATTTGAGTGGACAAAGAAAAGAAAATACAAACTATAATGATACTGCAGCTGCGGCGCAGACGTTTCTATTTTTTCAAAGGAGGATAAAACGAAACAAAACTACTTCTGTGGTAGTACAAGACGCCTTACTTCGACTTTATGCGACTTTGTCTTGTACTCAGCTACTTTTCAGAGGGAAACATTCTGCTTTTTGCTACATTTGTTGGGCAGTGTTATGGTTTTGCAAGCAAAAAATATAATGAGCTTCTAAAATATGAAGCATCTCTATAGATTAAATTAACCAGGAGCATATAAAGGAGTTAAGAGTAGCTCCACCTCAACCAGCTGCTACATTCAAATGTTGTTTAATGACAATGAATAAGTCATAATAATCCAATAACATATTACCATATATATTTCTTTAACAATGAAAGACTTTAACCTTTGGTGCTTTGCAGTGCATTTGACTGTGTTTAGCTTAATAAGGATCATCTGTAGCGAGGGTTTTTGGGTGGTCGGTGGTGACCGAATGCAACCCCACATGCGTTGTGGGGAACTCCACAGAATGCTCTTGGACACTAGGAGCCTTGTACTTTGGCCCTGAGGGTAGTTGTGGCCGTGAGCGCAGAGACTTTGTCCTGTCACAAGAAGGTCAAATGAAGTCAGAAGGACTTTCTGTTCTCAAACAGACGTCCCAGCTTCCAATAAACGCTTTTTCTCAGAAATGTTAGGAATTAAAGCCAACGGTTACGCGTCACTCACAATATGCAAAAGATAAGTAGACGCCCCTGAATAGTGAATCAAGTCTGTACACCAAAATCTGGCTTGTGTTTAATATCTTGCATCGGGTAGAATTTGAGATGCATTTTGATTATTGTCTGACAAAAAAAAGAAATGAATTTTTAATAAATAAAGCAAGCAAGGCTACCTTAAATCTCACTCGTAAAAAGAAAAGACGATGGGGCAGAATCAGAGCTCAGTTCTTCCTGGCAAAATAAATGATGCCCTGCGTTAGTGATAAACCCAAGCCCAACCAGTAGCAGATAAACCTTCTTCAAAAAGTGCCTCAGTTGTTCCAGAAATCTTGTTGTGCAGCCCTCAATGTAAACTCAGAATCCCTTGAATCTCAAAATCAGATTCCTCAAACTTCCCTTAAATGACAAGATTAGGCTGCTAACCAAGCTTAAATGATGGTATAAATGCCGTTAATAATTAGGAGGAGAAAAGACTGAGGAGAAGTCCACACACTCCTTCCATGCCCATTTCAGCTCACACTGAATATGATCCTTTTAATGAGCTTTTATAGTAAAAAAAATATTTTAAAGCGAAACTGCAGAAATTATATTATAGACTGAGTTTGGTTGCATCAGCATCCAGTTGGATCCCAAACATGGGACAGAGTCTGCGACTCACTGCAAACGACTGAGCTCCACCACTTATTAATGGTGCTGAACAAAACTGCTAAACTGCCTTTACTCAACGTCCCCTTACTCGCCTGTTTCAGGGCTTTCGACCGTATCGTCTTCATCGGCGGATGTAAAGCGCCGAATCATCGTGGAGCGCTGGAACATCTGTAGTTCCGTGACCCAGTGGGCAAACGTCGCCTGCGGTGGGGGACCGTGTGAGATGGTTGAAAGCTCCGGAGCGAGCGAGGGAACCTTGAGGTGAGATCGGTTTGTCAAACGTTTGTTTTACTTTGAGCAATCTGACTCCTACGGTAGAGTTAGCAGAGTCATTGGCTACATAGTGTTAGTTTGCGATCGCCGATTGGCACCAGCTGCTCGGCTACCAGGTGACGAGTCCATCCAGTCATATGTTATATATTTTTTATTTTTCCTGTTTATGTTTTCATCTTGTTTTATTGCACCATGGGTATTTGAGTCCGTTTTAGTCACTGTTCTTTGATATGCTGGATCTCTATTTAATGGCAGATCTCTTTTCATTTTTGCTATTTCTTTGCAAAGCACTTTGTAACATTGTGCCATACAGGTGCTCTACAAATGAATAAGTAAATTAGGTTTTAATGAAAGACGGCAACCAGGAGTTACAAAACAATACAAGAGTTTATTTTCGAGTAGAATAGCTTTGATATACGCACACCATATCTACATTTTGTACACGTTGTCACTCCGACAGCACTGTAAATTCACCGACATTTTAGAACATTTCTAGACGTCATTTGGTGACACTTTCCACAAGCACCTTAAAGTCTTTTGATGAAAAACAAGAACCAAAAAAAACAACAGGAGGGTTTCACTGTCCCTGTTAGTTCCACCCTTTAGGCAAGTCAAGGCAAATCTTTCTATTTCTATAGTACATTTCACTCACAGGGATACTAAAAAGGAAAGAGAACAAGAGCCATTCGCAACCGCTCTGCCACAGAGGGATCGGGTTGTGCGCCACAGTCACCACAAGTGAGAAGAGACACATACAGCACTGTACATTTAACCACGGCCTGATCCACTGGCATGACGGCTCACACCATATGTGTCCTCACAGCTGAGATGAAGTGGTGATCCCTCTGTGACCGTACACGTCGGATCTTCTCAAACTGTTTTGATCTCCTACAGCACAACACGGCCAACCTGAGGCTCGGCCCTGCTTGACCGCCAGCCATCTTCTCCCCGAGTCCACCGCCCTTTACACCTGCAAAAAAAGGAGGAAGTGCAAGGATGAAGTGAAACTCTTTGGGAATGACTCTTCCACGGTACTGTAAGAAAAACAGAAAGCGGCAAAAAAAAAAAAACTTTAGGTGTTCCTAAAGCTCAGCCCAAACAAAAAAAAAACCGGGGTAATACTATATAATTATGTTGTTTTTTCTTTATAACTTACCTGATTTATTGTTGTCTCTGTTTTTTCTTTTCCAGAAAATCAATGTGCGCTTTCACCCAGTCTTGCTCGCTGGGGTGCGAGACGCACAGTGTCCTTCCGACCTTGGTAATGAACCTGAAAAAGCAGATGAGTGACAGAGAAGTGAGATTACAGAAAAACACATTCATCCACTTTCATTGACCTTACTGAAAAAAGGATTTAGCAAAAAAAATAAGACAGGCCAGCTACTGTCACCATTCATCAAAGGAACCCGAACAAAGAACTTTCGTTTGGCTAATGAATATACGGAAATATTGTGCCACTTACGCGGTAGCGCTGATTTCGCAACCTTTCCCGGCATCCTGAATGGTGTAGCTTAAAAGGATTTGGAGCGGCAAACGCTTCTCACTGATCTTCAGACAGCAGTCCACCGCGATCTCAGCTGCAGGGGGATAAACACATTTCATCAGGGAGAGTAGATTTGTCAGAACGCGTAGAATGGGAGGAGACACTGGACAGACAGGTGGGTGAGTCTATGAAGCCTAGAAAGCTGAGGCGCACAGCAGGTTAGAAAGTCACCTGCGGCTTCTCCCTAAAGACTGTGTCCTTTGTTAACCGTGCAGGTCGTTTTTTAGTTTAAAAAAAGCACTCTCTGTATGTGCAATACCACGTTTACGGTGAATAGCTGGTTTGCTTCGAGAGTTTCAACATGAATGCTCAAGTGCACGTTACGCCTGCCCTGGAAAGCGTTCTGAAATCGGAATCGGTTTCCCTGCTAATGCAATGCAGGCATGCGCCTTACCTGTTGCAAACCCGGCACAGATGACACCCAGCAAGAGCAGAGCTGCAACTCGGGAGGCCATGTCTTCGTTTCTTCGCAGGTCTGAGCTCAGGGGTCGGCTGCTTCAGAGTGTCTCTCCAGGAGCGCGAAGGTGTTGCTGCAAGGAGGAGAGCGGCAGGTGCATTTATAGCGGTGTAAGAGAAAGTAAAAGTGGTTTCCATTGACTGGAAATGGCAAAGAGAGTTGGCACCAGACTCACACGTGCCCGGTCAATTAGCTCCTCTCTCTTTGGTGTCTTGCCAAAATCCTGTGTCTTTTCAGATGCCTCCCTGAGGCGGATCTCTATCAGGGCATGGAAAATACCTTCCATGCTTCATACGACGCATACGTGCGTTGCAAGGAGATATCCCATTCATTAGCGCAAGCATAAATCAACAGCCACTGCATGCTATTTTGATGTTCTGCTGAGCAATATTTTGTGCCCCAACATTGAAAATATTCGCATTTCACTATTGTTGCAATCCGATGAATGGCAAGGATTCCGTTTCCCTCAAAATACTCCTCTTTTCACTGAAAATGACCGTTTCAGTTTGAGTGATGCCAATCAGTGCACATATTGCATAATTCCCTGCTAGTGCAAAATAAAAAAAAGAAAGTATGTAATACGTAGCTCACTGCGTGCAATTAGCACATGGTATGTACATACCACGTAGAAAAACATTGTGGATAATCTAAATAAATAATGTCTCCAACGTTAAAGCCTTACTGGTGAATTGCTGTACGAGAGTTACATTTGACGTCGAAGCCCTTAACGAGCCGAAGCGTTAGTGTAAGTGTCGCCACTGAAAGGCGCCGAAGTGCCACCTTAAGTGAAATCGCTGGCACTAAATGAGGTCTCAGCCGAACAGTAAGAGATCAAAGTAAGAGCAGTGGACACTTCACTTAATGTTTTTTTTTATGACATTTTAAATGGCGATTTGTTTGAGTCTTGATTTAATTACTATCCATTTTGATAATTGGGTTCTCTTTCAGTTCAGAGAATACATAGATTAAAGCAGCTGTTTCTTTGACTGTGTAAACGACGAACGACGATTTTCTAATTCCCTGCAAGGTGGAGGTTGTTCATACTGGAAACCAAGATACCTGATCTTTATCTCAATCTTTATCTCAATCTTTACCCATCGTTCATACATTTCTATCAATGACCTTGCGGTTTGGGGATTTTTCAAGGCGTGCACACGAGCAGCACCGAAGTCTGTGTGAAGGGTGTCTGTTGAGTGTTTATGCGTGTGTGGGCGCATGCACCCAAGTACTAGATTACGATCTGTGAACGTGGGAGTTGTTGAGCAACAAGAAAAGAAACTTTTCCCACCAGAAGCACAGGTTTTGCCAAGAGTGACGCAACCCTTTATAACACCACAAGGGGAATGGACATGAGAGAGGATACGTGTATTTCACAGGAAGCTCAGTCTACTAATTTGGGTAGATTTCCTGTCAGTCTTACAGCTATGGTCTGTTTCCATTGTCTCCATCGACAATGTGGTCCAAGATGAATTTATATCCTTTTCTTAAAGGAACAGTTCAACATTTTGTTGAATTATACGCACTTGTTTTGGGGTTGTTGTTTTTTTTTTAGCGAGTGAGATGAGGAGATCAATATCCACCACATGTCTGTGCATTAAAGCGACTATGATCACTATTTTAAGAATAGCAATGACTAATCAAATGACTGTGTAATACGGGAGGGGTCGCTCGAAGTGTTGCAGCCGACTCTGCACTCCCCCTCCTCCAATTTGAAAGTATCTTTCAGCTCCTTGTTTTCGTTTTCCGGGCCAGCAATACACAGAAAACACTGGGTTTACAGGATAAAAGCTGCCGGTGCATCGTAAAAACCAGTGTAAATTTTGCGTAAATGCACCTGGGGATGTAGAGATAACACGCAGCCTCATTCTCACTGCTGGACGCTCTGTCTCCAGCTACAAGAGCTGCGTTTCACCAGGTGGCCAGAGACATGACGCCACGTGAATGTTGCCACGTATCTGCTGGATATCTAAAATAGGCTAAACTGTATGCAAACGGGTTCGCTGCATCAGCTTAAATGGTGATAAGTCAGTGTTCCGTCCACAGCATTTAACTGGAAGCAGATGGGGGGGGGAAAGCTCACTAATAAAGTGCGTAATAATGTCGGCTTCCACATTTACATACAGCCCTGCGACGAGTTGGCCCCCGTCCAGGGTGTACCCTGCCTGAGGCCCAAAGCCACTGGGATAGGCTCCAGTCACGGGAGCAAGCGGTAGAAAATGACTGACTGACTGACATTTACATACCAGCATGAGTTAATGGTAATGGTCAATGTATTCCATCTGTTAAGGGGGAAGGCTGCAGTAAAAAGAAAAGGAGAAATGACTCACTAACAAGTAAGTTTTATTGTCCCCCCCCCCCCAAAAAAAAAAAAAAAAAAACACTAAACCACTGTTCCTATTATAAATACTGCTGAGAGATTAACTTGCACATCCTGAGGTAAAACAGCAATCAAGCAATAATTACAAAAATGCTCTGACTGGCAATTTCTGGCTGCAGCTTAGCATGAAATGTCGACGCCACACATCAGCCACGTGGTAAAATCCCGACATAAATATTAAGAGGTATTTATTTACAAAACTCAGTGTTTGCCAAATAGGACGACCTTTAAGACGTTCCTTCTCAAAAATGGATTGCAAGGGGCAGAGTTAGGTGCTTATTAAAACGTCCTCCCCTCATTGGCCCATTGACATTTCTGACATCCTAAACTGTCATCGAGACACTCAGACAACTTAGTCTAGACACAGCCACGGGGCTTGAGGCCTCTGATGCATCCGGCAATCAGATGCCACCTGAACAGTCAGTTATGTCAACATGGCACACGGGGCGGTGCGATTGTGGATTTATTGTAGATGGAGTGTAACGATGTGAGACTGGATGTCTCAGAGCGAAACTAAGTAAACGTTTGGATCAAAGCACGTTCACTCACTTAAATTAGACTGACTTTACTCGTCACATGTCAACCCCCCCCCCCGCCCACACACACACAGGGGGTCCACTCTGTTTCTACGCTGCACTTCAGAGATCACCCCTCAATCAAACTGTTAGCAGCATCACGACATCTTTTATCATGGATTTTATTTTCACTATTGTTTCCCTTCTTGCAGGTGGCGCTGTTTGTTTGTCCAGCAACGGTGGCCGAACGCTTGGTTCTCACCATTTTCATCTGCTGCCAGACATGTCAAATGCAGGACTTTCTTATCGCCTAAGCATCTGTCCCAAGATAGACCGGACAGTGGGCATCAAATGTAAAAAAAATCTCCTTAGCTGGGCTCGAGGGTGGTAATGTCGGTCTGTCTCTCGGCCCACGAGTGTTTATCGCAACTACTGGGTGATGGATTGTCATGAGATTTTGCGCAGACGCTCATCTGCCCGGAGGACGAATCCTACCGACTGAATTGTCATAACTTTGGTGATTCCCCTATCATCTGGTGCCATCATCAGGTCGACATTTCGATTTGATCGATTTCTGGCCAAATACCTGAACAATACTTTGTGTTTAGTGCAAGTAGCAAGTATTAAATGTTAGCATGCTAACACACTAGGCAAATGAATTGTGAGCATTAAATGCGGCGCATGGCTACACTCTAAATTATTACTTTATGATGCCAATTGATGAAAGATAGTGGCAAAATATACATTTATTTGTATAAAAATGACACGCTTTATTACTTTAAAGCTGCATGGATTGTTTTCTCGCCGTTTGGGTCCAGAGGATCTCCCCTAAACATCCTGAGGTCTTATTGCTAACGTTTTAGCGAACAAAACGCTGCCACGGAGCAACGTCAGCTTTCATTAGGGGTTGCGTCTCTGTTCACCTGATAAATTTAAGGCCAATATTCTGGTATTTATTCCGGTTTAGTCTCCACTAACTCCTGAAAAAGCTTGCTAGCTGCTTATTGCTACCTGAACCATGGATGCTGCTCACAGCTTAGCAACGTGTCGGTCCCGAACAAGACGATTTTCCGTCCCCCCATGAAAGAAATAGAAATGCATGAAGACGAACAAAATGACACTCCAAATTATATCATACAAATTCAACTGAAATGTACTGCATGTGTTTGTACGGTGTTGGGTAAATATGTATTAACCATCCTATTTCATTAGTTTTGTTACACCACTAGGATAGCTATTCTTGACATATGCGACGTTTGAACCATCAATATAACAGAATATTTCATTGTATTGCAACTGAAGAATCTTGCATATTTATTTTCGCAAAATATAAGAACGTAGCTTAGGCAGTGACCAGCAGTAGTGGTAGCCTACTAAATGAAGAGGCATTTGGGAGCTGGCTCCCTTCAAAGAGCCGTCATTCCCATCGCTATCACACTATCAACCATCTGTGTAAACAAGTCTGGGGAACCACATGATTTTCAAGAAAGCAGGGCCGGACGTCATATCAAAGTCCCAAATATAAAATAGGTCTGAAAAAAAGGGAAGCAGGCGAGAGGAAATCTGAGCGAAAGAAAGCTCTGAGGCTGTTATAAATTCCGGCGCCACCATTTGACAAGAAAACTCAGTTCAGAGAATTTCAAAAAAGTCCTGTTTGCAGCGCCGAGAGCATGGTAGCGTGACATTGCGGCTGCAGCCATGATTGTGTGCAGCCAGGTGGTTCATATGTGTGTTTTAGTGTTGTCTAGCGGCTGTAACCACTGGCAGCCAATCATCCCTGCGGAGTTGAACGTGCAAAAGAGACAGAATCGGGAACAATACGCGTGAAGAATAACTGCAATCTTACTTAATTACATTCCCTTCTACCTATCCTCATGGTCGTTTTTGTACCATTTTTGTGACCCCTCAAAACAAAGAAATGCCCAATCGTCACATGGCTTTTTTTTTTATGTGGCAGAATTTTTGCTGCTTTCGTAACCTGTTATTCATCTCTTAAAACCCCTGAGATTTACCTTCCAAATCTTTCAGGGGTTTCCAACCCTGACTGGGAACCGCTGTTCCAAGTTAGAGGTGTTCCTACGTACAGTATACGTCTTTTCCCTTTTATGTGACCCAGTATGGTAAACTGAAAAGACCGTCATTTGTGTTGCTTCTTATCTGTCAGTAACCAGTCTCATCTGACTAACCAAGTAACAACGGATGTCAAGTAGTAGAAATAGTTTTACATCTTAGTAAATATGCTGCTGTAATATCTGCTTTCTTGCCAAAGGTGAGATGAGACGATTGATACGACTCACATGTTACCATTAGTTAGCATAAAGACTGAAAGACGCAAGGTAAGGTCGAGTTTATTTGTATAGCACGTTTTAACAACAAGGCAATTCGAAGTGCTTTACATTAAACCTTAAAGCAACAAAGGGAAATATAAAAGGGCATTACGATACAATTAAAAAGAGTTCAGAATAGAAAATACAACAGGAGTTACAGTGCAGTGTAAGAAATGTATCATTATTTGATTTAAATAAGGGGTGCACGGTGGCAGAGCGGCCAGCGCCCCCGCCCCCAAACAAGGAGATCGTGGGCTCGAATCCCGGACCAGACCATGATCTCCCTGGGTGGAGCCTGCGTGTGTCCCCCCGCGCCAACGTGGGCCCACCCCGGGCCCCCCACCGCCCAAAGACGCGCATGTTTAGGTTCCACCAAATTTTGGTTCCACCAAATTGTCCCTAGTGGATGAATGTGAGAGTGAATGGTTGTCTGTCTCTGTTACAGCCCTGCGACGAGTTGGCCACTGTCCAGGGTGTACCCCGCCCAAGGCCCGAAGCCACTGGAGTTTGTTCCAGATATGTGGTGCCGAAAAACTGAACGCTGCTTCTCCGTGTTTAGTTTTGACTCCGGGGACGGAAAGCAGACCTGTCCCCAGGCGACCTGAGAGGTCTGGGTGGACCACGACGTAGCAGAACATCAAAAATGTGTTTTGGCCCTAAACCAGAAAGCAAGCACACGTCGCCTACATGTTTACGCGTTCCTTTAGCATCAGTTAGCAGCTCCCTTATTGTCTTTAGCTGGAGATGCAGCATGTGGGATGTACTTCTGGGATGAAGCACACTCAGAGTGAAAGCAGATCATATCTAGTCATGTTATGCACCTGTGAAGCTCTCACACTATTTGTGGCATTTGAGAGGATTACAAGAGGACTTGCAAGAATTTAAACTGTGATGGAAGTCTTCTAACACCGACAAGGCAACACTATAGATCTCCTTTTTTAAAACAAACATGTTTTCTTCTAAAAATCACTATTTCCATTTGAATTTTTCATCTCTTTAAAAGCAAACAAACAGATATGACATTTTTCAGATGACTGGGCTTGTCATAGTGCGTCTCCTTTTTCTTTTGGTGAATGCTGAAATGAAACTCCTCATGTCGCACTCCCCTTTTCACTGGAAATTGGATTGACGTTTACTGATGTGTTTTGAAATGTGTTCACGCTACTGTAGAGGAACTAAACTCTTCATAGCGGTTAACCTACACCATTGTTGTCTGCTGATGAGAAAATCCGCTGATTACAGGCGCGCTGCAATTAAACACATGCACAATATCATTCTTTTATTATGACAATTTGGCACGGGATTGACATGTACCAGTTACATCTCCATAGGGAGTCCAGAAAGTTTCGTTTTCTGTCATTGTTTATCAGTGTTGCACACAGCAAGCTTCATGTTGGGGCTCGTTTTAGAGGTTTGAAGTGGAGCCAGTGGTGTCGTTTACCGGAGCATAGTTGTTCGTCTTTTGTGTTTACTTAATCGGCTCCGGGGTGGGAAATTTCCTCCAACCGCAGCACACTGAATCCTCACCCAATTCTTGTGGATGCGTTTCTGTCCGGTATCCTGGACCTGTGTCACAAAAACTGGCCTTGGCCTGGGTCACGACTGCATGTTCCCACCTTTGGGGTTTTCCTCGTCAGCCCTTTTTAATAGATCAAACCTGCCTAGAGCATGCAATTTTGAACAATGAACGAGACGGTGGGGGGGTCGGTCTAGGCTACAGATGCTTGTAGATTGTGAGGCTACTCTATCGGCAGCTTTGGACGGCCCTGTTCCAGTTTAACAATGCCAGTGAGCATCGATTTGGTAATTAGTTTGCAGAAATTGAAACAATCCTGATGGAAATGGGTGAATTCTGTGTCTCTTGGGTAGAGACATGCATTTCTGTCTGCCACAGGGTCCTCTTTTGATACTAGCACTGGATGGGGCCACGGTCAGGCCTTTTTAAATACTGCTCATCATATTTAAACGACCACATTTCAATGCAATGTAGGCCTTACATACACACTGGAACATAGGCACTGCTGTCGAAACAATGCTAAAGTCAGTTAGTCAATCATTTTCTACCGCTTGTTACCGTTAGGGGTGGCCGGTGACTGGAGCCTATCCCAGTGGCTTCGGGCCTTGGGCGGGGTACACCCTGGACAGTGGGCAACTCGTCGCAGGGCTGACACAGAGACAGATAACCATTCACACTCACATTCATCCACTAGGGGCAATTTTGGAGTCATCAATTAACCTACACATGCATGTCTTTGGACGGTGGGAGGAAGCCGGAGAGCCCACGGTAACACGGGGAGGACATTCAATTTAATTCAATTTTATTTATATAGCCCAATATCACACATCACCTTTGCCTCAAAGGGCTTACATGCAGACTCCACCCAGAGAGATCGTGTGACGTTGGTCTGGTCCGGGATTCGAACCCAGGATCTATGCTAAAGTCATCTAGATGTAAAAAAACAACAACGTGCAAATCATCAAAACTATGTGTTATGGGATGTGGACTGTTGAATTCTTGCAGCCACTGTGTATAGGTGAAGATTGTTGCGGCCTTATGTCCCACCTGGGAAGAAGAGGATTAGGTAAGCATATACTGTAGATGTGTCTCTATGCATTGCTATAAGCCTATTTTGATATTGTTTTCTTCATGTATACTGTAGGAAGTGAGAAATCAAAACTTAAGGCAGACTACATTTCTTTGTCCCTAACGGCAGCAGTAAGCCTTTGAGCCAATGAGAACCGCGGACTGAGCAACACCACAACTTTGTCCTCAACCGCCAATTAAAGGTAGATTTTCAGGTTTGACATGCGCTGGCATAATTCGCTTATTGAGAAATAATTTCTCCCATTTAGGAAACTTTCCGTGCCCTAACATCCAATCAACACAATAGATTCAGCTTTTGATTATAGGATTCAGTGCGCAGAAGATGACAAAAGGTCCAACTGACAAGAGTCTATTTTCCCTTGGGATGGGTGGAAACTTGAACCAGAAATGTGGCACTTTATTTTATTATTCAAGTATGAGTAATCCGTTTTGAAGTACCTAGAAGGGGTTTATTTGTGAAGAAATCAACTACTCAAGCATGACGCCGAAGTATCAGTCTCACTGAGTGAGATTGCTGTGGTTTGCGGTTTGTATTGCTCATGGCATGCCAAACCAGCCACACGGTTGAATGGGTTTTCTTGGTCAAATGAGAACTGCTGTCACCTAGCGCCTCATGCTTGGTATTACAATGCCACTGAGTCAAAACATTAAGCTCTCTGCTCGACGTTTTATTAAACAGGCCTGATCCAGGACTTCAGGAATCCACAGCAACACACAAACAGTGGTGGAAGAAGTACTCGGGTCATTTACTTAAGTCCAAAAAATACAAACATACAAAAAACCAATACCACAGCGTAGAAATACTCTATTACAAGTAAATGTCGTGCATTACAAATTGTAATTGAGTAAAAGTACAAAGGTAATAGTATTAAAATATACTTAAAGTACCAAAAGTAAAAATACTCACTTTGCAGAATGGCTCATTTCAGTGTAAATTGAATTATAATTATTGATACATTCATATTCACATTACTTCAATGTTGCATCTGGTAAAGGTGGGGCTTTTTTTATTGTTTACAACATATATACTGCTGGGTAGCTTGTGAATTCCGCCAAAGGGGCCAATAACGTCTTATCTTGATCCATATTAATACATCATAATGTCTTTGTTGATTATATTTTGTATTATTTATCTGAATGTGCAAAGCGACTACTTACTAAAGCTGTCAGATAGAAGGAGTGGAGTTAAAAAAATATATAAAGATTCCCTTTGAATTGTAGTGGAGTGGAAGTAGAAAGTAGTAGAGAATGTACCTCAAAATTGTTGTCAAGTACAGCACATGAGTACTTAGTTACTTTCCCCCGCTGCACGCTAAATGCATTTAATTACGGTTCAGGTTGAAATTACATTGTGCAGTGTGTTAAAGGTACCTCAGTAACTACAATAAGTATAATCTAGGCTATCCCCCAAACCCCCCCCACACACACACACACAAAAATGGAGAGAAATTGACAAAAAAAGCGATGTGACCGTCACTCCAGTAAAGGAAAGTTGAATTCCTTACAATGCCATATACTGCGCTTATTGCTAACTTTGGGCCCTCATCAGTGTAAACAATGCAAATATTTGGGGACACTTTCTTGGTCGTCATGCGTTTGCAGGCGCATGGCTCACATGCAAGTTGAGGTTCATCTAAACGTTGCACCCATGCACCCAACAGATGGCAACCAGGTGTGGCGAGTTTCACGCACGCCATCCAGTAAGTGGACACCTACCTTTTTACAGCTTTTCCCCATTGGTTTGGCTCATTTCTTGAATTGGAAATGACAATTCTCAAAAGTTGTAAGATCGTTTGGCAAAACAGCCTGACAGTTCAGCACAACACTAGAGCTCATTTGCAAAAGCTAATATCTCTCCCAAAACTGTTCACTCGTGCTTCAGAACTAAATTCCTTTCCCATACAAATAGTCAGTGCCACCAAAATGGCAAAGATCCGTCTCACCCGCTTTGGCTCGTTTCTTGAAACAGACCGGACGTTCTCAACACTTTTGGTGCTTTTGCCAAAATAACGCGGATGGTTTCGGCACAGCACCACGGCCCACCTGCCAAAGCTCACACCTCGCCCAGTGTCGTGTGTCAAAACTAAATTTCCTTCTCATTTAAACAGTCAGTGCCCCCCAAAATGCTTCGTCCCTTTGGCATTGTGTGAGCACTGCACGTCAAAATGTTTGGTTGGTTTGTCAATATGGCAGAGGATCAGTGCAATATCCCTCATGTCCACCTTTCAGTCTTAGCCCAGTCCTTCATTGACAATGGTTACTGTACTTATTGTTCTCTAGCTAACAGAATACAACTGTGTATTAAACTGAAAAAAATAAACAGGATTTTAGAGTAAGAGTAGCCTCCGAGGTTCGACATCACACGTTGCACTCATACTGCCAAAGAAAATTGTAACCATTATCATTCACACACATAAAGTAACTTCCATACATCAGAGTAAAAAGAAAATGTTTCCAAGGGATTCATATATGGTATTCATGGTATTATGTTCTTGACTCATTTTGACAATTGGTGCATGTGACGACGTATACAATGAAATGGCGCTGACCCGTTTTGGAGCGGACGACCGTTAGACTGAGAATCCAACAATCAGTATAGCTCAACGAGCTCTATTCACGTGGAAATTGGGCTAAAATGTAGGCTACCTGCACTTAAACATTTGCAAAGAGGCACTGAGACATTCGCAATCTGACGAAATGAATGAGAAATGCTGTTCTGTTGTAAACCAATTGCCAAGTGGTGTGGAGATTTGTCCTTGTTGTTTGGAGAATGTGGTTTCTGTTTCAAGAAATGAGCCAAACCAGTGGAGAAAAACCGTAATAAAATTCAAACGATAACATTCCATGTCTTGTTTACTGCATGAGATCTACCTGATGCGTCATGCAATGCACACACATTAAAGAGATGTTTGTCGCCAACGGTTATCGGACTGTTTTCTCTCTCGCTCCTCTTACTTTGTGTCTATTTTCATGTTGTTTTCACACACTATTTTGTACAATATCCTCTGCTGTCTGCACTGTATTGTTTTACTTTATTTAAAGCCTGAAAGGAGAAGAAGTATATTTGTTTAGCACCCTTTGGGTACTTATAATATACATTACAAATGTATATTTCCTCCAATGAATGAATGCTCTCGCGCCTCAAGCGAGAATGAACCATTTTCCATTGCCGAGGGAAGTTTCCCATTAAGCGTCTCCTATTTGGTGAATTTGCAAGGGAGAACAATTCCTGCAAAGAAAGGCACAGTCAATACACGTGGAAGAGACATTGTCCTTTTTGTGTCTCATTCGTGCAGAAATTAAGTCACATTTACTGTTGGTGTTACATGGTTTTGCTTTCCTTTTTAAGTAATCTTCACCACTAACATGATTATACCGCCCTCAAAATGAAAAGGAATTCCTTAAATAAGGTGAGCGGGAACCAAGAAAACACATGTGTATCACACTGATTACAACAGAACAACAATGTCTTCAGTCAAAGCAGTCACTGAGCATGGGAAACACAGTTAATGAGAAAATGGGTAGAACTGAGCCCCTCAAGACTGTATGAAGAGCAGGCCTACACCAAAACAAAATGTCATTCTAGGATATTAAGTACAACTTAAAATTATAGCAAGACACATTTTATGAGCTTATGGAGTAAAAAATAAAAAAAAAAGTCTCAAAACAGGGAAAAGCATGAGAAATAAAAAGTGGAAATATGTGGGTGATGTCTCAACGCAGCGTTTATTATCCTGTTGGTCCTGAGAGAGAGGAATCGTTTAAATGGACGTGTGTGACCCTCAAATCCCATTTCGGGAAGTGTCTTCTTCCATTTATCCAACAGATGTCAGGTTTGTCTTTCACACGGGGCCTCAGCTGGCGCTGAGAGGAAGGATGCTGTTTGGAGGAGAAATCAGCGCCGGGACGAGCTTGGTTTATTTGGATGTTGAGGAAAAATGGCTACCGCGGGGAAGGAGAGGAAGCGGGGAGCACTTTTGGAGTAAAGCACCGCCTGTGACACATGGATACACAAGGAGTGGCCCACGTAACTGACATTGGGGGTTATCTTCAACGCTCTAGCCGAAGGACTTTGCTGCTAACCGGTAAGCGCGACCTCGGACACACGAAGAGACACGGTGGTCTCCGGAGTGGCTGTAGCTTAGCGCCGCGCTGCTAGCCGCCTAGCATGCGAGTTAGCTAGCAGAGACGGGAGTGTGCGTCGCGGCTCGCGTTAGCGCTCGTTTTCGACTCCAGCAACATCAACGCTAACGCCTGCCCGCAGCAACGCCCAGAAAGACATGACGCGTCCCAGTCTTAATACTGAAACGCGAGCCAGACTCTTTTATTTGCGACGTATTTATTAAAGGGCCGGCGTCGCCGCTTAGCCTGACAGTTGTCCTTCAGATGCTGCGATGCTAGCGCGATCAGCTGGTGGCTAGCTTACTGACGGCAGCGTTGCGCGTTCCAGGGTCGCTGCCGTGTTGTGGTTTCCAAACCCCGTGCCGTTACACTGTGGTGCCTAAAAGCAGGAGTTTAACTGACTACAGTCGACGGAAAACACACGAGGACGCAGACCTGTGTAGGGGCACAGCCTTTTGGCTAGTTCCATTACTCAACGTTATATTATGGCTGCCTAAGCGGGGGTTGCTGCAACGTTACCACTGGCCAGTGGCCAGTAACAGCCAAGGTCTGCTGGTTAAAACCGCAATGACTGGCAAATGCAGTGCGATTACATCGGCCTCATTTCGTGCCTGTAGTCTCTACTGTGCGCCTGATATGCAACTAAGTCACCCGTGTGTGGCTAGTGGCCACTGTGGCCAGTGCATTGTTCCTGGCCACACGGCTGGCTGCCGCCCGGCAGCAGCACAGGTCTGCCTCGCAGGCCGGCGAGGGGAGGGGAGGGTTAGGGGGGGCGCTAAATGTGCGCTACGGCGCAACGAACGTTACGACCGGCTCCTTCGGTCACGCTTTTGCGATGTTTGCTGTGTCCCGTGGTGGTGAGCTGCGAGATAGACGCACGTCACATGCCAGAAGTGGTTTTGCTCTCGCAGCGTTCACCCCGTCCCCAGAGAAAAGGCACTGCGTGTGTCAACGTGAGTGATGTGGGCCAAAGAGACACCAAACTGCATTGCTGTGGACACAGTAAGTTCTATTTCAAACGGAAAGCATAGAGTGCATTGGGGGGTCTTTTTTTACAGAAACACATTTGTTTTGATCACCGATAAGGACTTGGAAAAGAGTGTAGTAGAAATAATTATTGGTAGAATAAGAACTTCCTTGCGTGGACAAAATTAACATTAGTAATATTAGCTGTCATTTGTGCAATCTGGGCATTGCTGTGTAATAACTGCCATCAACCCAGTCTCTGAAGGCTGGAAACATTGGCAGACAGGGCAGAAGTATAGCTCTGTATCCAGTGGCAACTCAGCCCATCTAAGCATTTCCTTTTTTTTTTTTTTTAAGGGTTTCAAAGGACATTTTTTTTAAATGGTCAAAGATCACCTGCGCAGGGGACCGTAGACAAACGTAATCAGCCACAGGAAACACCTACCTGCCCTCCCCACCCTGGTAAACAGTGTCATGAGTGAAGCTGCGTTCACGTGATAAGACATTTTTTTGTTCAGTATCAGGTTGTTTAATTTGGTCTGAGATGCTACAATGGCTGTGGATGATATATTAATCTTTTCCAATTACATACCTGTTTCCCTTAATAATTCAAACTGGCAATTTACCTCCTATTCAGTCACACAGCAGTGTAATAGATGTTACAAGGAGCTGGGTGTTGCCAAAAACAACATCCTGTCCACCCATAACTCTGTGTTACAGGTGTACAAATGGTGAACTTTTGACCCACACAGACACAATGATAATAAATTGTCTAGTAATGTCCCTCCAACAGGTTAAAAAAAACAAACAAACAATCTCTCACAGCAGAAGCTGAATATTACAAGCTTGACCAAATTGGTATTTGCTGCAGGGCTACTGCATTGTAAGAACCTCTTGCTGTTTTGTCTGCCCCGAAGAATAAAATTTAAACCGTTTTCATTGGACAAATGCAGGCAATTAAAACAGCACAATGACTACAGAAAATGAGCATTTGTAAGGAAAAGACACTTTCGAAAATGTATATAATGGAGCAGTCTAGCAAGGGATTATTTAACAAAAAGGGCAAGCTCATGAAGTTTAACATAGTCTTTTAAAGCCATTTTTAATTAATTAATTAAATTTGCTTTAATTTTTAAATGCACCATAAATGTTGGTGGCTACCCGTATTTGTTTCCAGACTCTTGCCTTAGAATCCATTGGTTTTTCCAACGTGAATTGTATCTGGTGGGTGAAGAAAACCCAAGCCCCCTTTTGGAGTTTCAATAGTCAGGGATGGTGAAGCTGTTGTAGTCACTCCATTTCAGTATATTTGGCCATATTAACTAAGAATTAGGCCCGCCAACACCATCACGTCAAAGAAAAGCAGGACCTAAGCAGACTGAGAACCAAAATGCTGTTAACTCTGACAAGTCTGTTTCCGCTATCAGCCTCCTTTTGAAGATAACTGATTATCATTTGAATGACGCCTTTAATATTTAAAAACCTGATTAGTTAAAGTAGTTGTTGACGTGTGTGCTGCACCTGCTTCTGCAGCATTTAGAGAGAAACTGAGTGCCTCGCTGCGTACAGGGCCCCGTGTGTTTGTACTGTGCGCAGGACGCTCTGATTTTATGGACTTGCAAGTGTTCGAAGTCGTATCTTTTACAGAAAAACTGCTGAAACGGTGAGTTGATTGACTCGATTTTGGTTCTGAACTGCGGGCAGGACCAAACAAACAATTTGAAAATGTCATCTTGTCATC
>CM022476.1:4287542-4304371 GCA_011952105.1 Coreoperca whiteheadi | reverse complement strand
TTCAGCGTGCATTGGGACGGTTTGCAGCCGAGTGTGAAGCGGTGGGGATGAGAATCAGCACCTCCAAATCCGAGGCCATGGTTCTCAGTCGGAAAAGGGTGGCTTGTCCCCTTCAGGTTGGTGGAGAGCTCCTGGCCCAAGTGGAGGAGTTTAAGTATCTTGGGGTCTTGTTCACGAGTGAGGGAAGGACGGAGCGGGAGATTGACAGGCGGATCGGTGCATCCTCCGCAGTGATGCGGTCGATGTACCGGTCTGTCGTGGTGAAGAAGGAGCTGAGCTGCAAGGCAAAGCTCTCTATTTACCAGTCGATCTACGTTCCTACTCTCACCTATGGTCATGAGCTTTGGGTCATGACCGAAAGGACAAGATCCCGGATACAGGCGGCCGAAATGAGTTTCCTCCGCAGGGTGGCTGGGCGCTCCCTTAGAGATAGGGTGAGGAGCTCGGTCACTCGGGAGGAGCTCAGAGTAGAGCCGCTGCTCCTCCACATCGAGAGGAGTCAGCTGAGGTGGCTCGGGCATCTGTCCCGGATGCCTCCTGGACGCCTCCCTGGGGAGGTGTTCCGGGCACGTCCAACCGGGAGGAGGCCCCGGGGAAGACCTAGGTCACGCTGGAGGGACTACGTCTCTCGGCTGGCCTGGGAACGCCTCGGTATTCCCCCGGAAGAGCTGGAGGAAGTGTCGGGGGAGAGGGAAGTCTGGGCGTCTCTGCTTAGACTGCTGCCCCCGCGACCCGGCCCCGGATAAGCGGTAGAAAATGGATGGATGGATGGATGGCTTCGGCAATTGTTATTAAAATATTAAAATAACTGTTAGTTGCCGCCCTAACCAAAAATACATTAAAGGTTCAGTAAGAATTATGCAGATTACTCCATTGACAGCAACCGTGGATGTCACCACTCTTCATGCTTTTAAATAAGCAAAACCGTAAATAAGTCACAAATAAGCAATGAAAATGAAATGCTCACCATGGCAAATGCAAGGGAAGTGTCCCTTGATAAAATTTTAGAATTAATAAATAGCCCATTGTTAACTTAATCTGTAGCCTTCCTTCCTTCTTCTCCACATTCTCGAACCTGCTGTACGATGAGTGACAGGGCCAATAATGGCTGTTATGGGAATATCTCGTATTCGACTGAAACCTTTGCAAACCTCCCCTGATTATTAATTGCGCAATAATAGGCTATGACCTGACGTTTAGCTATAAAACAACAAAGGCATGCATTTCATGGCTATCAGAAATCTTTAGAAAAATATGGCAACGAACTTGATCATCAGAAAATACCGCATCGTAGCTGTGAATGAACTCTTTTCTCTACCGTGATAAAAGCCACGCCTGGGCTGTAATCCCGTTTGTCTCGTAATCCTAAACTCAACACTTTTCGAGGGACACTTCACTTACAGCAGTTTTCTTTCATTAGCCATGGTGAGCATTTTAATTTGACTCGCCACAAGCCCTGTTCAGTATGCCCACAGATATGTTGAGTTTGAAGTGTGCTTCCCCACGCATCTCCCACAGGCTTCAATAGAACTGGCCCCAAAGTCTGGCACCAAGCAGAGCATTAGCACGTTATGGTGATGTAATGACTCTTATTTCTTTTTTTTAGTTTCGCTGCTGTTGACAAGGTTGTCCAGACAGTGAGTAACTGCCCTCAGTTCTGGCATACAATAGACTTCTGTACACATGTTGTATACGGTTGAAACACATTTTCCTTTTACTGATCGTATGTACTGCTCAGATCCCACACCCCAATGTTAAAATAACTGTACATCAAAGCTAAAGCCGTGTAACTCCTAACATATAAAAGTAGATAACACGATACCGCCAGCGGCTAATGTAGCTGATCTTTGGTGTCATCGCCTGTTGTACTAAGTGAGATATGGGTATATCGATATGGGTTGTTTTGGTGACTCTTAACCTGACGTAAAGAATGGCCCCTTCACTTTGTTCGGCGCAGTGGACTCAGGGTACGCTGCGGATTTTGCTTTAAGAGAAGCAATAATGTCACACGAAAATTCTCATGAACTATTGGAAAAATGATGTTGGCAAGAACATTAAATGTTGTGTACCTCCTAATTAGGTTGGGAAAGCCAAATATTCAACCCTCAAACTTCCAAGTTATTACGGTTATTTTTCAAATTTGCACAATATGTTAAGCCAAGATTATAACCCCCCCCCCACACACACACACACACACTACAGCAATCAACTGCTGAGTTCCCCAAAAAAATTACTCAGAACCTGCCGGTAGTTGTTGTGATGAAGTCAAGTCATAACTGTAGCCTCGGGGCCTTCCTTTCTTCTGCTTTTCGACCACTGTGCTTTCGATTGAAACTGTGAGACTCTTATCACCAGTTCAGTCAGCCTGGGTTTACTCTCCAAGGCTAAAACCAGAGTTGCTATGACTAACTAAACAGGCCTTCATACAACGTTCATTGTCCCTATATCTCCAACTGTAGTTTTCTTTGTTATTTGCATGCATTTTTCGCCTGTATTTTTCCAATTAGTTGCCAAGGTGAGATACTGTAGTTCGTCCAGTACTTGTTGCTTGAGGAGGAGCTTTCTGAGTAGATTAGTTATTGTTGTGAGGGAGTGGGATCAAAAGTAAATAACAAAGACTAATGTACACAGGCAAACCAAAGATTTACATGTGAGGTATTATTTTAATCTATGCATTTCCCACTCTGTGGTGGGATGGGAGCGGCAAAGTGTGTTTTGTGCTTTGAGGCGCTTGTTATCGATTAAGTGTGGCTAGATAGCTACATTAAAATGTTGTGGATAATGCAGCACAAGGCCAATGCAA
This sequence comes from Coreoperca whiteheadi, assembly GCA_011952105.1. Classification (NCBI taxonomy): domain Eukaryota; kingdom Metazoa; phylum Chordata; class Actinopteri; order Centrarchiformes; family Sinipercidae; genus Coreoperca; species Coreoperca whiteheadi. Next base: position 4,301,568 of record CM022476.1, on the reverse strand, counting down.
ATTTCCCTCTCAATGCACCAAGTGAGCTTTCTCCGGCCATGTAAAATGCATCGCAAAGAAAGAGACGACCTGTGTTTTGTGTGTGTGTGTGCGTGCGTGTGTGGTGCTTCTCACGAAAGGCTTCAGTTGCAGTTTACAGTTGTCGTATTTCTTGAGAAGAAGCAGCGTGCAGTCAGAAAGCAGGAGAGGATAATTCTTAATTAGCCCCCAGGGAAATGGTCTGCACGTCATGAGAGCCAGCAGAGCACGGAAATCAGTGTCAATACACACACATGCTGGAGTAGGCACAATAATTTGTGCATGTGTACTGAATGTTTGTAACATACATATATATAAACCTACACGTACAGTATTTTTGTGCTTATTTATTGTTGGATATTGTATTACAGAGAGTTAATTCATTCATTCTGGTAAAAGGATAAAGCCGGCATATTCTGTTTTGTTTTTTTTACGTTGTCAACAAAGCCAATGAAAAGACCAAAACTAACAATCGATGGATCCTAGTAAAAAATATTGCCAGTGTAGCCACAGCGTGGTATGTTATTCCTCTGTGCCATAGAGCTCCGTTTTTGTCCAAAAACTATTACAAACACATCTAGTGAGCCATACCATTACGCTCTCTAACATGTTGCTTCAGTACAATGAACATGAGCACTGGGGTTTATTTTGGGTCAGCACCAGAGACACGGTCCTGCCGCTGTGAATACTAACTAGATCACCAAATGTGTATTAATCCGCCACAGAAAATAGTCCCCGAACAAATGCACTATTTCCTCCTCTCCAAGTAATATTTGCTTAAAACTACAGTGCCCAGCTGTTTTAGGAAATTACTGAGCCCTCTTTAAAAATGAAACTACATATTCGTGACACGTTTTTAAAGACCTACGTCTTAATTAGGGACCAGAGGGGCTTAGGGCTGAGCGCCACAGACAAGGTAGGGAAATCGGAAAGTATTGAGAGAGGGTCAAACGTATTGTTGGATTTGGTCTCTTCATGGGACTTGTTGAGAGAAAGAAAAATAAAGAAAAACGCCAGCGTTCATCCAAAAGCCTCAACCTTTGGAGGATGTATTGTAGCATTTCCAACTTAATTTTCTACAAATAAATAGTATGAATTAAAGCGAGCATCATTTTCTATGTCTTTAAGGTAGTTATGTCAGCCTTAGGGTCAGAGGATAGCTCGTATATTTGAAACGGAGTAATGTTTACTGCTGTAGTATAGTTGGCAGGGATTTCTGCAGACTGCGCTCCACCCACCACTGGATGGTAATAACTGTTAGGACTCTTGACAATTTCAAATGTTTATGATCACATTTGTGGTTTATGGTTATTGTTGTTGATCAACAATACAATTTTACTGCATTATTTATGACCATATTGGATTCTTTTGTCAATTGTTCTCATACTGAATGAAAACTAAAAATATGATGCATGATTAGTAGCTGTCAAGTTTGCATATTAAGTGCAGTTTTTAGGCTGGGAAGAGCTGAAATCGCATCTGTATTGTACTGTAAGTGTAGAGTGATTCAAGTTACTGAAAAGCCCTCAGGCTCTTCTAACACAATAGGTCTCTGGCAGCAGTTAAGCTTCTGGTACTGCAGAATTTTGCACTTTCCAGTGTATATTCAACCTTGCCGCTGGTGGTATGTTGAGCAGGAGATTGTGTAGTAGGCTTCATTCAGTGAGGTGGATGATCTGCTTCCCCCGCTGGCCTCATTTCCATACGGCCCAGTGTGCCCCTGCTGGAAACCACACTTCAGTGTCTTCTTGGTGAAACAGACCACTCGGTGGCTCTCAGGATGTTCCACCGCAGTCTCTCGGAGAGGGTTTGAGAACTACTTCAGGACTGTTACCCTGTTTTTTTAGGTCAAGAAATTCCGAAGTGATCCTGATCACAGCAATTAAAATAGCTGTGATGTGAATTTGAGTTTTGGCAGGCTTATTCTGTAGGGCTGCAACATGAGAAAATAGTGAAAAATGCCCATTGCAATTTCCCAGAGCCCAAGGTGACCTCTCCAAATGGCTTGTGTTTTGTTTTTGCTTGATGAATGGAAACGATGCATCAAAATAGTTGCAGATTCATTTTCTGTCAATCATGTAACCAACTAACTAATTGGCAAATAGTTTCAGCTTTAGTGTTCTGTCTTCATGAACATGGAGAGAACTTAAAATAGATTGCATAGATATGATGATAGATTATCAGAAGTTACATTTGATGTAAAAAAAAAAAATGCATCAGTTATCAATAAGTCAGTCCTCTCCTGCTGCAAGCCCCTTTGTTTATAAAGTGCACACGTGCATGGTTGAGAGACTGCTCTAAAGAAAACTTCTTTTGTCCCCATAAGATACATTTTTTTATGGTGCTTACTACTGTGGATTATACATGCCCCCCCCCCCGTTTTCTGGTCTGAATGGTACGTTCCTCTTGCTGTGACGGCCATAGCCCCTCCACACTCCACCCCCTACTCCTCTTCCTCCAAAGCCTTGTACACCCCACCCGGTGTCAGGGAGGGATCAGCTGTGCCAGTCCCGGCAGGCTACACACACACACACACACACACACGCACACACACAGAGTACGCTGGCTGGCGAACAAAGCCTCTGGCACTGCCAATGAAGACGAGCCATGCCTCCGCACTTAGCCTCTCCTCTTTTCACTCCGCGGCGAGGGGAAGGCATGACACCATCGTCGTCACCTTCCCTTAACAGATAGACGACCGTTTTTGTGGAAAGAGCGCTCGGTCTTGGTATATAGTGGAATATTTTTTGTCTGTTTCGCTGCTGATGAGTTGAGATGCTGGCGGAGCACAGAGAGAACAGCAGGTAGGGGAAAATCAAGAGCTGGGTGCTGAGCTTGTCTCCGCGGCGACCGGTGGGTTTGTTTACTGTTACTAGCGAGTCTGACCTTGGTAGCATGTGTATTGTCTTTACCGATGTAAAAGCATTGCCTCTCAGTGCCAGACTCATTTACATGTATACTTAGCGTTTAAGCAGTGTGGTAGATGCGTACATCCAGAGTGACTGAGTGCAGGCGCGTAATAAGCTTCGATTCCCATCTTTAACCACCATCGAGCAGTGAGGGATGCAACAGTCGGAGCTACTGCATATGTAACAAAATACCCTGATGTCTCCGGAGCCAGCATTTGCCGGATAAAAAAGAAGCAAGGCCTTGCTAGGGCTACGTTTAACTTTGTACAATTGTGTACAAGTCTTTTACTGCTGATGCAACATAGAACGTCTTTGAAGATCGCACGCCTCGGTATGTAGAGTGTCGCTGATTTCTAGGTTGAAACATCTAGCAGCAAATGTTAAAATTTAAGAGCCCAACTCGTGATTCACAATGCTTCTTAATTAAACATACAAAAGCTGAGATGGAAAGGTAGGCACCTCCTGAGGGAAGAGAAAGAAAAGAAACCTTACAAAGGCCTTCTTTGGAAATATTGTAGAGAGCAAAATGGCAGCCAGCAGCCTGATCACATTCGAGCGTATTTTCTAGGTATTCTATGTTTTTGGTTTCTAAAAACAAATCATCGTCACTAGAAGGACAAGTTCAAGTTCATATTCTGCGAAAAGTTATCCATAGTGTTGTAGCTTACTTTAGGGTTGATATTGTACATATGGACCACAGCGAGTTGTTTGCTGATGCTACAAATATCTATTTTAGACTGTTATATAGGCTATAGTAAAATAATGGTGTTTAACAGAAGAAAAGCCTAATACTTTGTACTTATATAACTTTGTTTTGTAATTATGGTTGTTCACAGCCAGGAGTTTTGTATTGGACCCACTTGTTGTCATGGATACCATTCAATGATATAACCAACACAACTGAAAAAGTATTACAAGAAAGAGGCTTTTCTCATTGATCTTAAATACATCAACTTTTTTATCTTCTAGTCAGAATAGCTGCTGCACCTCAGCGTTCACCATTTACAGCGATAAATGTTTATCTGGCAAAACAGCTGGCAGAGGAGGCACAGATAGAATTGGCTGCTGGTAAAAGCCCGTGACACCTCGGGCGTTGTTTACCGAAAGCCTAAATGGATATCCAGCGAGGAGGCTGTCAACTGTGGTCCTGTCCGGACTTGCTTGGCGTGAGATCATTCGCCGCCCTTCGGTTACTCTCATACAGGTCATGCATCAGCTGTTAATCCAAAACATGCTACAGCAGTTCGATGCTGCCCCTTTGTAGACTTGTCACTCTAAATCTAGATCTTTCTTATTAGTGGCGATTTTAAAATGTCTCAGGGTGCCAGAAGATTTTTTTTTTTTCTATTTCTTCTGCCGGCTTGTCCGCCAACAAAGGGAAGTATCTAATGGTAGGTTAAGTGTCACAATGGCTTGCAGAGGAGACAGTTTTGGCTGGAGGTTGGTGTGAATTCACCACCATGGCTATATAGGCCTTTTTACTTTCTTCAAAATTTGCATTTTGTTTTACAAGTTTGCTTTTATCCAACTCCCGACAACCCAGTTTTTTTTCCCCTCTCTGTGAAGCGCCCCGGCTTCCACCTACCCCCGTAAACTGTCAGACAGGAGACGTTTCTGTGATTACATCACTTTCTCCAGAGGAACAGCCACACAAGCCTTTGAAGAGCTGGGCTTTTCCAGGGCACTGGCTGCCTTCATCTCCCAGGAGTTAGTGCTAACTCTGTCAGACGTTCATTGAAGCTGGCGCTCGCTTAAAGAGAATGCTTTGAAAAAGACTGGAGGGCTAAGAAAGCCATCTTAGTTCCCCACTGCAGAGGAGTCAACATTCCATTGATGCCATTGAATCATTTTCTTTGGTTCAGCAAAGACTTGACATGGTTTGATGCTGTTTTCCCTTGAAACGGGATTGGCTATGGCAGAGCATGATCAGGGATGCACAGAGTTTGTTTTTTCCCCCCCTGTATTTCTAAAAAAGCTTTAAGTCGGTAATCACTTTGTATGATGATGGTGCTGTTGGTTTCTAACCCTCATCAAAGCTGCTATCTTAATCCTTCCCCGTTATGTCACTGCTCCCTAAGGTTGATCGAGTATGCAGTGAACTGTCTGCTTGCATAGGTCAACTGCTGGCCATTCAAATTCACATTTGGGCCGAGAGACGAGTAGTGAGCCAGCGAGCTCTAAACGTGTTTGGTTATACAAGGATGTACAAAAAAAAAAAGTTGGGTGTCCGACAAAGCTGCTTAATGGCAGTGTTGGCGATAACAACAGCATCACGTGGAAGCTGTGCTAGGAATTCCATAATTGAAGTCTGTCCTTCGGAACAGTTGCCAGCTTCCTTCAGGTACATCCATTCTCTAACAACATCATTTTGGATCGGCAGATTGAGTGGCCTCATATCACTGAAGGATGTAAGAGTGCTCTGTTGCCAAAGGTGTGGGCTTCTTGTTTTTCCAGATCGGAAATGTGTTAATTTAGAGACAAACACTTGAAATAAAGCACTCCCCAAATCCTGTATCCTTATGGCAAGGACCGGTAAATAGCAGTGGTCCAGTTTCTTTGTACAGGCTAGCTCTATACAATGTCTCAAAGGATGCCCAAACATTTTAAGTGAAACCATAACAACTTGAACAGTGGAGTCAAATGAGAACAGACAGTGTTTTAATTCTGTTTTTTGGGCGCATTGTACTCACGTCTATCCATTCACACTTGAATGTACAATCCTACACATCTGAGAACACTATAAAGTGGCCAGCTACTGTCTAGCATGTATGTTATTTTGAGTGTAACCAGACTGGATAAATAAGAGTCTCCCTTCTCTCTTCTGAGACGAAGCTTCACGATGCCGAACAAAAACCAAATTGTGGCTCTCAGGTAAACCGCCAGTCCTCCCCGAGAAGATATTAATCAACCTGCACCATGACAGTAATTTGTAGCGAAATTCATTTTCCATGTCTCTTAGTTTCGGTTTGGATTGCACATAAGAACCATATGCCATATGCCATAACAGAAGTCTAAATGATGTGTCCTCCGATGGCCTAGATTCTGTGGTTTCATGACGCTCGCTGCTTACCAAATAGGTGGAGTGCGTTGTAAACCGGCATTTGTCTGCACATCCCCGCCTCGCCTTTTTGTTGATTTTCCAGCTCAGCCTTATGCTGAGTCGTATGACATGTGTTTGCCCCAGTTTGTGGTCCCAGCCCTGCTGCGCGCCGACTCTACCATTCTCTCAGCACATTTGTCTGCTTCAGTGACTCTCTGTTACATAGGGCCCAGTACAGCAGTGTTAACAGTCAGCATTGTTCAGAGATAAATGCTGGCTTTGATCGGAGGCAAGGCTACATTACAGTACAAAAGATAGGTGGGCTTTTTCAGCTTGAATTCCGCTTTAAGGGTAATGCCAGTTCATTACAGTTCACTTGGAATTTATTTTCATTTCTGTTGTTTAAGCAGAGCCCCAGGTTCACAAACTGTCCTTTGAAAATATCAGTCACAGTTTATGGCATGACTTTGTGGTTCAGTTTCCACCTACTGTCCTTGCTGTAGTTTGATTATGCACAGTTTTCCTGTGCAGCACTGGGTGGCTAAACAGTTTACAACCTGTCTGTTGCCTTATCTCCAGATCTCAGCTGTTCCTTTGGTGACTACAGTGTTATCATAACCGATAGTAATGATGGGATCAGTCAGTCACCTGCTGAGCTCAATCACAGAGAGTTACTAGATGTCGCTTCGCTCCAAAATGTGTGATGTCGTCCCACTGTTGTTTTTTTCCCTTGAAGCTAGAGAAGCCTAATGTTTGATTTCACTCAAATGTAATCCTTTCTTGTGACACTAGCAGGGGCGCTGCCTATTTCAGGCACCGTGGGGCTCCTCCATTAGAAATACTGTGACACCCTGATATCTAAGTTGTAAAATAGTAGAATTTTCCTTTTTAAATAACGTTTTCGTGGATAGGGCAAAATAGCTTCCTGCTTGTGATTGTGTTTTATCTGGTTTGATTTAATTGAAACAAGACTAGAGGCAGCACAGATATATTATTTAGGAAGAAAATGTGTGTGTAACAAAGGGCAATGCACTTAATTTGGCGTAATAGAAATCAATTTAGTCAGTTCTCATGTATAACTCTCCTTGTGACCCCACGGGATGACCTTTTACATTTTCTGGTTGAAGGCAGAATTGTCCAGGTGAGAATCGGGATCTGTTTTTAAAATGTCACCAAGTTTCAGTGTACTACGCCCACTGAGACTCTCCAAACAAATCCTGCCGGGTTTCATTATCATTCCTGTCTGGTTTTGTGCTTTTTTTTTCATAGTGAAATTGCTATCTTTGAACCTGGCCCACTGGGCTGGATATTTTTAAACCGGCCACAGGCCAACCGCTTCTGCTTTTTGATGCTCAATTTCTGACACCCAGCAAGATTTACTCCTTGACTGGCAGCTTTTCAACAGGCTTGTCTGTGGCTCTGCCTGAGTTTCCATTTTAGCCAACAGATGAAGACTGGCTTTTCCGCTGATGCTGCCGATGCTAGCACATTTTGATCGTGTGGGTTTGACCAAAGATCTGTGGCTTTCTCTCAACGCCCAGGCCAGCTTTATACACAGTACGTGTCTCTCTGTTTTACTACTGCCAATCGTGCGCCCATTCATCCGGTGGAGGACTTGATTTGTTTTATTTATGATACCGACTTTGTCATTTGCCATGAATTATTATGTCATGAGCGAGAAGCAACGGACAAACATATAATGTGTCAACACAGAAAGGGGAAGGATGTTAGCAGATAGCTGATTAGGTCGCAGCGGTGCTGAGAAATGCTCCTCTCATCAGTGTTATGACATGTCAAAATTGTAATGAATCTGTACTCCCATAAATCTTAATAAATAATTGGGTTACATGTCTCTCACTGATGAGCGTCAATGACTAGAGCCCGACCGATACAGGATTTTTGAGGCCGATACCGATTTTAGAGGGGAAACATCCACCGATCACCTTGAGCAAGATACTGAACCCCAAATTGTTCCCGAAGCCGTGCCTTTGGTGTGTGAGTGTTTGTCGCTTTGGATAAAAGTGTCTACTAAATGCATAAATGTAAATGTACATCAACCAATTTTAGAAACTAAGGCTGAGAAATTAAAGAATAAAGAAAAATAAAATAAATAGCTAAATAAACATCAGTACTGTATGTTCAGTATCAGTCAATTGCTGATCATTTAAATAAAGAATATATAAGATAAAATAAATAATAGATCAATGAACATCAGCACTGTTCAGTATCAGTCTATTGCTTAAGTAGCAGATAATGCCATGGAAATACTCAAGTAAAGTACAAGTACCTCTACATTGTGCTAAAGTACAGTACCTATTGTACATTCCACTACTGTTCTCTACTGAACCACATATTCTCTAACTTACTATACTATGCTTAACAAAGCTATGGCTTGTTCTGATTTTGAACCGTTATTTCAATTAATTGAACTCCCATTAACAGCCAAATATTGCTAAAGATGAGGTTTCTGATTGAACGGTCACAAACATTAACTCATGGTTCGCTGCTGCCGAGTCAAGAGAGCGAAAACAGCGCCTCTGCTATTAACGTTCAGGAAAAACGTCAAACGTATCCGGGGAAAACACCAGAGCTTGACTATATTCATTTACTGGCCAGCATTGCATCTCACCAACAAGGTAACAACGTAGCGTGAAGTCAACACTCAACAGAGCCAAACCGTTACTGCACCGCCATCTGCTGAGCTGCTGAATGATGAAGAGATGCGCTGATGCTAACGTTAACCTTTCAGTCTGCCACTGACTGACACACTATAGCTGGCTAGTTCACAAAACTAGTTAGCAGCTTACCGTGAACCCGGCACTCTACTAAAAGTGCTGCTGCGCCATGCTGAGAGTATTGTAGCCATAGTGATGGCTCACGTTTCCCAGCATGCACTGCATAGTGTTGAAAGTAGTTTAAGTTAGCTGTCTTATGTTCTAAAATGCAAATGTTACTTTTTGTTAGTGTTTGTAATGTGTCTGTTCAGAACATGGTGGTTTCTGTTGGTAATTTTCACTTTTGTGCTGGTTTATAGTTGTAACGATTAGTGAGGTGGCTGTTGCATTTCATTACACCAGCTGTATTTTGATGGTTCTGTCAGGGCCTTCTTCTCGCTCATGTTACTATGCTTGCTGCTGTAGTGACAGTGCACTCTAGTGGATAAACTTTGTAGTGACACAAAAAAGTAGCCTGACCCTCTCTTTCTGCCTAATATACTGAAAATAAAACTGTTTTATATCGATGCATATCGGCTAACAATTATGCCGAAACGGATACATCCGCAATAGGCCGATATCGGCCGATAATATTGGTTGACCGACAAATCGGTCGGGCTCTATCAATGACCTCCCCAACATTTTTAACAGGTAGAATAGTAAATGTGTCTGGTAAAATGGGTGTTTTCATTTGCATATGCAGAAAATGGTTTTCCTTTTTTGGTACAGTAATTCTGACAAATTCCTTTCTAATATGCAGTCAAAAATCATTTAGAAGAAGTCCATTTCGTCTGAAACCAGACCCTGGTTCTGCGGTAGGCTGTTTCTGGGGAAACACTCTAGTAGGGTTGGGCATCGTTTTGATTTGAACGATTCTGATTCTGATTCCGATTCTAACTTTAGATTTCGGTTCTTTTCGATTCTGATTCTTTGAGGGGGCAATTTGCTTAACGCTACATTCATCGACGAGGGAATAAGAATTATTTCAGTAACGTTGTTGTTCACCACAATGGTCATTATATGTTTTTCAGCTTGATAGATTCTAACTAAATGAGTTTAAATATTAGTTTAAAGAATGTCTCGTCAGTGTAGTTAATCAGACCTTGCCTTGTAACTTCCTGTGGCTGAAAATACTTAATGTTCTGTAGTCACTTCCTCTTATAAATGGAGCGAAAGTGAAGCAGTAGTGTGTTAGCAGTCAGTATATAAAGAAGTGTTTGTTTTAGCCTTAAAACACTTTAATGCGGCTGCAGCATAATGAAGATGTACTGTATCTTTGACATTCAGTTTCTTTTATTTTATGTTGTTTTATATTTTCATGTGATTTATTCTTTTGGGCTGCAAAGGTGGAATTTATCCCTTCAGAAATCCGTTCACCTTCATACGTATTCTAGATGAGAGAGCATGCAGTAGGACTGCTACAATTTAACAATTGCTGCATCTTCAGGGCAGTCACTGAAAACTGTAATCCCCTGTCACATGTTCACCAAACTTCAATCAGTGTCTGCAGCAGGCAGTGGTATAATTTTGTTGTTTTGAAAGGATATATACTGTGGCCTGCCTCCCTGTAATCCCTAATCGCAGACGGGCAGTGCTGGTGGCTAGTAAAAGCTGAATTGTATAGCATATCGCTGCCAACGCATGCTGCATTGTAAACGCCAAACCCTGAGCCTTTCAGGTCGTGTCTCATTTGGTTGCCATCATGTGTCTAGTATGGGTCTGAGATTAACCCAACCTCGTACCTGTCTGTGGTTATTTTCTCATGAAAGGTTCTTTCAAACTGGGGGAAGAAGCCCAAAGCACGGATGTGCCAGAAATAATTATGTAGCTCAAAGCATGATTAGGGCAGACACAAAGCAAAGCACTAACCAGGTGAAGGTGCTCAAAAAGCATGCGCACACTCATGGACAGAGTCCGGCACTTTAGCTAAAAGTGTACCAAATGGTGGATGTTAAATGGAATTGCTGTGTGAGTGTTTGAGTTCACGTAGAGGGCAAGCCCTCCTGTGTGTGTGTGTGTGTGGGGGGGGTGAGTTACTAAAGCCCTCAGTCTCGAGTAATTTCGTTAGTTCCACAGATGCCACGCTCCCGTTAATTCAGAAGAACACTTGGAAGCGTCTTTGTAGCTCTCTGTCTCTGCCGTAATGTTTCTCTCCACGTCCTTGCTTGTCTTTTATGACCGTCATTAAAAGGAATAAAGACGAGGGCGAAAGTAGACGTGGGCTGTCGAGATGCCAGTCATGGCACAGCAGACCTTGAACAAGAAAGCACTCCGCGGAGGGCAGACCTCTTGGGAACACCTAATAATCTGCCCACTTAGCCGTTACGGTCACACTCAACATCGTGCTTCATAGATGATAAAATAGTTATGGAATGGTAGCCAGAGTTGTTTGGAGTATGATTTTGCGCAGTAAATATTGTGTTTAATGAATACGGAGGTGAGCCGTGACTAGAGAAAAGGTCATGGAGTCACCAAAACCAGTATGTTTCTTCCTCTTGGGAATGAGAATCTCACTCCAGTCTGGCCCATTAAATGTCAATATCTCTTTGATTGGAGATGAATTTGAGAAAATGTGATGCTAGTTACAAATTACTATTTCGGCCCAAAAGATACCCAAACATTTCAATAAAAATGTGTAGAACGAGCACTGTTTGGTTTGTCGTTTTCATGAAGAGAGGAAACGCATAGAGCCAACAGCAAGGAGGGGGCATTATTCAATCATCTCTTTCGGGCATGAAGTCCAGTCTCTTTCAAAAATACCCCATCGCCTCCATAGTGCCAGCACTTGTGCTATCACAACAGAAGAATCAAATTTGTATACAGCCAACAGACGGACAAGCCTGCCAAGAGCGAATTAGCCTGCTCAGAGGGGCTCTTGCCCCGAGGGTGGCTGGTTTGAATCCAGATTTGTTTAGGCTTCACATAAGTGACTGTAGAGGGAATAAAAAAATGCTTCCCCAGTCCTCAGTAGCTATTGCTGAGGTTCCTTTGAGCAAAGGCTTGAGAGGGGAGCGTGACGCTGACGCATGGTGGCGAACATGTGGGCTATACCGCCAGGGTTCGCGGAATATCTGGAACTGTATAAGTGGGAAGAAGAGTGGTGCCTTTTTAAAAACGATGTGAATGCGGGCAGGGTTAAGGTGTGTTCACACAATAATTACGTTGGACGCTTGAACATTCGCGTCATTTGCGCGTGAAATTCGCTCCATTCGCGTGTACATTTCTATGCACCAGATGCGAATTCGCGTCACAGGAGGGGTTTAGCGGTGAGCCGGTCCCATTGAGTATTATTTTATCCTCTCTCTCTCTCTCTCTCTCTCAGGTTTTTATGGCGGGTCGCAACCAACTTGTTCAGGTGCATGCTGCAACCTACTGTACCGGGTTGTGCAACTATTATTTTATCCTTCGTTGTTGTTTGGATTTCTGCCTCCGCTCCTAGTCCGCTACTCGAGCAAGCTCCTGATTGGTTAACGAGGCGCAAATTGAGCAAAAAATCGGAACGTTGGCGAATATTCGCGCCTCGTTAACCAATCAGGAGCTTGCTCGAGTAGCGACGTTCGAGCCGCAGAATGTCAATTCGCGTCTTTGCACTGACTTAACATGTAAATCACTCACGCCAATTGCTTCATTCGCGGCCTGCGTGAACGCACCTTTACACTGCACAGGGATACCTAGCTGTAGTGTATGAAATTCGCCTTTTAACGCTGTGATTGGTTTAAGAAAATGCGGGGTCCCTTTCTCTCTCTAAATGAGAACGTTTTATAAAAAGAGGAAAAAAAACTCTTCCAAATCCCTCTGTGCTGTAACACACCACCCCTGTAATGTCTACACACCATTTATTTATTTTCTTCGCTGTAACCCGATTTTTTTCATTGATCTGTTAGTCACATTCCTTTTATCTGATGCCTTGTATCCTTTATTTTTTTATTTTTTTTTATTCTTGGGAGGGTGCGTTATGGTGGGATAAGGGGTAAAATTTAAATCATGTGACTTTTAACACCTACTTTCTGTCAATGTGTTGATGTTCAAAAAAGAAAAGAAAGAAATTCATCTTTTGGCTTACCTGCCAGGAACTATTTTAAGAGAAATGTACCCGTAATGTATATTTAAAGTCATTTTTTCAGAAAAATACAGCCACGAACACAATTTGTGGAACACGTCTTTTAGCTTTTGTTTCTCAGCTTCTTGTTCACGTTAACATAATTAGCTGTCGTTCAGAGGAAGACGGAATGTGATGTCTCGTTCATGTGAGTGATCAGATTATAATAGGCCAGTCACTTTGTTAAACCTGATTCTTCACTCTTTTATAGTGTTTACTTTTGAAAGTGAAGGGCCTGTTTTGTCAGTGTCTAAAGTGAGAGTGACCCAGTGTGAGGAGTCCACTTCCTCCACTGGGAAAGGAGGCACTACATGTTAAGACTATCATGCCTCTGAACCGTCCGAGGTGCCGGAGCTGCCTTTCCGAGAGCGCTTGATCTGAACTGTCAGTGCTGTTTAGCTCCCGTTTACCTCAGCGTGGGTCTGCAAGGGATGTAACCTTGGCTGGAACGTTTTCATATATATATACTAGGGCTGCAACTAACGATTATTTTAATAATCGATTCATCTGTCGAGTGCAGCCCAACGTAGCGGAAGGAAGAGCAGCGCTTCTTCTTCACAAATCTCCTCAAGTACAAGTAAACCTTGTGGTGCAGTAAAACTACTGCGTAACGGAGGAGCTGTAACTCGTTCCTACCCAGACGCACACACTCTCAAACTGCCACACTCAGACACACACACACACACACACACACACACCCACTCACTCTCTCTCACTCCCTGTCGCTTTTGCACATCTTGCAGTTGACACTCGTTTCCGATGTATTTAGTGTGAAATGCTCCCACACCTTGGGTGACCTGGCTCGTACTGAATTCTCTGCCTCCGCCTCTCGTTGCCAACTCTTTTAATAATTATTTATTTATTTTTTTTATCGATTCATTGTTGCTATATATTGCCCTATACCTGATGTTCAGATGTAAAAGGAAAGGAAATGTTTGAGCAAATGTCTTGCACAATGCAGTAATTTACACATAAGGAAATCTGATGCCTACGAGCCTCACAGAGAGAGACGGGTCGGAGAGTCAATGTGCTGCCATTACGATGCAGCAAAACGTACCAGTAACCTCGATAGGGATTATGTATGATGGAGAAGTGCTAGGAAGGGGAACGAGCTGAGGAAAGAGGTTCAAAGGTTTTTACATGTCTCATTTAGCAAAAATATGTGATCCCCCCCCCACCCCACCACACAACAAAAAAAAAAAACCCCATAAAACCCAAAAACTAACAGAAAGAATTCTGTGTCAGA